>OZ038494.1:90571893-90719393 GCA_964036315.1 Acanthosepion esculentum | reverse complement strand
CGCTCAATATCTGTGATAGATCTAACAAATTCAGTTGTTTGTTTGATCGCAAAAGCGTGATCGCACGGTTACAAACTTATATCCATACAACTGAAAATACATAATGTGTGTTATGCACACATTACTGTTACTGCCACTCACTCTCATCGTTTTCGATGTATTGAGAGTACAGTAACTCAGTACTATCCACATAGTTCATTTGATTATAGTGGTAAAAGCTTGTGCAGAACCAACCACACTTTGTGCACCAATTTTCTAAATTCAGCTTTTCCACAGTGTGCAACAAGATCCCCAAACGATTGTCCTCGGATTTTTAATTAATTAAAGTGATGAAATGTTATATAATAGGCACGGTGAAATAATGTATAGAGGCTCGGAGTGTCGATTTCGTTACATTCACTTACGTGCAAATACCATCAGGAGAGATGTGAATCCACCTCCTAAAGCTATGGTAAATAGCAGAACAAAACTGGGGTCCTATAAGCCTTGAGGAGCAACCGGTCTAGAAAAACAGCTCTGAATTCGAAACGTAAGGACGATCATTTGAAAATGCTGATGGATGTTAAAACTTGAATAGAAATTATTTTTAGATAGATAATTATTTAATAGATCAAACTGAAGCATACGGCGATAAACAAAAGTTAAAATGGCAGGGAATTGTAATTTAATACACAGAAATAAAATACCAGCGAAATATAATTCAATAAACAAGTTAAATAGAATGCTAGGGTATTGTAAATTTGTAATTCATTTTATTCAAATGAACATCGCAGTCAATGAGAAACCTGTGATTGAAATGCAAAGATTCTTAAAGATGGCTTCTTATCCATTTTATAATATATATATATATATATATATATATATATATATATAAACGAAAATGATGACAACAGTTTGAAATAATACAAGAATATTGACAATTACTCGTCTCACTAAATTATACTCCCTCCGTTCCGAAATAGTTGTTCCAAAAGATTTTTCATGTTGTTCCAAAATAATTGTTCCAGTAGATAAAAAAAACACCCAAAAGAACAAAGAATATCATTTATTCCCATACTCCATAGTAAATGAGTAATATTAGTGAATTGTCATATAAATAAGTGTAAAATATATCGTAACTGATATACATAAACAGTTAAATTAATAACAAAAATAACTGGGGAAGGTTTACTTTAACAAAAGCAGTTTTTGTTGCAACTCGTCAGAAATAGAAATGGATACTTCAAGTTTTCCTTCTCTTCCAAGCTTCTCTTTAGACATGTGCCGGAGTTTATAGTTGTTATCGCCGTCAACTAAAATAACTTGTTCCATTGCTAACTGCAAACTTAGAAAAGTATTAAGCTTCGACTTCTGAAGTTTATTGAAGCTTTCTTCCACTGCTTCAATGAGCTAGTCAACATTATTTGGAGCTTGCTGGTGCTGAATTGAATGAATTGCATTAAAATAACCCAGATCAAGGACATTGAGATCAGGACTATTTGGAGGCTGGCAAACTAATTCAATTTGCAAACCCAGACGTTCTGCAGCTACGTTTAATTCATCTGCAACCTGTTTTATTGCACCACGCTTCAGGACACGATCTGTGAATCTTTCCAGCAGTGTTTGCAACACAGCACTACGTTCATTATTTGTCAATTCGTGCTTCTTGCAATTTCGTTTAGCATTTCTGCCAATTGGCTTCTCTACTCCCATCATAATCTCTTGCCAACGGGTGGTCTGAAAAAAAATACAATTTTAATGTGGTGAAAATGTGATATAATTTGTGCTTCAAATTATTCTACCTGAATAAGCTAATATAAATACTTGAGGAACATCAATGCTAACCTGTTGCTAAACAATTCGACTAAAAATTAGTATATTCCACATGAGATTTCCGGCTATGGAACAACTATGTCGGAACAGAGGGAGTAAAAATTAGTACGAAACGGTCATCTTAAGTAAATGTCATAAATAATGTGACTTTGAATATAAAAGGCTAAAAGACACACACGCACTCGCCAGTAATGTCCTTTGTGACGATGGCATACTTGGTTACACGATATATGTGTTACTGTCCTTTAGTCGTCGTGAGTTCAATTCCTGGATCAAGTAGTGAATTGCCGATTCAACAAGAACGGATAACTGAAACATCAGTGACCAAAATAACACCAAAAGATATCCCGTATCAGCCAAACAATGGACACGATATATTGTTTAATCTTGTTGACTCATAGTTAAGAATTTATATTTTGTTTAACTGAATTGGTTAAGCATCTCACCTAATAGTATCTTATTTCAGATAAACAATATGCCTTTCGCTTATCTAGATCAACTGCTGACGTTTTGATGGATTTTGAAAGTGTCTGTCAAGCTTTAGCTAGGAATGACGAAGTTTGGAGTGTTGCAAAAGACATCTCAAAGGCGTTTCGTATGATGGTGATTTTTAGCATGCTGGTCATTTTAGAAAACGTTTCTTGCCTTTCATTACTATGGCTGATGCTAACCTCGATGAAAGTGAAACTCTTGCGTCATGTTCTCAGTTGATATTGAATCAATTGCTATGTCACCTGCCAGGAAAGTTGGTTCACTGTATCGTTCTAGATAATATTTCTTCATATAATATATATTACACCTTCATAAGTCTACCATTCGTTCATGCATTGAATATTACTGCCACATATGGTTCGGTGCTTCTAGGTATCTACAGATTCCTGTCAAAAATCCAAAGAATAATCTGCAATGTTGACGTCCTGACCTGGCATCTGAGCTTCAGTCATTTTCTCACCGCCATAACGTAGTTTCCCTGTGCCTTTTCCATTTGTATTTTCATGGTGATTGTTCTGATGGGATTTCCTTTTTGGTACCTCAGCTTTACGAATTTAAACGGAGTACTAGATTGGCAGCTAGGTCTTATCTTTTTATAGTTGAATTTGCTAGATATAAGCGTAAGTTCTATGCAAACAGTTTCTGCTATCACACTTGTTACTTGTGAAAAATTCTCCAGCTTCTTGCTTTCTAGTCAAATTGATTTTCAAAAATTTAAATCGCCTTAATCCTGTCTCCTTGAATCTTGTTTTTTTATTGGCCTCACTTCTTAGTGTTTTTTTTTGTTTTTTTGCTCGCTTTGTTTTTTTTTAGGGGGGGTGCTCGTTTTGTTCTTTTCTCAAACTTTCGTTCTCAGTAATCTCTTTCGTCTTAGTGGCTTTATCGCCCTACTTGGAGTGAAATAATTTATTAAAAAAAAAACAACACAGACGCTGGGATTATTGGGCTTGTTGTTACTTGTCGATGGCCATTTTGGTTCTACGTCTGCTTAGAACTCGAGTGACTCTGTTCGTTACATTACTTTTAGTCATGAAGAAAAACTTATTCATTTTCTCGATTTTGTCTCAATTGTAAGTAATATAAAAAGTCCCGTTAGAAACCAGACGATCTGATTATAACAGAAAACAAATGTTTAATTGCAATTTATTCTGCGTGACTAATAATAAGCTTCTATGAAATTAATCCTAATTAAATATACCATGTGTGTGTTGCAGTTTCAGTCAGTGCACAAATGTAGTGAGTGTATTTAAACTCTTTAATGGCAACGTTTTTCTCTTATATTTCCCTCACTTAGTTCTTTAGTAAGCACGTCTGTTACGTTAAGCCCTGCCAACACCTCATAAATAATGGACTATTTCGTTTTGATCGCGTGGAAAGACGGAAAAAACATTAGAGACGTTTCAGTGAGAAAAAACATTAGAGACGTTTCAGTGAGAAAAAACATTAGAGACGTTTCAGTGAGAAAAAACATTAGAGACGTTTCAGTGAGAAAAAACATTAGAGACGTTTCAGTGAGAAAAAACATTAGAGACGTTTCAGTGAGAAAAAACATTAGAGACGTTTCAGTGAGAAAAAACATTAGAGACGTTTCAGTGAGAAAAAACATTAGAGACGTTTCAGTGAGAAAAAACATTAGAGACGTTTCAGTGAGAAAAAACATTAGAGACGTTTCAGTGAGAAAAAACATTAGAGACGTTTCAGTGAGAAAAAACATTAGAGACGTTTCAGTGAGAAAAAACATTAGAGACGTTTCAGTGAGAAAAAACATTAGAGACGTTTCAGTGAGAAAAAACATTAGAGACGTTTCAGTGAGAAAAAACATTAGAGACGTTTCAGTGAGAAAAAACATTAGAGACGTTTCAGTGAGAAAAAACATTAGAGACGTTTCAGTGAGAAAAAACATTAGAGACGTTTCAGTGAGAAAAAACATTAGAGACGTTTCAGTGAGAAAAAACATTAGAGACGTTTCAGTGAGAAAAAACATTAGAGACGTTTCAGTGAGAAAAAACATTAGAGACGTTTCAGTGAGAAAAAACATTAGAGACGTTTCAGTGAGAAAAAACATTAGAGACGTTTCAGTGAGAAAAAACATTAGAGACGTTTCAGTGAGAAAAAACATTAGAGACGTTTCAGTGAGAAAATGAAAGAAAGGGAAGATAGAAAGGCGATAACACTCTCATGTGTCAAACGTCTCTTTCACTGAAGTAGAAAAGTTCGTCGATTCATTTGTACTCTCTTACTTCTTTAAATAACTACGAGCATTCATATTGATATTACAGTATTTTGCTCAAGTTGTGAAGCTCGAATATTTCGCGACGCGGTAGGGGAATTACTACGGATATTTTACGTTACGCCCTGCCAATATCTCATAAATAATGGACTATTCCGTTTTGATAACGTAGAAAGACTAATAAAACATATCCGAGACAGTGTGTAGTGGACCGGCCGTGTGAAAATGGAAGAAGTAGAGAAGATGAATTATCTCTGGCCGGTCCAGCCACATAAAAATGTTGGACTTTAATGGAGTCCAAAGGAACAAACAAGACAGATATATGTATGCGAACAAATATGTATTATTAAACAAACAGGTTAAAACAGATTGATACACGAATTTACAAATACAAATTTAAAACATGTATAGAACGTTTAGTGTCTGTGTGGAAAGTTATTGTGTGTGTGTTTGAGTCGAAATGTCCGTACGGTTGTGAAATTTTGTTTTAGCGTATTCCCTGAACATGGGAAACGCTAGTTGTGTGTGAGAGTTCACATACTGGAAATACCTCGCGCCACGTGCGACGGTTGTCGACCTCAAGCGAGGCCAGTTGGCCGCCCGTGGGCGCAGCCGTGGAAAGAGCTGTGGAAAAAAGAGAGAGAGCTAGAAGCGAAAGGTCAGCCCGTATTTATACTCCCGGGAGGGAGAGACCCCTGGTGAAGCGTTAAGAAAATGAAGGGGAGCTAACTGCGACAAGTGGATGGACGTTTGTGTCCCTAGTCAATTGCGTACCTCTGATAATTTTTTGGAAGTTACCACTTTTGTAGAGCTGTTTAAAATAGAAACTTGCACGCGAATACCTTTTAATAACTCTAAACAAGCAGAAAGGTAGTTACCATAAATAAAAAAGAGAAATGTCTTTTTTTAAAGCAAGAGAAAATTAAGCAGTTTCAGTTCACTCCAGCAATGCGTACTACAAACATCTACTAGATTCTGGATTTTATAGATTATATTTTTATTTGGAACCCATGGCTAAGTTCCGAAAATCAAACACTGGTGGAAAAATATTTGTGGACGAGAAAGATTACAGCTACCACTATCATAAGTAAAACGCCGATGAAACAAAAACATAATGGCGATGTGTAGAGCGATCTTGGTACGCTGTTAATCTGTCATTGCATTTTAAACCAAAATGAACTTTTAATTTGCTTTATTTTATTCCTTTTTTAAAAAATTATGATTACTATCTATGCTTTTTTCAAAGTTTATGGTAATTGCCTTTAAAAGCTTCCAAAAAATATCAGAGGTACGCAGTTATCCAGAGATGCAATTGTCTGGAACGGAAATATCCAGTACGCAATTGTCCTAGAACCATCATAGACGCTATTTAGCTTCAGTGAGAAAGAGAGAAAAAATAAGTTTCACGAGTATTACTAGTAGATTCTAAAAGATAATCACAAACTGGACTCTAACTCTAACTGCCAGATTCATATCTTGTGAAAGACAAGTGGTGAAAAGCTTTTTTGACCGCCAAATTGAAAATGCCATAGAACTTTCTGTTGTGGATTTGAATGAACCCACAACAAAGAAAAGGGCGTGAAACGTTTTTAAATATAAAATATTTTATTTTCGTGTATTTACAACTAATTTTTTATCAACGTGTATGAGTGTTAATGTTTCTTGTTTAAGATGAAAAGAAATGTGATTTCTTCGCGTATTATATATGAAAAAGAGAGGCAAAGGAGAACGTAAGTAGGATGGGTGCAATTGTCACGTAGGCCGGTGAGTAGGATGGGTGCAAGAGTAAGGGAATCTCTTTTTAATCCGTTGTGTCGTGCATCTGTTGCAGTATGTTACCGCTCCTTCTCCTTACTAGCATGTCTGGTCGAGAAGCATTCCTTAAATACCCTTCAAAGGTATCACAAAGCATGTTTTTATTGTTGGCGGGAACACGACCCATTGGTTGAAAAATGCTAAATATTTATTTTCAAAGGATTAATTTATTAACCGGAAAGATGCGCGAATGCACCGACTCGGAAACCTTTTTTTCTTTTTTTTTTATCATGTTTATTTCTGTCTTCGCTCCACAATTTTTTTATTTTATCTTTTAAATTTAAATTTTAGTTTTGTCCACATAAAACAACAGTAAAAAGCGTGAGTTTAAAAAGTAAATAACCAAATGCTTTAATGCAAACGTTTCATTTACGATTCAAAGTATGTAATTTTCTAAAATTACAAAAATCCTAACGCCAGCAAGTATGAAACAAAGGGAGTTTATATACGAGGGTCATTCAATAAATAAGTTGAATTTTTCGGTATAAGAACTTCTAATACAGATAGAAGCTTACTTTTTTTTTTTCAACGTAGCCTCCCAGCACTGTCACACACTTTTCCCATCTGTGCACAAGCTTCCGTATATTCCCTCAGCGTAAAAATCTTTGGACTGATGTCTCGGCCAGTCGCTCACAACACTTTTGACTTCATCGTCACTTTTAAACTTCGTACCTCTCGTGAACGCTTTCAAGGGACCAAACAGGTGAAAGTCTGAAGGGGCAAGGTCTGGGCTGTAAGGGGGATGAAGGAGCAGTTCCCAGCCCTGCTCGTTGATGGTCTGCACCGTTTGGGCTGCTGTGTGAGGCCTTGTGTTGTCATGATGCAAGATGACTCCTTCTGACTGATGACCCCTGCGTTTGTCCCAACAGATAAGCTCAAAGTCCTTGCAATGTCACCCACTATCACCCTTCTGTCAGACTGAATGAGGTCATTGACTGATTCGATCACCTCAGGAGACCTCACTTCTGTAGGCCTCTCAGGCCTGTCTTCATCTTCAACACTGCTCCGTCCTTCTTTAAACAATTTAGCCCACTTGTAGACATTTTTTGGCTGAAACATGTGGCACCATACACAGTTGACATTCTCTTATGAATTTCAACTGGTTTGCACCCTTCAGCAACCAAAAACTTGATAACTGACCGCTGTTCAATCCTGGAGCATGCTTCTTGGCTGGTCATCTTTGTTAACCGCCAAAACTCTGAAAGTTTTTTTATCTGCAAAAGAAATTAAATCCATGTGAAAAAGAAATAAAACAAAAAAAATAAAAAAAGAGTAAGCTTCTATCTGTATTAGAAGTCCTTATACCGAAAAATTCACCTTATTTATTGAATGACCCTCGTATATTCCCAATTACCTTTTTAGAAAAATTCAACAAAGATGTTTTCACATCAGTTTATTTTTAGTAAAATATCCGAAGTATCAAATCAATACCTGATTCAGAAAAACGAGCAGTGTCAATTGAAAATTGTGCTGGGACACCTCCTGGGATTGGATTTAAGAGATAGCGGCCTGACCCAAACCTGGGAAGATTGATTAACCGAGCAGCAGGATAGTTATAAGCTTAGATAGAGATGGACAGAATTTTGCTAACGAGACAAAGTTCAGCAGCGTGATTGCTTTCTCGGTGACGCCATTGCAGTAAATATACTTAGTCTCACCCGGAATTCGAATTCGTGTTTTAGGATTGTGTACATTACCATGTTGATCTCCATTACACTAATACCACCTCTCATTTTATTATATATATATATTAAGGCTTTTTATGTTTATACCTTCTTTTTATACATACAAATATTTAAGTAAATGCTCTGTTTGTATCTATAAAAAGAACGTATAAACATAAAAAAAAAAAATTTCATAATTACACACACACACACACACACACACACACACACACATATATATATATATATATATATATATATACACACATACATACATACATACAGTGTAACCCGGATATAAGAGAGTTGTCGGGACCGGAGAGGAAGTATCTTATATCCGGGTTTGGGCTATTTTGTTTTATTAACACAGGCTCTAATTTGGGACCAGAGAAAATCTCTCTTATATCCGGGTTACACTATATATATATATATATATATATGACAACATTTCGCTTTTATAGCTTGCCTTTATAAAGTCGGAAGACGAAACGCGTCGGCAAGAACTAAGAATTTTTCACAATTGTTTATATATATATATATATATATATATATATACACGCACATAACGATATAGAAATTTTTATATATCAAGAACAATATTGGTGAAAAATGTTTGACAAATTGGAAAAAGTTTTCGTGTGACGTGATTCGTCCTTTAGGACTTCATTGGACAAAATTTGTTATGTTCGTCTGACTACACATGCGCACGAACGAGGGATGCTGGGAATTTTAAATTAATATTCACTTATATAATGTAGCCGATTTCATTTACATTCTTTTTCTTTTCGTTTTCATCACTTATCATTATTAGATATCCCACATTGTGATAATAGAATATCTACCAGGAATGTGACATTTCACCTTTCTCCTTTCCTCACACTTAGAACAATCTCATTCAGTAAGCCTCTACCTTGAGAGGATTTTTTCCCTAGGAAGGAATGAGAGAATAGAACGCCTCCTCTTATTCCGATTATAGAATAAGGCGCATATAAAAACACGCATGGCTCGAAACTTCAAAGTGAAATTTGAAATGAACAAACATTTATTACATAGACAAAAAAAACAATGAACAATATAGGCTTACACAAAAATTTCCTTTTGTGCGCCTTATTATTAACAAGGCAAGATAACCAGTTTAATATAAAGTATTATGAGCTCTTAAAAAACCTGAAGGTAACTTTAAGTAATGTTCAAAACACACTTTCAAAAAAGATGCATCCATCTAATTGAAAGACGAAAAACAGATGGGCTATAGCAAGATCACTTGTCATTAGAACTTTTAACAATTATGATTTTGTGTTTGTTTTAGGGGATTTGCTTCTAGTATATATTCTGGATTATACTGACTTCCCAAATAGATCTAGTTTTTTTAGCAGTTCAGTTATACAGAGAGGATTGTATAGCGCTAATCTTCCAAGTAGTCATCGTTAATTACTAAACCACAATTGTGGAACTTTAAGTAAGAATAATCAGAGATATTTACTCAACTGAGTAGGATACAGGGCTATAGTAGTCGTTCATTCAGTGACTTGAATCCATTACGTCTAACGTTTACTAAGCTAAGTTTACAGTACAAGGGTAAGTGGGAGAATGAAATATCGGCCTTGAAAATCAGCATTCGAAATCTCTGCTCGTAACTGAGCTCGAACAAATAAAAATACGTAACTATAATCACGAAACCGGTCACAAACTAAACCTTTTTCTTGGTCTGATTACAAGTCAAGTATCCACGAAGATCGCATGTGGTGTCGGGTTATTTCCTCCTAATTTTTTATACTGTTCCTAGGGGGCGCTCTCCATCACTATAAATACACTGCGATAGTATTTTATCATTTTCTTATTACTTTTCCGCTAATACGACATGTAAAGTTCTCTTAGAAGAACGCGATTATAAAGCGTTCCCTTTTTGGGGAAACGCATGAACAATACATACATACGTACGCACATTCACTCACTTCAAATACTTTGGACCAAAAAGTTTCCACATTAATTTGTTACACACATTATTGTCCTTGTCACTTGTAACCCTTTTGTTGTTAATACATTATCATTTATTTGTACATATATATCGGTTCTTAGTGTTTCTTTACAATTCTTTACGTGTACTCATACTCCGAGTCTGCCATGTGGCATTTCAGGAGACACAACGCGTACGCTGGCCCTTTTAACATGGGAACTCAACTCCCTCGAGATTTGCCTTTTTTCTTTTTATTGGTACGTCTCGGACATCATGACTTGAGCGTAATTATATCCCTTTTGGGAGATGCAGCTGAGAAGAAAGTTTGCATTTGAGCTTTTTACTTGCTATATCACTGGTTACGAATAACGAATGGAGTTCCTCAGAATCAATGAACAGAAAACAATTAAGGAAAAAAAAATGAAGGAAAAATGTTTTTCTTCTTATAGATCTCTTAAAATTACGTAAATTAGATTCCTAAGCCATATGAAACGTTGATGTAACTAGATTTGTGGGGAAATTCATATAAAGACTTTGATATTTTTATAAATAAAGAATGGAGGGTAAATAAATATGAAAGATATCCTTCGAAGCGCTTCGAAATTAAGAATTTCTTTCGAGGCGGTCTGCATACAGACACCGTATTTCAAGGAATCTAAGGTGAAAGGCCTTCGCACTAAATCCTATAACTCGCTTGCATAACTCTTGCCTTCAGTTCATCTCTTAATGCATTAATATTTATATAACGTAAACGTCTTTATCGGCTTCACTCGCCATCTGCCATGTTTTTAAGCTCTCGTCAGATATACCAAATCTCGTGATTTTGTTTTTCCTCTCTCCCCACCCCCTGCATTTCTGGATACAGTGAAACGTCGATTATTCGAACGACACGGGAGGGTAGTATTTTCTCCGGATAATTGATTATTATATAACTGATCTGATCATAAAAAGAAAATAAGCTGCACTGAATACGTTTCAAAAAAATATAAACAGTTCGTTTCGAGGATTTGCTTTCATTTAATCGATAAAATAAGTAGTAAAAATATTGGTTTAAAATTTGTGACATTTTATTGTCCAAATAAAATTTCATTATTTGACGTTTAAATAACGCAAATTTGGGTTGGTTGGTTGTTTGTTTAACGGCATATCAACTCCTTACGGGTTATTTAATGCCGGAATTTAATTCTTCTTAGGAGCTTTGGTAATTTTATTCTTTTATTATTAACATCAAGAAGCTAGAATTTTTCTTTGTCAGTATTAATCTATTGCTGATGTTTTTACTATAAAAATGTATTTTTATACTTTCATAGTGTTCTGAACCCAGTTTGGGGAGGTTCACTATTTGCCCATAGCTGGGAACCTAACAAGTGCTATCACCTCGGGGTAAGGGTGGACCTGGAAAACAACAGCAATTAAAAGGTGGTTCCACGCTCCTCAAACCCTCTTGATCAGAGGCCTTGCTAGTGGATGTCGTTTGTCGTCATACCCAGAACAACAAATATGGAGATGAAATTTCAAAGAATCATGACGTAATAGATATATATATATATATATATATATATGAATGCATTCATATCTTTTTAAAATATTAAATCGCTCAGCAGGTTTGGTTTTCCAACTTGAAATTGAGCTCTTTTAATGCATACGATTTTAACAAATATTTTACTAATTGCTTATTCTGGCGTGTATATTTTCAAAAAAATTCAACCTTAGCGTTGCGACTGCACGCTCCAAAAGTTTGTATCCGTTAGCAATAACACATTTTCAAAAAAAAGAAAAAAACTATTTCGATTCGCTTTTAGTTTTTTCGTCTCGGATGCTACCTGGATTTTACTAAAAACAAAATAATTTCCATACCTGAAGATGACTGAATGTACAGTTGAAAGTACTTGCGTTTTAAAAAATTAGACCTTATACAGCTTATAATTATTAAAAACAAGGATCATAACATTCATCGAGTGATTTGTAGGTTAATGCAACTTTAAAATTTTGTTTGCGAAAGGAATTCGTCATTTTATATCATTAACTTTACTAATCTACTTTTTGTATGAAGGATTCATTGTAATATATATATAATTGCGACATGTGTTGTTAAAGACTACGGAAATTTCCGTTTAATAATCTTTTTCTGTTTTTTTATTCTTGCTTTCTAGCAAGTTTTTTTTATATATTTGGGTTTAAGTTGTTGAAAAAAGACCTTAATCACTGGTGTTTTGCCGAGCGCTTTCGGTTGTCCTTAACCGTCATCATGGTTTTATGTTTTGGTTTGAAGTAGGTTGCGTATTATTAATATTTTGGATAATTAGGCAGTGATGTTCATTAGCAATTAGAAGGGGGTTTGTTATTTATTATTTGGAGAATTAGTTATTAAATATGTTTAAACTCTTTCTGCCAGTAACTTCATACAATTCTTTTAGGTAGTGATCGATGATTGTTTTACTGTCAAATTTTTCTCGGTACTCTTTTAAGTAGCCGACTGTCATCAAAGACCGACCGACCGCTTTCTCTTCAAACACGAAAACAATAAACCAGCCAACCCCATGACTTCTAACAGACATCACAGCGTTTTCTATTCTGAACAAAGTCGTAAAATATTCATAAGATCTCAATATTTTCCAATATTTCGATCTTGCACCCTGGGTACAATTATTTTCCTAAATCTTCACCTCATACAAAACGCAAGAGCCGCTCAAGACAGAGGGTTACTAAATGAGATTGCAGTATGGACGTAATTGAAGGAAGTGAATTCAGATGACGAGGCTATGAAGGATAGATAACGCTTGACACTAGATTTGTAGAGGTTAAAATTTTTATCGGGGAAATATCGTCTTGTAATTCTGTTCCACAAAGTAGCGATTCTCGAGAAAAAGCTGCTTGAGAGAGACGTACGTTACAAACAGAATACGATGAGAATGGGGATAATTCGACCCTAAGTACGTGGCATGGCGGGTTTTAGATGTGAAGGTCTGAACTGGTGGAACTAAAGAATGGAGCTCGTTTACATGGAAATATCGACAATGTAGCGATAAACTTGCGACTTTTCGTCTGTAGGGAAACTGGTTGTAGGGTGGAAAATAATTCCTTGTCCATAAGGCCGCGTAAACGCTTTTAAACTCTTAATGCTTGAAAGTGAGGTTTGAGCAGCTCAGACCCACATATGACAGCAATACTCAGTTTTTGGTTTGATCTGACTCTTATATAGAGTGCGGCTGGTGTAGTCAGGTACTTTCTGGGGTGGAACCTATTGTGTTTTCAACCTCTTTAGCGATTGACTGTATATATGATTTCAACTTAAGGTGTGACGGTGAACTTGAGTCGCTATAGATGTCCAAAGTAAAGAGTTTCATCACGAGTGGAGAAAATTCAGGATATATTCGGTGATGATGAAAATTTACTTAGAGATTGATTTGGGAGGTATTGAATGTTAAAGCCAGATTTCCACCATTGAGCTGTCACCGCTAGGTCAAAAAGATCAACTGCCAGTCTCTGATCATCTAGGGTTTATTTTAGGTTTTTTTAGTTATCTACTTTCAACAGCTTGTTTCAGTAACACACGTGGGCCTTTTATTGAATAATAATAAAAAAGCTATGAACCTTATCGCAGCATTCGTCACTACCTAAAGATCAGGGATACTGTAGCATGACATGAGTAACACTGCTACAAAATGATGGAAAACTTTGATACATTTTAACCCCTTGTATGCGCATACGATACGCAGTTCAAAATCTGTATCGCCCTTCGAAGTGTTACAATTTCAGTTCCTCTGTCTCTATATCAGTCCTTATACTGATCTCTATCTCTCTTGATATATATATATGTCTATTTATATATCATATCTATGCATATATTTATATATATATCTATCTACCTAACTCTCTCTCTCTCTCTCTGTCTCGACGTACGTCTCTCTCTCTCTCTCTCTCTCGACATATATATATATAATGTTCACAAATTTAATATTAAACAATAGAAGTTATTAAAAACAATTTTTTTAAATTATTAATAATCAAGAAGTTAAATCTTGGTTAGATTTTAAATGGGAAACTAAATATTATTTAAATATTCTTGTTTCACCGTCAATATAAAAAAAAATAACGCGCAAAATCTCTCAACTCATAACGAGTCGAAAATCGACATCACGAGTCGCGTTACTTTTAAGAACAAAAAGACTGGAACATTTTGGAAGAGAAATTTGTAGATAGCTGGAACAATGGAACGCTCAGCAGTTATTCCTGCTGAAACAAAAATCGATCTCCAAGAAGCTAAAAGCTTTTTACCGTGCTGCCAAATGGAAATCTTTAAAAATGTCCTTCACTTGGTGAAAGGAATCTATTTCAATTTGTGATCAAATTTCTCCGTTTCATATTTTCACACCTTACCGAGGTTATTGGGATGGAAAGATTTCGAGAAATCTTAATATCAGTAAAACCCACAACTTTGCTAAATTGACACAAAATTTACAAAAGAAAAATACGCATAAAAACTTGTTTCACAGAATAAAATAAGTTTTTAAAACCTTCAAACAACTTTATTTTTAATTACATGAATTTTTAATAAGCAGAATTTATTCAAATTTAAATTTTAAACAACTCCACAACTAATGTGATTTTAAGTTAACAATGCCATGTTTTTTCAGGTGGTAGGCATTCCGGACTCTCCCCTGATCCCATTACCTCTTCCACCAGTTATGGATTAATTAGTAAGACTTGTAACAGTCAGTAAATCATTATCTCCTAAAAATTCTTACAATCTAAAAATATTTTCAGGCTTTAAATAACCTGCAAAAGGGTTGATAAGCCATAAAAAGCAAATCGTCTCTATCAACGAATTAACATGCAATCCTGACAAAGGTAGTTATCAGCTGTGACGAACAGCGGTTGGAAACTTTCAAAATAAATGAATCAAACATGTACGTGGATTTTATATATACAGAAGATCTTCGGTTTACGGGGTTTAGTGGCTACGGCGCCATCTCTTATAATATAATACGTGGTCACGCGGCGTTAGATGAGGAAGACACCGTTGTTTCTTCACCGGTTGTGCGCCATATTGGATTGTTCTACATTCCCTATCTCTTGTTCGTGTCGTTTTTTTTGGGGGGGGTGCTTTTTTTTACCTTTATTATGGTTTCCAAGCGTAAAGCAGACTCGTGGGTGCTTATGTAGGTGAGTTCCGGCCTACTTCGAAAATCAGGTTCCGTCGCGCCGTAGGAACGGATGTCCGACGTAAGTCGAGGACCCCTCTATGTATGTATGTATGTATGTATGTATGTGTGTGTATGTGTGTATATATATATATATATATATATATATATATATATAGATATATAGATATATATATATAGATATATATATAATATATATAATATATAATATATATATATAATATATAATATATATATATAATATATATAATATATATAATATATATATATAATATATAATATATATATATAATATATATAATATATAATATATATATATATATAATATATATATATATATATAATATATATATAATATATATTATATATATATATATATATATATATATATATATTATATATATATATTATATATATATATAATTGTGTCAAAAATACATTTAAAAATTTTAGGGGCGGATTTACACCAAAACAAGGACAAAAGTCCATATAAATATATGTTCTTTTGTTTTTGTGTTTAAAGTTTACAGTAGATGCTGTTAAATGTACAATCTAAGATTCTAGAGACATTTGACGTGTGTTAATACCCGAATCGTCTCCGACAGCCTGTAGAATGCGTTCTTCGTGGTCAGGCGTACGGGCGGATCTCGGTCTTCCTCGATCCATAGTTTGTGGTGCCACGAATCCGGTATCAGCAATGCGACGATAAACAGCAGCAAAGTTTGGATGACTCGGCTGCCTTCGGTCTGGAAACGCAATCTGATACAGCCGTGCAGCCTCGCGTCCATTATCATTCAGGCGGCCACATGTAAAAATCTGCCTGTTCACGATATGGATATCCTGGCATTGTTAAACAGAACACTTCACAGTTAACTCACTACTACTCACATTAAATGTTGAAGGCAGACTAGCCTCATATGTACACGAATGACAAATGTAACGTAGTCTACACGACAACACAGTGCCATCTACAGTAAAGTTTCTTAATACTTAACTCAAAAACGAAGGATTTGCGGACATATATTTATCTGGACTGTTGTCCTTGTTTTCGTGTGAGGAACCCGCTCCAAAATTTGTAAAAGTATTTTTGATACACCCTGCATGTATTGAACATAAGTCAAGAAGAGAGAAAATATACTTGTGTGTGCACAGATAGACAACCCAGGAAAAAAAAAAATTTATGGGAGTGGCTGTTTGTATGTATAAGAGGTTTGGTTGAAATTAAGTGTTTGACCCGCCATGTCGTCTCGGATGGGAAAACGAAATGATCTGTCGCTACGGCATCTCGTGGATGGGTGAGAGAGCAAAAAATGTCCTTTCATTTTGTACCGCTTATTACTACGCCATTTAGTTGGCATTAAGCGAAGTCCCCTGGCAGAAAGTGGGGTAACCTTAATAGTGAAGCCGTTTCCCGTTGCCTTCTCCAAGTTCTGACGTTTCCCGCCAAGTGTTCGTCTAATATACGACGAATGATGCTGACAGTTACATGCAACTTAAGTTTACTCTCTTGTCTTGAATAAAAAAAAAAAATTTAAAAAAAAGATTGTGTGGAATAACCTGAGGTGGCGGGTAAGATTAATGTAGAATTTAGGTTATTTGAATGAAGGGTCGATATTTAAACATACAGCAAATTATTTAATGGAAGTTAAAACAATTTTCTCAGCAACATTTTTAAATTATTTTTAAAATAACTGAGAAAGTCGGTAAAGTCATGACTAAAATATTATTTTGATTTGAGTCGAACGAATTTTTAGAATTGAATAAATTATAATTTGAATGACGTTTTAGAATCTGTGTCAAATCAGTTTCATAATTCTATATGATCGTTTTCTTTGGATTAATTTTTTTCTTTTTTTTTTTCAAGGAGTTTTCCACAAAAATAAATAGGGTGGGTTGGGAAAACAGTATTGGATACGACTTTTTATTATTATTATTACGATCCTGCGAGTAGAGGAATTAGAATCTCTGAATGCAACTCCTTGCTAATGTTAACCGAAAGTCAAGAAAAATATTAAAATTAGAACTTAAAGAAAAGCTATATTCTTCTAACTCCAATGACAACTAAATTAAAGAAACAATACGAGAGTTTAATTCAAAGATAATATTAAATTTAATGGTTGTAATATTTTTTTAATGCCATGTTAATCAGGATGTAGGCGATCAGGGCTCTCCACAGATTCCTTTCCTTTATCTGTGAATTGTAATGCATTCTTGGGGAAAGATAACGGAATGACATTCTGTTGCCTTTTCTGTGATTTTAGAATTCAGTTTTCCTTCTCTTAGACTGTTTGCCATCCAAGAGTACAGAAGTCAGTTTACCATTTTATTTAGGCTATAGCCAGATAGAGAAGTAATGGATTTATGTCTTTCCCAATAGCATTTATGTGAAAGTAACTGAGTAGGTCAGGATTGAACTCTTCTCCCTTATTCCACTTTTCGCTCCTATTACCGTTAACTGGCACTTTTCTTTTTTTTTAATAAAATATCTTTAGTCAAAAGCAGTAGAAGAGAAAATTAGTGAAAAATATACAATCAAGCATTTGGTAAAATTTCTTTTTGTCATCACACACTGCTTAAATTTTCCATATATTTATTGTATATGCTTATGCTGTGAATATATGAAAGATTCAAAATGATAGCCAGACTTCCAATAAAAGTTCTCTTAGGGAACCGAGACTTCCTATTTTAACCCATTAATGCCCACTGTAAAAACTGGTATTAATTATAGGTGGTGGTATTATTATTATTATTTTTATTATCATCATTATTATTATTATTATATCCACCATTTTGTGACGGTTGGTATTAATGATTTCAGAAAAGGAGATGTGAAGTTCAGCTCACTTTGGTTTAAACAATGGTTTCTTATGATAAATCGTGCTGCTATAGGAAACAAAGATAGCAAACAAAGTTGTTAATCTATGGATTGCATATTTATTTTTAAACTCTACTGTCCGTTGAGCTAGGTGAATTTGGCATAAAATCGCCATTGAACACATTGGTGCTATTAAAAGTGCAAGTGATTTATCTGGTTAACCGACTCAATCGTTTCGCATTGAAAACGTTCATCAGGGCCAGATGTTGAATCTAACAAGATGTCACTGAATTTTTCTTACTTTATTGAATATTATATTGAATATTATTTTTAATATTATTATCGCTCTAATTATCTATTGAGCGCTTTTATATAAAACTTCTATATATAACACTCACAATCTTTAAAAAAATACGTGAAAAAAATTACGAGAATTTTTTTTTTCAGGTTAGAACTTCTATCAAAAAGCGCTCAATAAATAATTAGAGCGATAATAATATTCTATATAATATTCAGTAACGTAAGAAAAGTTCAGTGACATTTCGTTAGATTCAACATCTGGCCCTAATGAGCGTTTTCGATGAGTCGGCTAACCAGATAAATCACTTGAACTTTTAATTTATTGAATTACGCGCACGCGCGAGCACACACACACACACACACACTTTACGCAAAGTTGTCTTTTTCTTTCGCAGATGCTCTCTCAGTTGTTTGAAAAATATGCCAGCAATAATTTAACGGCGCTCTGAAATACACGCATGCGCACACAATACCAAAATGGAGAACTTTTACGTGCGATATACTGTAAAATCTTTTATAACTACAACAAAAGGATATCAAGCAGACCGGAAAATCGTAATTACATTTCGATGTAAAATTTTATTCTAACAAACAAAACCCTCTGGAGACATTTCGATTTCATGTAAATGAAATGAAATCAATTAATAAAAGATGATTTCCATATGTATGTAGCAGACAATTAGCTTTGCGTTTTGAACAGCCAGGATTGATTTTCCTGAAAAACAACCCACCCTTTTACGAGGCGAGTGGAGAACTTTATCGAAATGAGATAGTGAACAAGCTGGCTTTACAGATCATTCAGAATGATCGACGACTTACTGAGCGCTCCTTAATTGATGCCTTGTGCCAAACTAAGCTTAATTTATTGGAATTTTTAGAGGAAAAATTCAGATATGCATTTCCATTCGGACAAGAAAATTCAATTTGGCTGTTATACTCACGGGGTTTCAATTGTTATATACTCACGGGCTTTCTTCAGGTGTCTGGCATATTCGGTAACCCCGGAATGTCCAACTAGACTCTTTTATTCAATCTAATTCCACTTTCCATAATTAGGGGATATCTCGTCTCTGTTAGTATTTAACTTTGGCTGTGCAGCTATTGCAGTTCTTAACGACTCGAGACGAGAAATCGACATGCCAAGTTCGATTCCCGGTCGAGTTGGTTACATTCATTTTCACATAAATACCCTTGACAAAGGTATAAATCCATCATGAAATAGCAGAACAGACTGAACATCTTAACCGTGGTTGGCAACCAGTCTAGGAGGAGGACAATTCTGAATTCAAAATCATATATATCCCTTGAATGAATTGAGTTCATAATGAATCTATAATCAGTCGCTATGTGCTGCGTCCCTTCAAGACCTAGGCGATCATGATTCTTCATAACTTCCTCTGGCTTTTAGCAGTTTTTTCTTCCTTTACTAAGGTCCCTCACCCCCGTTCTGCCATCGATTCTCAGAAGTTCGCCAGGTAGGTGGCTCGCCACCTTCCCCTATCTCTCTTGCCCTCAATATGCCCCGTGAGGATTAAGTTTTCCAAGCCCTCCTTCTTTATTATGTGTCCTAGGAATTTCAGCTGTCTTTTCTTGATTCTGAGTTCTTAGAAAAGTCGGTTCACTATGTCGTGCGAGACAATCTTGCTCATTTATAGATTTACCATTCGTCCGCGCACCGAATATTGCTGCCACAACTGGTCTGATGCTTCTGCGATTCTTGACAAATTTCAAAGAACCTGCAATGTTATCAGTCCTGACCTGGCATTTCGGCTTCAGTCACTTTCCCACCACCTTAACGTAGTTTCCCTGTGCCTTTTCTTCAAATATTTACTTTTTCTGATGAGTTTCCCTCTTTGCTACCTCACTTTACTAATTCAAGCGCATTACTAGATAGGCAGATAGGTCCCATAATATCACTGTTGAAATTGCGAGTTGCAACCGTAAGTCATGTACTAATGATTTTATGCTTCTCGCTTGTAGAACTCTCTGCTTATTTGTCTCTCAGTAATCCTTTGCATCTGAGTGGATTTTATCGCCTTGTTAGGGATGAAAAAATAAAAGGTATATTTAGGCAGCAAGTATACATCATGAAAACTTGTTTGTTTCATTAAACTTGTTTAAAATGAAACTTGTTTGTTTCCTGTAAAAGAACATGGCCTGTCTGCTTTTATTTTTTATCATATTTTTCAATTTTCGGATAAAGTGCTGAGTATTGTGCTCGAAGCTTTGGATAAACTGTCCGAAGTTCATATGAACTTCAAACAGTTTATCCACAACTTGGCACAATTCTCAACACTTTATCCGAAAATTGAAAAAATATAATTAAAATAAACAGACCTTGTCGGTTCTTTTTAATCACACTTGTTTGGAGAAATATATAAGACTCACTTGACTTAGTCTCCATTCGCTCCGTAATGAGTTTCGATTTTTAAGAAATCCTATGTTTTGTATTCAGATAATTTTTTCCCCTCTCTGTGTTTTTTTTCTCTCTCTGTGTTTTTTCTCTCTCTCTGTTTTTTTTTCTCTCTCTCTGTTTTTTTTTCTCTCTCTCTGTTTTTTTTCTCTCTCTCTCTCTGTTTTTTTTCTCTCTCTCTCTGTTTTTTTTCTCTCTCTCTCTCTGTGTTTTCTCTCTCTCTCTCTCTGTGTTTTTTCTCTCTCTCTCTCTCTCTGTGTTTTTTTCTCTCTCTCTCTGTGTTTTTTCTCTCTCTCTGTTTTTTCTCTCTCTCTCTCTCTGTGTTTTTCTCTCTCTCTGTGTTTTTCTCTCTCTCTGTGTTTTACTCTCTCTCTCTGTGTTTTTCTCTCTCTCTCTGTGTTTTTTCTCTCTCTCTCTGTGTTTTTTCTCTCTCTCTCTGTGTTTTTTCTCTCTCTCTCTGTGTTTTTTCTCTCTCTCTCTGTGTTTTTTCTCTCTCTCTCTGTGTTTTTTCTCTCTCTCTGTATTTTTCTCTCTCTCTGTATTTTTCTCTCTCTCTGTATTTTTCTCTCTCTGTATTTTTCTCTCTCTGTATTTTTCTCTCTGTGTTTTTTCTCTCTCTCTGTGTTTTTTCTCTGTGTTTTTTCTCTGTGTTTTTTCTCTGTGTTTTTTCTCTGTGTTTTTTCTCTGTGTTTTTTCTCTGTGTTTTTTCTCTCTTTGTTTTTTCTCTCTTTGTTTTTTCTCTCTGTGTTTTTTCTCTCTGTGTTTTTTCTCTCTGTGTTTTTTCTCTCTCTCTGTTTTCTCTCTCTCTGTTTTCTCTCTCTCTGTTTTCTCTCTCTCTGTTTTCTCTCTCTCTGTTTTCTCTCTCTCTGTTTTCTCTCTCTCTGTTTTCTCTCTCTCTGTTTTCTCTCTCTCTGTTTTCTCTCTCTCTGTTTCCGCTTTATTTTTTTTCTCTCTGCTGTTTCTCTCTGCTGTTTCTCTCTGCTGTTTCTCTCTCTCTCTGTTTCTCTCTCTCTCTCTGTTTCTCTCTCTCTATGCTGTTTCTCTCGCTGTTTCTCTCTCTCTCTCTCTGCTGTCTCTCTCTCTCTGCTGTCTCTCTCTTTCTCTCTGTTTCTCTCTCTCTGCTGTTTCTCTCTCTTTCTCTCTGTTTCTCTCTCTCTGCTGTTTCTCTCTTTCTCTGCTCTCTCTCTCTCTGCTCTCTCTCTCGTTGTTTCTCTCTCTCTCTCTCATAATTTTTATTACTATCAGTACGATAGCAGTAGCCAGATTTTTGCATACCTTTCTAACCCTAATCTTATGTCATTTATTGGCGAATAACCTTAAACCCCAATCCTGCATAACAGTCACATATGAGCCATTGATTTAAAAGACATAAAAAAATGATGACTTTGAGGTTCCAAAATCATGACTCAAAAAGATGAGTTCTTGTGAAATCTACAAGTACAATTATTGCTCGACTATACGGCCGTTTTCATGTCAAGTCTTGCAGGCTCATTTCTCCCGTAATGTTGCATTTGCTGTTAAATTTCCCGGGGGTGGGGGCGTGTGTCAGCTTATATTTATATTCCATTTACCAAATTTTCTCTTTAAGTTTCCACATCATTTTTTTCTTTTTCATCTTTTCCTCTCTCACAGATACGTTTATATTCAGACTGTCCTTAATTTTATTCCTTCAGCGCCGTTTGATCTTGGTGTAATCGAAATGTACTACTGCTTTAGTTTTATCTACATTTTCCAATAGTCAGATTTCGAGCTTCCATTATTAACGATTCTCTTTCTCTTTTAATATTCCATCTGTTAAACACTGTTTGATTTTTTTAAAAGTTTTTCCATGTATTTTCATTCCACTAGCAATCACTAATCTTTTACTGCTTTGTCGTATCTTTAGCTGTCATATATTAATGTAATGGAATAACCTGTCACCCCCCCCCCATGAGCGACTACACTATAGGTAGTAACTACCCATAAGTATCTGTAAGTCAACGGACTACAGAGTCGACCCGAAATCTTTTCGGCTAGACGGTCGAACTCTCTGCCTCTGTGCAGAGAGGAACCCGGACGAGGCTCAGCCGAAGAGCAGTCTCTCGTTCGGGGAGGTTGACGAACCCGATCCCGTTTAGGCGGTTTCTACGGGTATTTTTGGCCGATCCTACGGGCTCGGAGAACCGACGTTAAACCCGGCCTTGTGCCACATGCAACCCTCGGGGGGGGGGGGCTAAATATACTTGCCGAGATCTTTTTCGGCTAAACAGTCGAACTCTCTGCCTTCGTGCAAAGGGAATATTTTTGGCCGAGCCTACGGGCTCTGAAAACCCACGTTAAACTCGGACTTGTGCCACATACGACCCTCGTGGGTGGGGGGATATTCTAGCCGAAATCTTTTTCGGCTTGCTGGTCAAACTCTCTGCCTCTGAGCAGAGAGGAACCCGGACGAGTCTATGCCGAAGGGCAGTCTCTCATTCGGGGAGGTAGACCAACCCGATCCCCTTTATGCGGGTTCTACGGGGATTTGGGGGCTGAGCCTAAGGGATCGGATGTCCCAATTTAAACTCTGCCTCGTGGGGGGTGGGGTAGTAAATACCGTCTAGCTAGAATCTTTTCAGCTGTGCTGATTGAACTCTCTGCCTTCGGGCAGAGAGGAACCCGGACGAGGCTATGCCGAAAGGCAGTCACAATCGGGGAGGTAGACAGACCCGAACCCGTTTATGCGGGGTTACCGGCCTTCCAATAGTAGCACTCACTACTGGATTTACTTCCGACGACCTTGTGCATAACTGTTACCTTTATTCTTATTGTACTGTTTTTTTTTTGTTTTTTTACAAATTAACCTTTACTTATTTTATCCACCGTATTTTTCAGGTATATATTCCTATTAGAACGGAGTATAACATATATATAGGCCGTTTGAAGCTATTATGCAAGTCACGTAAAGCTTAATAACTCGAAGTTGCTTTAAAAAATCTTTGTCAGATTTTAACCGAATAATTTAGACGTCAAATCAATGGTCAATTGTGAAAATGAAATTATATGAAGATGGCAAACACTGACAAAGCAGATTCATGAGAAGCAATTAAAATTACCGTATTGGAACTTGCTGAAGTAAAAAAAAATAACAAAATCAATTGATAATAGATTGCTGACTGTTATTAAGAAAAGGGTTATAATATTATGAAGAAAATGCTTCAACGACTAATCATGTGTTTGTTATTTGTTCTACTATAGGCGTTGATCAATTGTTGATGCTAGTTATTGAAAAAAAATGATTTTCTGGTTTGGCATAACTTCAGACTACAATTTTTATAATAAATCCAATAACTTACGTAAGTCTCAATAACTCGAATCTATCTTAAAGAACTTATCAAATTTTAAACGAATAATTTAGACGTCAAAAAAAGTTTAAACATGTTTTATTAAAGATAGATTCGAGTTATTGAGATTTACGTACGATTATAGGTTCCTGTCCGATCACCGAAGTTAAGCAACGTCGAGCATGGCCCTACCTAGACGGGTGTCCGCTTTAGATTTTAGTATTAAATAACCCATAGAGGTTGATAATTCGCTAAATAATAACTGTTATAGTTGAGTAATGGGCCTCACTAAACAATCACTGTTAAAAGTATTTTATAATGAAATGTCCTGTAAAGCATTTTCATAAGTGTATTGAATAAATTAACTTTCTAATTAAAAGCTAACAAACAAGAATTATAAATAAAATTCTCAAAGCACAGAAGTTGATTTATTGGGATTTACGTGCGTCCATTAATTCTTTTCAGTAACTACTGACGAATTACTAAAGATAACAAAACAAGCAATATATCTATATAATAAATGCGAAAATCTGTGTGTCACACCTTTTTCAATTAAAGGGACATAACTCTCTAACATTTAAATCTCTCATCTTCTTCTATATAAATAAATGCGAATGTCAGTGTGTCAAACTTTTGCTTTACTCCTAAAGGCTGTAGTCCAACATATCATAGCATTTTGGTATCAAGCTGAATCCATGACCAAATTAAAACCATTCCGGGCCGGATCCGGACCCGCAATTATAAAATTTTGTATTTCCAAAATTTTCATTACGGCGATTTTTTTTTTTTTACGTGATGTTTTGCAACAAATTTTTAGGTACGATAAAAAAATTTATAACTTTGAAATAAATCTGGGAATAATCGAAATTAATTGCGAAATCAAGCGAAAGTAACCCATGATAGAAAAATAATTGTTTGCTCAGAAAGTATATCAAATTGTCATTAAACTAAAATGGCGACAGAATAATTATCGTTTAACTTTTTAAAAGGTAGGCTTAAATATTAATGCAATACTTAAATGCAGCGATCAATTTTGAGTTCTTCTGTAGTTTATTATTTCTTATCGCATACGGCAGCAGTATGCGTCGCAAAAAAATCTCCGCCAGCGGAGGAGCAGTTGGCAACTGAGCCAAGGCTGCAGCAAGGCAAATAAAGTCCCATGCAAATGAAAACCCAAATCAAACGGCAGCGATGAGAGCTTCTAATGCTGAGCATATGCAAAGACTTAGGGACACTCAAATTCCTGAACAAGCTGAAGGCTCGATCAAGAGCCATCCGCAGGAGCTAGCGCAAATGCCACCCGAGGTATGTATGTATGTATGTATGTGTGTGTGTGTGTATATATATATATATATATATATATATATATATATATATATATATATAAGAGAAATACCAGTTTTGCAGTGAATTTTACTCTGTGGAACCGACTCCCAAGAGGATGTTTCCCTAGCACTACAATCTTAACCGTGATCTTCCCCCACATATCGGTATGAACTATCCCTCTTACTCTGTAACCATTTACCTCGAGTGGCTCCTGGGCCTTATACACAGTGAACTCTCGACAGTAAAAAAAAAAAAAGAAAAAAAAATCTCCGAAGTTAAGCAACATCGAGCCTGGTCAGTACCTAGATGGGTAACCGCTTGGAAATACCAGGTGCTGTAAGCGTGGATGTGCGGGGGTGTAATGGGTGACATCTCGGAATTGCTAATCGGGGAGCCGAGTTTCAATTCCAATCTGGTTCTCCATATTCACTTATGTGCAAATACTCTTAGGAAAGGTATGCGTCCACCTCTTCTCCTCTCATATATGGGCTAAAAAGTAGGATTTGCTTCTGTAAATCATTATCTCCAAAAAAGGTTATTACAATCTAAAAAAAAAATACTTTTCTGGCTTTAAATAACCTGCAAATGGCTGAAAAGCCGTAAAACACAATTCAATCAATCAATCAATCAATCAATATATATATATATATATATATATATATAAGATAGACCTATCGATATAAGTACAAAGCTAATTTTATTCGATCATGTAAACTGCATGCCGACGCGGTGTGTTCGCCACACTTTCAAAAACACATCGACGCGCACATCTATTCTAACCCCGCCGAAACCAAGCACGCGCACACATGCACAACAAGAATGTACCGAGATGAAGACAAACGTGCCATGCTGATATTTGGGTCAGTTTAGTTTCATTCTGGTTGGCCACTCTCCAATCGGGGGGAGGGGCACGCCACGCCACGCCACAAATGAATCTTCATTGATTAAACTGCCCATTACTATGGGCTTCAACTGGCGGCAATTTGCCCTGAAATATTGTAACCAATTACTCATGGTTCGCTTTGAATGTGAACTTTTCGATGATGTCCCGGAAGGTTTATATATGCGTTGCCGTGCTCTACGATAGGCGCGATACACAATATGGAAATATCGATAAAGAATAAAAATGGGCCCTCACGGAAGGAATGGCTCGAGTCAAAAATTAGTCAAGGTTGACAATGGGCGCAATCACACTCTCTCTCTCACAGATTTTCTCTTTCCTTCCCACGCACACATTTTCTAACTCTCTCTCTCTTTCTCTCTCATTCACACATTCTCAATTACACGGGCACATTTCCTCACTCTTTTAGTCACAAACACAGTTTCTCTCTCTTAGACACAATTTCTTTTACTGTCACACTCTCTCTCTCTCGCACACGCAGCACACACACTCTCTCTCTCGCACACACTCTCTCTCTCTCGCACACACTCTCTCTCTCTCGCACACACTCTCTCTCTCTCGCACACACTCTCTCTCTCTCTCGCACACACTCTCTCTCTCTCGCACACACTCTCTCTCTCTCGCACACACTCTCTCTCTCTCTCGCACACACTCTCTCTCTCTCGCACACTCTCTCTCTCTCTCGCACACGCAGCACACACTCTCTCTCTCGCACACTCTCTCTCTCTCGCACACTCTCTCTCTCTCGCACACACTCTCTCTCTCTCGCACACACTCTCTCTCTCTCGCACACACTCTCTCTCTCTCGCACACACTCTCTCTCTCTCGCACACGCAGCACACACTCTCTCTCTCTCGCACACACTCTCTCTCTCTTCCTCTCACGCAGCAAACACTTTCTTTCTCTCTCTCTCTCCCTCTCACGCAGCAAACACTTTCTTTCTCTCTCTCTCTCCCTCTCATGCACACATTCACACGCGCACACATACTTTCTCTCTCGCGCGCGAGCGCACACTTTTTCTCTCTCTTTCACTCATACACACTTTCACACAGTTGCTCCCTCTCCCTCTCTTGTGCGCGCTCTCTCTCTCTCTCTCTTGTGCGCTCTCTCTCTCTTGTGCGCTCTGTCTGTCTCTCTTGTGCGCTCTGTCTGTCTGTCTCTCTCTCACGCACACATACATACACACGCACATACAATCTCACTCTCTCTCTCTCTCACATACACTCTGTCTCAGTCATTTTCTCTCTCTCTCTCTCTCTCTCTCACGAACACACACTCACAAAAATACGTAAAAACGGAATGATCTAGAGGGGGGACAAATATGTTTGTCGGCTGACATCAAAAGCTTTGTACTTTCAAAGTCCATAATTTTAACGATTCGTAAAATTTTATCGTTAATAAACTTTGCTTTGAACAGAAATGGGCTTTGATTTGCAGCAGGCGAAGTCATTTGAAGGATTTACCCAAATGTTTCTCCCCCTTTCCCGTCGGTCATTAATGCAGGGTTGAGCTTAAGTATTTTATCAATATATCAGGAGCCTAGCGAGTGGCGGGAAAAATGTATAAGATGTGGCAAAGATATTTTTCCAAAACCTCTGCCATTAACACTTTTGCTACAAAGAAACAAATCAACACGAACGCGGACTTTTATTTTCATTTTGTTGTCAGAAGCTAAAAATCCAAAGATTTGTTTGGATCATGAAGTTATCTGGACAGATCCGATAGTCAATGTCTGCAGTGGCCAATGCCCTAGGTCCTGGGTATGACGATAAACTACGTCCAACAGCAAGGCCTCTGGTCAGGAGGTTTTGAGAAGCATAGAACCAGCTCTTAATTGCTGGTGTTCTCATGTCCACCCTGATCCGGGGTGTTAGCACCTGTTAGGGTCCCAGCTATGGGCAAATAGTTAACCCCGAAACTGAGCTAAAAAGCATTATGAAAGTGTAAAAATAGGTTTTAATAACAGAAATAAATTTTTGAAGAAAAAAATATTACCAGAAATAGATTTTTGACAAAACCAAACCAAACCAAAGCTCTAGGTTAGCAGATGTAGTGATATCGCTATAGATGTTCGTCTGGCGGCATATTGTAACAGAGAGTGTTGGGAAACACACACACACACACACACACACATTTTTTTATTGAAATTGGAGTGAATCTATGTAGCGAAATTAGATCAGAGGAATTTTGTTTACGGATGGAAAATCTGATCTTGCCCATTTGGAATTGGGTCATTACAAAGACAATGAAAATGATCGGAATAATTTTTATCGGTTAAAATTTGAAATAGAGCTTACTAAAGCCATGAGGAACTTTGAAACTCACATGGTTTTGGGGTGACAGCAGCAGTCGTGATAACGGGTGCGGACCAAGGGTCGATTTATGATCAGCTGTTTTTTTTTTATATATAAACGCGTAGTTATGTTGAAAAAGGAGCAGTCGGGAGAAAATTCGGTCGGCGCGTCGTCGTCGGCTGCGTACCGTCACGAACATGAACACCCGCGTCGACCGTTACGGGTTGCGGCGCTAAAAGGTAGACGAGAAAGGCAGACGAGAAGGATAATACCTGTGATGACCTGTTATCGAGGATTCCGAAGCAATTAGAGACCGAATCTGTCAGGTTGGAGTCGGGTGTGGATGATAAAGCATTCCAAATTAATGTGATCAATTCACAGGCGTTGAAGGAGAGACTTGGTTGGGAAGATCAGGAAACGAGTGAAACGGAGACTGTTTCCGACCTCCACTGGAGAGATATTATTAGGCAAAACCATGAGGATAGAGAGATAGCAACTATCAGGTCCAGGGTAAAGGCAGGGTGTACCTCCAAATATATGGTGCACGATGGAGTGTTGTGTTACCTTTCAGAAAGAGATGAGAAAGTAGGTTTAAAAATGGTGATACCTGAGAATTGATAAGACGTATGGATTAATAATGAGAAATTACTACAGGCCTAAGTCGTTTAATGATGTTGTGAACCATGTAAAAAAAAAATGTGTAACAAGCCAAGTACAGAGTCGAAGGAGTAGGGTTGTCCCAGTATTAGAAACGGATGGCCCAGTCAGTTAGAGAGAGCGTATCCATACTCAATGTTACTAGACTGGAATTGGCTAAGAATAGAGGGAGTATCAATTGGTTGATTTTTCACCTACAGGTTTTTAGAAAAGAAGTGATAAAATCGATAAGATTATCTTGGACGGTTGAAATCGGGGTTAGATAAGATAGGTACGCCGAATTCGGGCTGGAAAGAGAATTTGGTTGCTATAATAATCTGGCCGACCGTTGTGGGAATTATACTAATGACAGTGGTGGCCTTGCTAGTTTGGTGGTGGTTGAAGAAGCGTGCGATGTTGTCGACTGGGCAGATTAAACTGGCACGGGAGTGCATGAGTGAAGGAGGGATTCCAGTTAGTGCACTTTACCAAGGTAGGTCCGACCCGAGTGCATTGGGACCCCTAACTGATATTGAAGAAGAGTCCACAATTGTCGTGGAAGGACCTGAACCAACAAAAGATTCGACAAAGCCTGTTGTGAAGGCGAGACAAAATTGGAGGGACAGATTTACGAAATAAATCGAATGTTGTTTTTATTTTTTTTATTTTTTTGTAATGAGACTGAAATAATTGGTAAGGAGTGTTGCGAACTCCAATAATTGGAAAAAAAAGAAGGAAAGAACACTCGAACTTGTGAAATATGTGAAAAGGTTCTGTTGCACGAGATCACTACAACAGTGAACTTTAACCGGAAGTTGCATGTACACATGTATCGTAAGGACAATGAAAATGTAAATGGGCACAATGAGCCCTAAGAAGAACTGAGGACTCTACCTTTGCATGCTGGAAGAGACGTATGTTTAAGTAGACCCTAGTCAGAAGCATGTTGAACTAGGTTTTCTCAGCTTTTGCTGATAGGAAAGCTCGTGTGTCATTTACTAGTAAATGAAAGATTGGTAGGGGAGGAAATGTTACAGAGAGAGTTTGGAAACACGCACACACACACACACACACACACACATTTTTTTTATTGAAATTGGAGTGAATCTATGTAGCGAAATTAGATCAGAGGAATTTTGTTTACGGATGGGAAATCTGATCTCGCCCATTTGGAATTGGGTCATTACAAAGACAATGAAAATGATCGGAATCATTTTTATCGGTTAAAATTTGAAATAGAGCTTACTAAAGCTATGAGGAACTTTGAAACTCACATGGTTTTGGGTTGACAGCAGCACTCGTGATAACGAGGGTCGATTTATGATCAGCTGGGTTTTTTTCTATATAAACGCGTAGTTATGCTGAAAAGGGAGCAGTCGGGAGAGAATTCTCGAAGGGACTGGAGAGGCCGTGATCGGTCGACCGTTACGAGTCGCGGCGCTAAAAGGCAGCCGAGACAGGCAGACGAGAAGTGCAGTCGAGCTGGGTAAAGAGAGGTCGGAGACTGGAAGTGACGTCAGAGATTGGAACCAAACGCCCGCCAACATATTTTGTTGTTATAAGTACGAAGCAGCGAATTACTCCTCCGACAATCTAAGACTGCTACTGAAAATGATCAAGTTTATCTACCATCGGGCATGGAGCAAACAGATTTTGACGAATTTATCAGCTTCGACGACCGTACACAATGTTATGGAGAACTGACTGACATGGACATCACGCGTGGTATAAAATCGGATGATCAAGATTTTGACGAAGATGATGATGCTGAAAGCGTAAGTTCTGAAGTTTCTGAAAGTGACAAACCAGTGCCAAATTCTCTGGCTGCATTGAATGCGCTTGAAACTCTGACAGCCTACTTTGAAGCAAAAAGCAGTAATCCTGATGGCGCATTGAAATGATTTACGGACTGTATGAAAGTGTTCATGGTGTTAACAAAGAGATTTCTGTACAATCGAAAATGACTGACTTTTTTAAGAAAAAGTAATTTTTGATTGAATTATTTGTGAAAACTGATTGAAAATGTATTTTTGTCTGTGTTTTTGTGTTTTTTATGTCTATAACTGTTAAATAAACTAGTGTTCTGTACGTAAAAAGCGTTATATGAAGTGTTCTTACCTAAACAAAATAGACCAAACCCTGATATAAGAGAAACCCATATATAAGAGACTTCTTCTCCGGTCCCGACAACTCACTTATATCCGGGTTACACTATATATATATATATATATATATATATATATATATATATATATATATATATATATATATTGGAAAATCTTGGAACCCTTTAATATGGAAGGCCAGACGAGCTTACAGGACATTTCATTAAAGCAGATGACAAATTGAAACTAGTGTGAGCGTGTATCATATGATGTTGTACAAACGCTTCTCAATTTCGGCTGGCCTGTTGAACATTCGGACTTTTTTTTCATTTTTATTGAAAGCTTGCTTTTGTTTTCACCCATAAAATACCAACGTTTGTTTTAAAGCCAAAACTATGCCGAGGTTTTAATCTTTCATCTTATCGCCCCCCCCCCCGCCTCGTTTGAACCGCCGATGATCTTACATCATTTTTTGTTTCGAGCTATACTTTGCCAGTTTTTTCCGGTCAGTCGAGTCTAAGCTCTTTGATGGTAGTCTGCTTGTAGCCGCATACTGACTACTGCCCATCCTCCAGAAGTCAGTTTGGTTTTTGTTTTGTTTTTTGTTTTACGGCATATCAACCTGAATGGGTTATTTAATGCCGACAACTTTTTTTCCTGGTAATATTTCGTTTTGTCAAAAATCTATTTCTGGTAATATTTTTTCCTCAAATAATTTAATAGTAATATTATTTTTAAAAATGTATTAATGGTAAGTTTTTTCTAAAAAAATTTATTTCTGGTAATTTTTTACAAAGTATCTCTGGTATTAAAACCTATTTTTACACTTTCATAAGGCTTTTTACTTCAGTTTGGGAGTTAACTATTTGCCCATAGCTGGGACCCTAACAGATGCTACCACCCGGGGTCAGGGTGGACCTGGGAACATCAGCAATTAAGAGGAGGTTCCAGGCTCCTCAAAACCTCCTGATCAGAGGCCTTGCTGTTGGACGTAGTTTATTGTCTTACCCTGGACGCGGATGTAGTTTATCGTGATACCCAGGAGGGCCATAAGTCAATGAGTAACAAATGTCATATGACAGTCTGATATGAGTCGCACTGTCCAATTGCTACTCTAGCGTGTCTCTCTCGCCCGGCAGCCGCTGCTCTAGCGTGTCACTCTCGCCCGGCAGCCGCTGCTCTAGCGTGTCTCTCTCGCCCGGCAGCCGCTGCTCTAGCGTGTCTCTCTCGCCCGGCAGCCGCTGCTCTAGCGTGTCTCTCTCGCCCGGCAGCCGCTGCTCTAGCGTGTCTCTCTCGTCCGGCAGCCGCTGCTCTAGCGTAGACACTGACACTGAAAGACACAACTTGTAAACATTTCCAATTGTCGTAACTGTTAGTGTTGTTTTTACCGAAATGTGTAACCAATTAGTGTTTTATGCCAACGGGTCGTTGTCCATTGTCATAGAAATCGTGAAGAGAGGTATTCCAGTTTTCGTCTTAGGAAATTTAACTTAATTTTAATATAAATTATCTAAATTTAACTTATTTTTTAATTATAATTTATCCTTGCAAGAGTACTTTTAAGAAGGAACTTGCATTTGTATTGTGAGGTGTTTGAACACCCCAGGCTTATGGCTACATCGCGTTGGAACACCAGTTCCTCTACTATCACCGAAGTTAAGCAACTCTGAGCTTGGTCGGTACCTAGGTTGGTGACTGCTTAGTAATAACGGCTGCCTCCCGCCAAGTGCGGACCAACACTCTCCTCGATTCCAAGCATGGCTATTAATATAGACTAACACTCGGATATAACCTATTTCCGGTTTTATTGCCACTTGATCTCCAAAAATCGCTCATCCACCCCCTTTACTTTAGTTAAAGTGGGTGCCGGTTAGAAGACGGAACTTCAAAAGAAACTATCTGTTGGCCCATCAAACAGAAACACTTTTGAGACTGCGATAAAACCGCCTCTTCCTCTTCCACGTGGGTCTCCATCATATCGCACTCTAGATAATTCTGTTTTCTATATTTTTTCTGTTTCTTTTGTCTTAGATGACATCCAAACACCCTGCTCCTCTCCCTGCCAGCATCGCGTGATGCTTCAAGTTTTCAGTTGGAGCGGGGGGGGGGCAGACCACGAGGTACTAGTAAAATCCCAAATACATGCCTTGAATTTTATGCTAAAATAATTAACCCTAAATGTTGTTGAGATATCGTCTTTTATCAGACTTGTCACAACGAAATCAAACCGTTGATATCGTTTTAACGGTAAAACGTCCCGACGTCTCTTCGTTGAAAAGTATTCTAAAGCTTTACATATGAGCCGCTTTGGACTCGCCATTGTTTCTCGACACTGTGCTGCTCTTCACGCGACTTCAGGACTTCTTCTGTATCGGAAAGTGGTCAGGGTTCACTGAATTAATGACTACGAATGCTACATGGATCAAGACTCCTATCGACGTGCCAAGCTGGTGAGATTCTGTATAGTGCAAGACGAAAACTTCGCTTCTTCTCTGTTCAGTCGAATAATTGTAAAATATATAACGCTTATACAACAGAAACATCAATTCTGAAGCCAAACGAATGTCCTATTCTTGGTTATTTTAAGGAACTGAAAGTGATGCGAGTAAAGTGTCGGCTATTTTTGTCATGTGGTCGGGGGACACTACACCGTGTCCAGTATAAAAGTCAACTTCGATTTCTGAAATGTCCAATAATACGTAATCCACCGATGCACAAATGCCTATCTGAGATAAGCGTCTTTTCGGATCGAGCTAGAGGAATTTTGATCCGATAACAAAATATACAAAGTTCATTCTGGCAATTTATATATATGCTGTACGCATGCACACGGGATCGAAGAGTACAAATTGAACAGTTCGATACGAGACATTAGTATTCTGAAGAACTTCAAGTCCTTATGATCAAGCTTCAAGCTAAATTCAGTTTTTTTTTATTAAAGATACGTTCAGAACGACGTTTTTACGTCGTTCTTTTATTACGATCTTGAATCATTTGCAAATAACCCAGCCAAAATATCGTGTACATAAAAATAAATAAAAAATAATTATAATAAAATAATTATGATTATCATTAATTCTCTCTTTCTAAACCAATGAGAATCGACCCCACTTTTCTCCTCTACACACACACAAACACGTGACATTCTGAATAGTAAAATAACTACAATAGAGTTTCTGGTTTTAGTCATAATAATTGTGTGAATTACAAACAGTTTATTAATGCAGTGATTTTTATTTCTATTCCTTTAATTATACAATGATAGGCAAGAATATAATTTTAATTAGTTAGTCCTGTAAATAACTCTTAATTTTCTATCAATATGGCTTCCTTATTTTTCTCTATTTTCACATCCGATAAGCAAGAAACATTTTTTACAGATCACAACATTTATCAGAAAGATGAAATTTAAATTTTTATTATTGCATTATTCCAAAATTTTAACACATCAGCAGATAGCTATTAATGTCAACAACTGAGCACAAATAGTTATTAATTAAAAAAACTAGTAATTAATCTCTATCTATACAAGGCAGGGTGTGTGTGTGTGTGTTTAACGAATGCACGACCGCAATTTTCGACGGATTTGCACCAAAATTTACATGCACATGCTAAGGCCAAGACCGACTTTGCATATCCCAATTCCCATCGATAGTGGAAATAATCGATTTTTTTCATGCTTCTACGGCAGTTTTCATGTAGTTTGCGACCATTTTCTACTGGCCAGAGTGAGAGCCTATAGCTGGCTGCCACGAATGGGCAGGAAGATTCTATTGGCCAGCGTGAGAGTCAACAGCTTACTGACACGAATGTTAACTAGCATGCAAAAAAAATCGATAGCTGCATTCGTCACAAATGGGAAAAATTTTAATCTGCATGGCACTTTACTCCAATTGGCTCATTCGCTTGCTTAAACTCAACGTTGATTCTGATTTCGCAGAACTGGGTTGGGTGTGAAAAAGTATTTGTTGTTAACATTCTTTTTTTCATTCGCTTTTTCCAGTTAAGAGTCCTTTTTTTTAAAGCTGATCGTTTTGTGTTCATTTTGTTTAGTTCTTTTTTCGTAACAGATTTATTGTTTAGTATAGAGCTTAGAAAAAATTCGCAGTGTGAGATAGGCAAGAAGTAAGGCATGTAGCAACATCAGCACGGCAAAGGGCACTCATTTAAAGGCAAGGAAGGGCAAAAATATTTTAAGTGATAGCGATTGCTGTATGAGTCGTACGATTTTTTAATCAAGCACGGGCAACGCCGGGCCATGATGCTAGTGTATAATATTATCCTTAACTACACGTACAAGAATATCGTTTTTGATAAAAGTTAAAAACATTACCAAAAATGTATATATTGTCGAAAATTCATTTTTCCACAATATAGCTATTTGTACTATGTTATAATGCTTTTACCTAAACAATAATAATATTGAATATTTTTTAAAACATTAAAGTATTTTCATCACATTTCCCTAATAGCTGTCACGATCTGTTAATATTGGTTTTAAATTCGATTTTTCAAAATAAATCTTTATCTATCCTATAAAAACTAGAAAAAACACTCAAGACAATATATAACAGGAAAATTAAGAACTAAATGATATATCTACAGAGTGCGGCAAAAATACCCCCCAGATAATGATAATACCTTGCTCGCATCAACGAAAATTTCGGCTCCTTTTTTCTTTTTCAAGTCATAATAGTAACAGTTATCTCTTAGCACTCAACAAAGAAACTCCAGATACTTCTTGTATTTTATCTGGACACTCATTCTTTTCTATGTGTCGTGTCCTTTCAACACGTAGGCGATCATGGCTCTCCACCTCCCTTGTAGCTCTGAACAAGCTCCTTACCTCTGCCACCTCTCCCAGACCACGTTCTGTCATCCACTTGCAAAACGCCGCTAGGTATGTCATGCATTGTTTTGCCTTGTCTTTCTTTCCCTCTATTCGGCCCATGAATATCAGATTCTCCAGGCCCTCCTTCCGCATTATGAGTCCCAGAAATTTCAGCTGCCTTTACCTGATATTAAGTATAAGCCTCCTCCTTGTTTGCATCCTCTCTAAGACCTCATCGTTGCTCACATGCTCGATCCATGATATCCTTAGCATCCTTCTGTAGAGCCACATCTCCGTCACCTCGAGTCTCTTCATCTTTGAGGAAATCGACCAACATTCGCTGCCGTAAAGGACAGATATCACGTAACATCTCAATATTCTTTACTTCGTAACCAAAGAAATCCTCCTGTCTCGCAATACTCTGCCCAGCTTTTGGAATGTGTCCGTATCCGGACACATTCCAAAAGATCTACGGATCTCAGTGTCGCATTTACCGTTCTCTGTAGGAACGCTTCCCAGATATTTAAAATTCCGCGTCTGCTTGATTCTGGTGTTTCCGACCTGCACATCGCATTTCGGGTTCATCCTCTTACTGATGACCATGCATTCTGTCTTCTTGTAGTTTATGCTTAGTCCCATCTTCTCACTCTCCGTCCTGGGTATGACGGTAAACTGCATCCGCGTCCATGGGTATGACGGTAAACTGCACCCGCATCCATGGGTATGACGGTAAACTGCATATGCATACTGGGTACGGCGATAAATGTCCAACAGAAAGGCTGTTTTTGAAAAAATAAGCTTGTCGGCTATACGTTTTTGGAAAAATATTATTATCAGCTATACATTTTCGAATAATACATTTTTGAAAACCAAATGTTTCCAGCAACACATTTTTGAAAACCAAATGTTTCCAGCAACACATTTTTGAAAACCAAATGTTGCGAGACTCAAAATTATTTTCGGCATAAAATGACCACTAGGGTTGGCATGCCGTTAAACAAAACCACCAACTTCTCACTCTCCGTTGCTACCTTCTGTAAGAGCTTTTGTAACTTCTTTTCCTTGTCTGCTATCAGTACTAAATCATTACACACATCTATAAAAAAAAATATCACACGAGAAAGATTGTATACCATTTACTTATTCTTTATCTTTTCTTTCTGTCAGATTCCGATTCATATTTGATCGCAACCCCCCCACCCCCACCCTCGGTTCCCTGTTCATGGCCTGTCTACAGCCTTTTTTCTGTCTGTAACACTTTTGTGAATTTCATTAATAAAATGAACTTTCAGTATATTTACATTGTCGGAGTTAACTACTTAATTTCCTAATTGTTCACTAGGGCACGCTCTCCCTACACTATAAACACTGGGCGATTTCTTGCCTCGTTCTCTTTTTACTTTGCATTTAAGCGGACACATTTAAAAATGTGATCTCTCGCAGAGTTCTGCGTTTTGCCCACTTGTGGAAAAACACCATGAAACACACACACACACGTACGTACGTACATCAAAATCCGAACTCTTTACGTTCACACACAAATGTTAATATCTATGTCCATTGTAAACTTTGTTGTTTAATACATATACTTGTTTGTATCTATATATCATTCTTGTTGGATTTCCTTACACTTCTTTATGGTGGGTTCAATCTCTGAGTTCGCCATGTCCTTGTAGTGGACCTTCTAGCAGGAATAAACGCACGTGTTCCTAATTTAACAACACGTCAACCCACGGTCCGCTACAACATTATACATATTCTATGTTCTGATTACTATTTTCGTTAACTATAAACCACTGACATTTCGTATCTGAATTTCTGAGATAAGAAGTTATCATTACGTATAGTCGGGATAATGTCTTTATTATTGTTGTTATCACAACGTCTTGGCCGTTGTACAATCTTCGGCTTTCTCTAAATAAAAAAAACCCTGACTTTGTTTTTTACTGTAACGTATGTCGATTTGACTTGAAATTTCCGGTTGAAAAGAGATACAAGATTCATTGCGTAATAATTATCGCCTTTCTGTACTACGGCTACAAATATTTTTGTTAATGTAGAAAACTATTCAACTGAAGCCGGGAAAGAATTGTAGTCAGTTGCCACCGATAGGTACAGATGAAACTTTGCTTCAAAATGTCGTTAAATGTTTCAATACAACTTTGATTAATATTCCATTAACCAACCACAGCTGCGTCACGAATTACGTAATCATAACTAAATTGGAGGTTTGTCTTGTTTTAATAAATCCTACCCATGGTAGCATAAATTACATAAACATATAATGATTCACTTGATTGTTTTACAAATGAAACTACAATTGTTTAGAGAGAGAGAGAGAGAGAGAGGTTTGTTTAATGTGGTGGCTGTGTTGTGTGTTTCGTATTGTCGTATGTTTCATATGTTGTGTTATGTGAGTGTTTCATTTGTTGTGGCAGTGTTGTGTGTGTGTCGTTTATGAGGTTGTTGTGTTTGTTTCATGTGGTGATGTGTGCTGGTTGTGTTGTGTGTGTTTCATGTATTTTGCATTGTGTTTTACGTGTTGTCATGTTTCATGTGTTGTGTTGTGTGTGTTTTTCATTTGTTGTGGTGGTTTGTGTGTTACTTTTATTTTATTTTTTTTTTGATGGTTAGTTTTTTTGTTTTTTTATATTTAACTGTCGATGTAGAGGACAGGTCCGCATGAATGTCGAAATATGAAGTAGGTTCCTTTTTGTTTACTTTCATCCGAGACTTTTATGGTGATATGCGAAGGACACAGCATGACACGGAGCCGGAAGCCAGGGATGTGTATAATTTCCTTGGGATCTCATAAATACTTGCCTATTGATGACCAACATTTCCATATTTCTAAGTCTTGCCTATAAATCGTCATGGATAAAAGGGTGGGGGTGACTAATGAGAAAGGAGCACGAAAACCTGCTGCTAAGATGTCGTAAGGGACGCTGTTTCAGCCGCCGCCTCCTCCTTCCTCTCTTTCATAAAGATCCTCCTCCTCCTCCTACTGCTTCCTCCCTAACCTTCTCCCTCTCTCTTTCATAAAGAAAGATGACATATTTCTTACACCACTCACATAGGAAAAAGCAAAAAAAACAACCAAAAAGAACGCGGTTTACAAATGAATAACAAATAAGTAACTTTTCAATTTGTTTAAGGTGTGTGTAGCTTGTTATTTGAATAATAATAAAAAAATATATATTTGTTTTTAATCAATTCCCGGTACGCCAGGTGCTACTGGGAGTGAAATAGAATGAAAAGGAACTGGAGCCTCAACCCTAAACAAGAAACAAGGGATAAACCTCTACTCCTGTTCAAATGACCGGAGATGAGTGTTAACCAGACGATAGGCGAACCTATCTACTCCTATTGAGGAAAAAAATAAATAATAAATAAAATTTCAGGGTTTAAGCGAAATTAGTAGAGAGTTGAAGTGAACTTTAGAAAAGAAACTTAATCTTAAACAGGAAACAAGGGATAAGCGTCTAGAGCTTCTTGACAAAATCCAAAGAATCTGCAATGTTGTCAGTCCTGACCTGGCATCTCGGCTTCAGTCACTTTCTCACCGATGTGACGTATCTTCCCTGTGCCTTTTCTATATATTTTCATGGTAATTGTTCTGGTGGGCTTTTCTCTTTGGTAACACGACTTCATGGATTTAAGCAGAGTACTAAATTGGTAACTAAGTCTCGTCATTTTTACGGCTGGAAATGCTAGTTGTAACGATTTCTGTGCTAATAGTTTCATCTCCCGCACTTCTCGCTTGTGAAACTCTACTTCTTGTCAAATACGATCTTCAAAAATTTAAATACAATTTCAGTCATCATTTTCTGTGTCTTTGAATACTGTTCTTTCTTTCCCATCTGAGTAACCCCTTGCATCCTAGTAGCTTTTATTACCTTGCTTGGGGTGACATGATTACAAACAAAGAGAAGGACAATGGAAACAAAATGAATGCTTATACTTAAAATCATAAAGAGATGAAATTTCTAGGATGCATAATGAGGAAAGAGGGCTTAGAGAATTTGATACTCACAGGACATATTGAAAGCAAGAGTGGCAGAGAGAAAGAGTAACCTATCTAACAATCTTATTTAAATTGACGGAAGAACGGGGTTTGGGGGTGAAAAACAAAACTTAATAAGAGCTACAAAAGACAGGAAGTTGCGAAGGGCCATAGCAAATAGAAGAATTAACCATATGCCATATATTTCTGACGACTGCTTAAACTTACGGCTTTGTGTGTGTAATAGAATTATTGGTAATCCGTATGGAATTTCCAAGATGGTATAGATCCGTGGAGAGCTCTGTCAAAGACAGAGCAAGTCTGAAGATTTGAAGCCGTTTTTTATCGACTTCAATGAAATAAATATCACCTATGGTTTTTTTAAGTGTCTGTTTATATATACACACAAGGTGTCCATAAAGTTCTTGTGCACTTTAAAAAATTTATAACTTTATTTGTATTTGCGATAGAAATAATCTGTAAAAAATGTTATAAAGTTTAATGTACCTAGTTTTAAGTATAGCTAAAATAACTAATGTGATTTCAGGCATTACTGTAAATCAGTTGGCAAATGTTTTCCCTGAACTGCAAAATCGTATTACCCTTTGTATTGCTAATGGAGGACATGTGGAAACTTAAATAAAATTTCAATAAAATCTTAAAAAATATAGGTTTACTTCTTTCTAATCATTTTTACAAATTATTTCTATCGCAAATACAAATAGTTATAAATTTTTTAAAGTGCACACGAACTTTATGGACACCCTGTGTGTGTGTGTGTATATATATATATATATATATATATATATATATATATATATATATATATATATAAGAACTGTGGTAAAATGTATTACGGTGAATCACCAGCGCGTTTAGGTTGATATGCAGAATATCTCTGCAGTTTACATATAATTTAAAAAAATGTTTTTTGAGATTTATATATAACTATAATTTGGGAAAGTAAACATTTCACTGAGATATGTTTCCAAATTTCCATCTGAAATCAAAAAAGAATTTTTTTTTTTTTTTTTTTTCATAATTTTCCATATATTGTGACAGACACCAGAAGCGTATGGGTTAAAACTAGCTCTCATAATAACCGTTCATGGTTTCCAGGTGCAAGGAATTAAAATTTACATACACTGAGTCCTGAATCAATAAGTAAATCTGTTTCAAACATAGTCAATATAGTTTACTGAATTATTATTGGCTATTACGGTCAAGCAATTTTCTCTCACTTCTAACATAAAGTATTGCGTGTCGTTGATTACGAATACAGCAGAAGAGCAGTTTCTGTCCGAGATCAGAAAACTTATTCCAACTTGTGGCCTAATCTTTGACGTTATTCTTACATTTTCCCCTTTGTCAATTCCAGCCTTTTTCAGATATCTCCTTGTACTAGGTAACTTTCTCAGAATTTCGAATCGAGCTCTTTATTCTATCCACGGGGTATATTGTTCTCGTTCAGTCGTCCCCAGGGCTTCGTGATTCCACTTTTCCCTCTATGTATGATGTCAGGAGAATAGATCGATCAACGTTGAAGAATAAAATGGCTGAAAGAAATAGTACACATGTAAGGCGTTGAGTGGACCCAGAGTAGAAATATGGGATCCTTTGATCAAGAAAGAACAGACATTAGATATAAGACTAGAAAATGACGCCACCTGATTGTCCTACAAAATAATGGCTTCGTGGCTAAGTGTTCTGGTTGTCGAAAATTCAATCCCTAGGTCAGGCAGCATCTCGAGAACATACGAGCAAATAATTAATGTGTTATCTCCCTTGAAATGGATATTAGAATGATAGAGGCACTTCTATGGATTTACGACAGCCACTTGAAGGTCGGAATGTTGGAACTTTTAAATATGGGAGAAGGAGTGCATAAAAACATATTTCCTTAAATTATTACAAAAACTGTGGGGAACCTCTCTACCATTTTTTCCCAAGAATGCATGGGAAATGACACATGTGGAGAGCCACGGTCGCCTTTTGTTTCGTTTTTTTTTTAAATCGCAAAAATTGATGCTTATAGCGTAATTGTTTTGCTTTTATTTTTTACTACCTCTGGAGCGAACATGTAAGCAACGACGAGGTTTTAGAGAAAATGGAAACAAAAATGAAACCTAGACATAACATCAGGAAGAGGCAGTTGAAATTTCTACAGAAAGACACTGAAGATACTCTGGACCGAATATGTGAGGTTTTAGAGAAAATGGAAACAAAAAGGAAACCTACTCAACATCAGGGAGATACATTTGAAATTTGTAGGGCGCATAATGAGGAGAGAAGGCTTAGAAAACCTGATACACGCGGGACAGAGAAAAGCAACGCATGACATACTTAGAAAGCTCAACTAAATGGATGGCGGAGAAATAAGAAAAATACAATTTATTGAGGACTACGGACAAAAAAATTGTAGAAGGCCATGATCGCCTCCATCTTAAACGGACACGGCTCATAAAGAAAACGACTGTCAGAAATATTTAATGTTAGCCTAGAAAATTTCTGATAAAATAGCTAAACAAGTAAAAGTGAAACTAAGTGCTTGGGATAAATTGCCTATGATATCACTAGTTAAATAAACTGCTAGTTGGGGGGGGGGAATAAGTAAATGATTAAAAACAAAATTCCACCAATATTATCGTTGCCGTATCTTAATAATTCTGTTCAGTAATATCTCAGCTCTTCCTCTTTGTCCCCACCTCGATTCACAATTCCTCGTAATTCAATCGATAGTTTCAATGTGAATGTCAGTATATTTTCAAATTAACATTTATCTTAAATATCAGTAAATATCAAACGTGTATATGCTTAGTTCGCAAGAATTCATTTAAATAAGTTGTTTAATACAACCGACAAGGTACACAGAGTTCGCCAAAAAGTGACGCTCAAAATGGTGGCCTTTTAGTTTCTAGACATTTATTAGTATGGGCAACGTTGGCCAAAGTGTCCAGTGTGATTGCTGCACATGCATTTTCAATTTCTTGTCTATGGGCCGTCAATGTAGTCGGTTTCCTGCCATATACAACGTACTTGTTGATGCTACAGCCATGAGGGTAATGCCATCTGTCGAGAAAATACTACAGTAAACAATATTATTGCAATTTGGTAAAACTACAAAAGACAAGTTTTTTTTCTTTCCTGAAGTGTGTATACATTTTTCTTTGGCGGATTCTGTGTATGTATTGCATTGTTCAATTGAGTTATATCGCTCAGAGTTCCATTAACGGCAATATAGGAAGAGCTGAAAGAACTTCAAGAGCCTTAATTTTTACTGAACCTGAGAACTGAAGAGAAGGCTAAATTCTATTTTTTATATCGGTCTATGACAATACTATTGAGCTGATACGTATCATTTGTCTAAAATAGGTACCTCCAAAAAAGCCATACTTGAGGTTTTAAAATGCATTTTAAAAATGAAAAAAATCTTTTTTATTTTAATTTCAAGCTAATAGATTAAATTTATTATTTCCAATAAGTAAAATACTTTTCTGTATTTCAAACCGTATATAAATTGATTGGAATATTTTTTTTCTGATCATCGCTAAAATCGTCCATATTGAGAAATGTCAACACAACATAACTCTCATTATCAAAACCGTTCAAAAATAAAATATACTTTTCTGAAACGTTATTTGAGGAATATTATCTGATTATGATTAATTAATCTCAACTGAAACATATTTTAAACTAAAAGTAAGGAATATATGCATAAGGTGGGTGTTTTTAATGAGGTATTGAAACCTTTATCGATAGATAAATTTCCTAAGCATCAGACTAAGGAGATAATTTTAATAAAATTTCATGACGAATACAATGTAAACGCCTTTTTATATAATTATTTTTAACTACTCAAAATATTTTAAATTTTAAACATTACTAAGTATTCTAATAGTTTATTCAATTTTAAGGTACTTTGGCTTTATAGTCTTACTTATGAAGACACTTGTCGAGGAAAAGTTAGAAAATTACCAATAAATTTTAAATTTACTAGAGTTACCGCTCTCATTTTCTTATATCGTGTGATATCGCTGGCCACTCGTATTCGAGGATACCCGTCTACTAGGGCGACTAGCCAGTCCCTATTGCAGACGATTGTTCAGGCGCATTTGTGTTTATTCAACACCCACAGAGCCCACCTGTGGTTTATACTATGCAGACCTTTGGGAAAGAGCGTGTTATCTAGCGTGATCAACGGTCCGTTGTATGGTTTTCAGGCACTTTCCAATGGGATTGACCCTCCAGTCTCCTCCCTGACAGATCGACCATGGTGAGATTAGAACCGGAGTCAGAATGCGAACGTTTTAACCACTCGGCCATGTGTATAGGTATAGGCGTTCGTACGCCACAAAAATTTAAAATTCTTTTTAAAATACTGGGGAGTCGCTAAAATGTAGTAAGGTTTTCCATTGATTAGTAAATGCAGTTTTTATTTAATAACAATATCATGTGACCGCTACAAATTAACACACATTTAAAAAGATTGAAAACTTTATAAATTATTGTATTTTTTTTTTATGAAAACAATTCTTGTAAAAATTCATTATTCAACGAAAAAATGTTTTCGTAGTGTCCATAATATATTTTATTCATAAAAACAAAACGGTTTTCTAATGAAATAGTTTTACTGTCATTGATTTTTTTTTTTACGATTCAGAGCAGATTTTCTTTAACTAGGGGGTCTTGTTTGAGCAAAAAATATTGATGATTTAAATTCTCCAACGTCCTTAATTAATATAAATGTTAAACGCTACAAAAAAGAATTTCTCAATTTCATAAAATTAAATCAGTATATTTTTACTAAGATTTTCTTAAAAACAAAAATCCGTTTCATAAATAATTTAATTCATTTGAGAATAAGTCGTGCAAATTTTTTTAAAATCAGACAATTATCTGATTTTTGCAAGATTTTTCAAATCAATGTTTTTTTACTGCAAAAAGACGCTCAAATTCCAAACATGGCGCCAGAAAAACAAGATTTTAAACCAAAATTTGGAACGTTCTAAAGAGGATTAAAAAAAATCCTTTGATCTTTCCTCTTACCATGATGAAAAAATGTTATCGTCAAAATCTGTTATGTTCATTTTTTTTTTTTTTTTTTAGCAAATATTTGGAGATAACATTAATTATTATTATTACTCATTAATTTTCAAAATAAGTAATAAAATTCCCCTCTCACTCCAATCATTTTTTTAAACATTAGCTTCTAAAACTTTTATATAAATCTTATATGCGAAAAATGTCTATAGATCTCATTCCAGAAAATATGTACAAACGGACATTTTTTTTTCTATTATAAAAGATGTAAAAGCAAATATTCATTTTATGAGATCAGATTAAAAAAAAAATCACATATACAATTAGGATCTTTAAAAGTAAGCACTTTTCATTTAGCGCTATAAATTTATTTTATGACGTCATACCTGAGCGGGATTCGTTTTTTGTAGTTGTCATCGGCTCATAACCAAAAAACTAAAAATTGGAAAAATATTTTTTTTTTAAATAGAGAAACTTTGTGGTTTGAATTTAATAAAAACACACAGTCTTGTATTATGGGAATAAAATTTCTGCTACTTGAGCCACCAGATATTTTACAGCTAAAAAGGAAAGGAAAAAAAAAAAAGAAAGCCTATTATGAAATATTTTTCTTTTATCAAAATTTCATTGCAATAAGTCTTTCTACAGCCGTTGATAAACAGCGCAGTTAATCCTAAATATTTTTATATGGACCCCCCAACAGACACCCCTTATAACCCCCCCCCCTCTTAACTCTTTGGCTTTGTATTGAATGAACTAAACTAAGTGAAATCTCTTTGCTTGTTATTTATATCTGATTTTTGTTTTCTGTTTCCGATGTTGGCCAAAAAGTTGACCTTGTCATTAGAGGAACTAGCCTTAAGAATTGGTCAGTTAGCAAAAATGAATTGTTATGGCTGACAGCAATTAACTTTGTAAATTACTTTTAATGAGATTTGACAAGCAAAATAATTTTGCACTGGTGCGCCAGCGAATGAAAAGCGTGTGAAGTCAGGCGTAGAAAATTTCAATGAAATCGCACGGCTATTGACAAACACAAGTAGACAGATTAATTGAGAGGCATTTTCAACTTGTCTCTGGTCAAATCGGTTATTAGATCATATAAGTGGTTAACAGTTATCGTTACAAATAAGACATTGTATCACTTTTGCGGGCTTGGCTGAAAGGTTCGAGCAGTGGATTGGCATGTCGAGTCGTTTGAATGAAGTTCACGAACTAAAAACAACGAAAAATAAAGCATACACGCATTTTACGCCGAGGTTCAATGAGTATAGGACATGAAAATTAGTTTCCTTTATCCATTCACTGCGAATAACGGGAATTTCAGTCCAATAAAAAAATTTTGCTCGAATATGAAACGACAAATTTAACAAATTCAAGAAAAGTGTAGAAAATAAGATTTTGTTTTTCGGTTATCGGTGCCGAAATTAGAATCAGCGTGCAGTGTTCGTTGCTTTAGGGCAAATTATGCACCCGTCTTTTGTCTTCCTCCCGCCAGTTATGGTTAAATCGCAAGGCAGACTGAGCTCTATAGCTTTGGCTGGCAACCAGTTATTAGAATTTAATTTGAGAGCCATTACTACAATGTTTTACAAGTTCACGTTCTAGCCTCTACTTTCACCCCGGCTCCCAAAGCCTTGATCCTTAAAGATAATACATTTTCTAACGAACGAGAAAGCGGGAAAAAAATAAAAACAGGAATTTGACTACCCTTGCCTTGACCATGGTTCTTCTCTCATATTTTGCATATATCACTTTACCCTTTTTTATGCATGTAAATAAACGTTTTCCTCTTCTATTATTACACCCCGAGCGGGAGTTTAACTCTAATTTTCCGCTCGAATCTTTCAAGCCGTTGTTCTTATATCGATTCTGTCACTTTTAACCTTAACCCTTTCATGTGGGAAAGCCGGGACAAATTTACCCTAGAGTCTCTATTCAAAATCAGTTAAGCCTAAGGTTGGCAACTCCATCCCCGTAAAAAAAACAAAAAAACACTTACAACATAACAGCCACGATACCTACCGTGACGGGACTGTTTCCCTATATTTCCATAGTGAGCCTAATGACAGAGAGATAGGGTAAGGATCAGAAACAAAAGAAATTACAAAACCTCCTACAGAAGGTAGCAACGGAGAGTGAGAAGAAGGGACTAAGCATAAACTACAAGAAGACAGAATGCATGGTCATCAGTAAGAGGATGAACCCGAAATGCGATGTGCAGGTCGGGAACACTAGAAGCAAGCCGACGGGAAGCATCTGGACAGAGGACAGTAAGTGCGACACTGATCCGTAGACGTATTGGGATGGCCAAGGACACATTCCAAAAGCTGGGCAGAGTACTGCGAGACAGGAGGATTTCTTTGGTAACAAAGAAAAGAATACTGAGCTGTTACGTGATATCTGTCCTCCTTTACGGCAGCGAATGTTGGTCGATTTCCTCAAAGATGAAGAAGAGACTGGAGGCGACGGAAATGTGGTCCGACAGAAGGATGCTAAGAATATCATGGACCGAGCGTGTGAGGAACGACGAGGTCTTAGAGAGGTTACAAACAAGGTTATATATTAAACACCAGGAAGAGGCAGCTGAAGTTTCTGGGACACATAATGAGGAAGGAGGGTCTGGAGAATCTGATACTCACGGGTCGAATAGAGGGAGAGACAAGGGAAAACAACGCGTGATATACATGGCGGACTTAAGCAAGTGGATAACAGAACGTGGTCTGGGGGAGACTTGTCAAGAGCTGCAAGGGATAGAGGGAGAAGTGGAGAGCCATGACCGCCTACGTCCCGAAAGGACATGGCACATAAAAAGAAAGATGGTTGAAATACCTGACGTAACACGTGAATGGTTTTGTAAATTGGTAGATGGACAGGGATCAATTAATTTTTGACGTGTCTATATTTGATCTTAATTTTTTTTTTTTTTAATTTGTTTAGCTCAGTTGACAGATCGTCAATCTACGATCATTCCACTGAAAACAAATGCATATTTATTTTCGCTCCATGCTGTTTAATGTTTATTAACTATCGTCGAGTGACTTTTTTTTCTTTTTTACTTTTAGATAAACAAAATTAAGAACTTTCAACAAAAGAAATTTCTTTAAAAAAAATGAACTGGTAATGCTACACGTCAAAAATTTAATATTCCAATTAAAATTTAATATTCCAATTAATATTCTAGATTGTTTAAAATTATTGAATTTGCGGCTACCACACCGTAGAGTCGTAGTTTGGAAACGAGTATTAGAGATCATTACGACTGCAGTAAGGGTAACTCATGCTTGTAGCCTTGTGTCAAATTAAGTTAATTTTAGTAATTTACATGTCCACCAAGAGAGTGGATTTTCTGTTAGAGAATTACAGAGTAAAGACTTTCTTTCAATAATCCACGTACTTTTTGCTTGTTAAAAAGTTTTAATGACAGCATTATCAACGTGAGTAAAGAAAGTTTTTTTTTTTTTCACTAACTGCCATTTTTTAAGCTGTCGACTTGTTCTTTATTTCCTGTTTACCGTTGAATGATAGTCTGCGTTTTTGCAATAAAAGAAACCTGTTTGATGATCTTCAATTCGACGTCATCTGTCATTCACTTTTTTTTTTGTCCATTTTCAAAATTATTCTTTCGTGCTGTTTAAGAAGGGTCCTGAATATTTCACAATAAAAATTATCCAGGTATTTCTTCATTTGATATCTCTGCTACTGTGTTAGTTTAGGAATTTTTTTCCTTAACTTTTTCGTTTCACTTTTCTGAATTGAATGTAAATCTAAATTCTTGTAATTTTCTTCTTTTTTTTTTCTCTCTCGTCGGCCATCTTGATATTATTCTGTTTCCTTTGTGTCTAAATATTTTACATATTTATTCTAAACTCCAACGTTTTCTATAAATATTCCGAACTTTTGTATTTCGGTCTGAAATTTTGTTTTTTGTCCTTGAACATTTCAAAGTTGTCCAAATAACGAAGACGGTTCAATTAGTGTTGATTTTTGAAAATTTATATTCTCCCTTCTAAATTAATAAAATATAGTTAAATAGTGTTCTTGCTATCTTCTGAGCAAAATTCTTTTGTTATTCCCTCAGTGAGCGAATGCCGTCTTGCAGTTGGTTCTACTATACAATTTTCCTTTGTATTCTTTGCTGGTGTAGCGAGTTCGAGCCTCACTATAAAAACTTAACTTCGGATAATCATAGTTATTTTAATATTTAGAGGGTTGTATGTTTGCTGCTTTTTCTCTCTGTGTGTGTGTGTGTGAGGGGGGTCCTTTCAATATGGTTAAACATTTTTTTTTTAGTTTAGTATTTATAAGCTTTCGGAAACGTTTACTTAGGCAGTGACACGATTTCATACAATGATCTACCAGATTTTTAATACAAAGCAGGCGGGGGAGGAGGGAGTGTATCCCTCTCTAATACATTCTTCCTTTTTCTCTTTCCTTAGCTTTAATTCTCTCTAACTCTTACATTCATTTTCTTATTCTCTCATTCATTCATATACCCTTTTTTTCTCTCTCATGTCTTTTCCTTTTTGTCTGCCTCTTTCTCATTTTAGTTGACATCTACAGCAGCTGAGATTTTACACCCTAGGGCAAGACAAATTGAATAAAATAAACAATTGGAAAATATTCAATTTGTCACCTCTCTACAGATATATTCTGAGAACTTTCAACTCTTCGACATGGAAAACAAAAACACACACTTAGTCACTTTTTCTTTGTCTAATCAAAAACAGGAGCGTCTTTTAAAATTTTGAATTAACTACACAACATTTTGCTTATCACTTGCCATGATAAAATTAAATTACGAAATGCGCCGTCAAGGACTATTTTCCAATATTATATAATAGGCAATCATTTCACCCTAAAGTCACTAATACGTAAAGGGGTTACTGAGTGTGAAAGAATAAGAAAAACATTAAGGAGAGAATAAAAGAACAGGAATAAAGAAGACAAGATAACGATTGACATGGAAATGCAAAGACGTCTGGAAAGCAAAACGCCAAAAGAGTTCCTAAACTGTTAGATGTAATCACAATTTCTATGCTGACCATTTAAAGTGTAAAATTATGAAACCTTGCTACCAATTTAGTACTGCGCTTAAATTCATAAAGCCTCGGTATGATAGAGGAAATTTAATCCAAATAAATAACCATGAAAATATTTATAGAAAAGAGGCAGGGAAGCTACATTATGTTGGTGGTGGAAAAGTGACTGAAAGTTATCAAGAATCTCTCAATACAGACCAATATTCAATGCATGGATGAATAGATTAGATTAGATAGATTAGATAGATAGATAAGATAGATAGATAAGATAGATAGATTAGATAGATAGATAAGATAGATAGATTAGATAGATAGATAAGATAGATAGATTAGATAGATAGATAAGATAGATAGATTAGATAGATAGATAAGATAGATAGATTAGATAGATAGATTAGATAGATAGATAAGATAGATAGATTAGATAGATAGATTAGATAGATAGATTTTGGCAAGAAATATTGCCTAGCCAACACAGTGAACCAGCTTTACTACCAGAATAAACAAGTAATTTTAATCATAAAAGAGCCAAACTCCATGGAATCTTAGACATGGGTATCTTGAAACAACAAAGGTAATTGTCACATTTTAGCCGCCGAGATTAATATACCTTCTTTTTTTTTTTTTTTTTTTTTTTACACACACAATAGAATGGTTTTAATTTCTTCATGTAAAAAAAAAAAAATGCTCAGAATTGAGCCCTTTGGAAACTCAAATCATCAATTATATTTGATGAACTGAAATGGAGAATTCATCCCCCTCCTGTAGTGGAAGATTAGATCAACACAATATTTTAAGCATTTAAACTGAAAATTACAGAAAGGGAATTTATAGATAACATACTTTTTTTTTTTTATCTTTTTAAACAGTAAAGTTACTAACAATCAGTCTAGATTGGGAAATCCTACTAAACAAAGACTTTGCATCAAACCTGTATCCCCCTTTGTTTTTTCATCAGGAAAACCGTTTCTATAACCAAAACGTAACTTTAAAAGACCCAACAAGAAATGTCCATTCCTTAGAGAAAGGTTTGAATTACCTATTATTAATCCCACTGTTTAAGAAAGTAAAACAACAAAAATATGTATAACAACTCAAACACTTACCTACAATTGGTATCATTTATAGTAATAAGAAATAATGTTGGATAAAAAGAAAGTTGGATACACTTACTAATATTGTGCTGACAAATTTTTTTGCCAAGATTTTAAACACTCACCGATAATGACTGATGAGGCCTAATACAGTGTTAAAGAACGGTAAATATATGAAAAGATTCAGTTGCCCAAATAATATTAGGCATGTTAATGACTCTTTTTATAGATTTATAGACAATACAACTAGTAACAATTAGTAGAAAAAGACTTTTTCCAACATTATTCAGTCACTGTCATAATAAACACTTCCTGAACGAATCCAATACAAAACATATGTTGGAATGAATAACATTAAATCAAAATTCATTTTGATTTCTTTAATGGGAAAGGTTATCAAGTGCAAATATATATTTTAGATTTGGAGAATTCTGTTCAGATTGAAATCAATTACGTCTCTTCAGGTGAGGGGAATTTAACTTGGCTATTCTGTTGCTCAACAGAGAAATTAACAAAGAAAAGGAATAGAGAAGATCCCCAGATTACAGATTATAGGATAAGTAGTGTTACACATGTTATTTTTCTTTGCACTACTGGAAAAAAAATGCATGTGGCATACAAGTCGAGTTTTCAAGCCAAAAGAAAATCTTTACAAAACTAGTAGTCGACTTATATGGCAGGTATAAAATGTAAACCTTTATCACAGAATTGTAAACAAATGGAATTACTTACCATACCTCCAGCAGGCTGACACAAATATATCCCACTAAAAGTTGTTTGTTGATATGCCAAATATGTTTACCAAAGAAATTAATATAAAATAGTAACACAAATTCAGTTTTCTTGTTCCGCTACAACACAAATCGCATCCAACAGCTGAGACACTAGTATGTTTGATTTATTATTTGTCTAAGACATGTGAATTAGTTTTCATCTAAAATATCAAGAGCAAATCTTTTCTCACCTTGACTCAGGAAGTGAAACACTTTGTAATCATTGGGGTTTGCTCTCTTTGTCAAGTTAAAACCATCTGTGAGATTGCAGGGTTAAGAGTAGTTGCTATACTTACCATTGGGGAAGGATTGTAAAAATCATTCACATTTAAAAAAAAAAAAATTTACATTCCTCCTTCAACTATAACGTTTTCTAACAATCATTTTTATATAATGATATGCAGTCTACTAGCATAAAATGTAGTGTGTGTATATATATATATATATATATATATAAAGTGCACACATGGACATTGAAGTTAACACCTAGAGGCAACAGTCTGTTTCATGCTTAATGTATATGGCCTGATAGCATGTGTTATTTTTGTCTCAATATATATATATATATATATATATATATATATAAAGTGTCAGTGACGTATTGTGGGTAGTCTATTGTATCGTTATAATGGTTATTTTGTGTGGTTTCAAATTATTCTAGGGGTTATTCAGTGGAAATAATTGTGGATCTGGATGTAGTTTTGTGTCTACTTATAGTGTTGTTTGTTAACTTTTTTTTAATTTATTATTGTATTGTTGGCTGTTATGTTTACTAAGTGTCTATGGTTTATTATTTACTAGTTGGGATATATATATATATATATAAAAAAATAAGAGAGAGCACAAAAAAAAAGGGAAACCACATTTATAAGTAGCATTTGGTGAGAACTGAAATCAAGCCACACTAGCAATGACTTGTGAAACTAGTTTACTAACCAACAGAAAAATACATATTACACTTTTTGTAAAGTATTTCTTGCAGAGGAGATGAGGAACACTTAAAGCCAAATCTTAGATACAAAAGCTACACTTGAACTGATAGAAAATTTGCACAATCCCTAATTAATCAGCAATAAATGAATTTTATAACCAAATGTTTTATTGTGAACCCAGAATAGACCTGACATAACTATAGAAATACTAATTTGAACAATCCACCTTAGAGTTATTTCTACAAAACTTTACAATAATGATTTATAAAGAGTATTTTTTTTTTATTAATATTCAACCAATACAAAGCTTAAGAGCCACTCAAGCGAGAGGGTTACTGTGTGGTGTTATATTAGCATAGGAAAGGACAAGTGTTCAGGAATGTAGAGCTAAAGTAGACTTTAGGAGGAACTAGAAACCCAATCCAAAACAGGAAACAAGGAATAAAACTCTACTCCTGTTTAAAAGACCGGGGGAGGAGTATGAACTGGATGATAGGCAAACCTATCTACTCCTATTGAATGGTGCACCACAGTTGTCTAATTTTAATATAAGGGAAAAAAAAACAAAAAAAAAACAACATGTCTGCAAGAGAAGATATGAAAGCCACAATCTGTACTGTAGCCTATTTATTTTCAGGGCAATGATAAACAAGTATGACATTTGAGAAAGAAAAGGACTTTCACTTAAAGAAGAAAGAAAACTATACAACAATCTTTTGGACTTGGAGTTCCATGTGACAGCAGTTAAAATTAAGAAAGAAATTGAGATGAGAAAAGAAGCAAAGAAAAATTTTATACTAGGGTTTTGGGTTCCAGGGAGAAAAAGAAAAATTTATTAGTAGGGTTTCAGGAAGAGAAAGTGTGTGGCGGTGGGTGGGGAGATGAACAAGAAATATAAACAGTACCATGTTTGAAATTGTCAAAATTTGGCCCAGTTTCTTTTTTAAACAACAGAAACAACTTTACAGTGTTTGACATGACAGTCTAACTCTTGTCACATGCTAGAAGCCATTTGAAGAGTTAAAAGGTTTCACATAATGCAATGCTTTAGAAAAGAAATTTAAACAATCACATGACTTTTTAGATTTGATATCACATCACTTATTTTCATTCATCTTCTGTTTGCCTGAATTAGAAAAAAAAAATTTGCTAAAGCTGTTGATGTGATGTTTTATTTTTTTTTCTTCCTCTCTGCCCCTGAATCTTTGTCCTCATTTGGCGACACACAAATCAGGAAATCATAGCAATGGCCACACTTGCTGATGGAAATGTAGGCAAGACTAATTGAAAAAGAAAGTTAATAAAAGGCAACTGATGATCCACATAGGATTTGCTATTTGTTGCCAAATGTTCTTCATTACTTTGACACATGACTGTGGCAACTGTAGTCAGCAGTCAATGACCTTTTGACAGTTCCATTGTGATGTGGCTACGTAGTGCAAGAGAATGAGGCAGAACAAGAGCCGAATACACACATCGTTGGCAAACATCAGGAACAAAACTGAATAAAACTAACAAATTTCTCATTTCTCTTTATTCAACGCTTGGATAAATTCCTCTAATTTCTCCTGAATTTGGCGTACACGTTCTGAAATAAGAAAAAAAATGTAACATTAATTTATTGCTATTAGAAAAAAAAAAATTATATATAAAGATAGGTGATGTAAGCTTCTTTTTTTTTAAATGTTATGCCTATTCAGGATATAAGTATTCATCGCTCTCCATAGATTCCTTTACTTGTGAATTGCTATAACTTTTGAGGAAAGGTAGTGAAATGGTTTCCCACTTGCCTTCAGAGTTGTCCTCCTTCTAGACTGTCCTTTAGCCTTTGCTGGAAACTAGTCTGCCATACTATTTTACTGTAGGAAGTGGATTAATACCTATACCAAATGAATGCAATAACCTCACAATCAGACCATAAACTTGAGCAGCCACCTTCTTTTTTTTTTGCAAAAGTAACACTTCATGACTTCAGTTATATTGACTTAGTGTTGTGGTTATCAACATGGGAACTGAAATTGGTATTTGCTTTTTTCCCTCCAGCCATGGGTTAAATAGCAGAGCAGACTGAACTCTGTCTTTGTTAGAAACCAGTCTAGGAGAAAGACAACTCTGAATTCAAAACCTGTTTGGTATGGAGCTGGCCACTCTACTCTGGACACATAGCCTGGTAAACTTGTGGCCCCATTCTCAACAGAGGAGTATAGCACCAAAGAGGTGGGTATTCTTGGATTTAATCTGCATATAATGAGAAGTGCTAATTTAAAGTTGAGTTTAGTATGGAACAAGAATCAGAGTTCAAAAAAGCCTGCCTCAAAAATCAGTACTCAAATTCTTTTAGCTTTTCTTTTAGTCTAACCACTGGTATCAATGTTAAATCTCCCTCAGTCACTGATTTAAATTTTATTCCAGAATATTTTTTGCTAAATAATTAAATTAAAAAAAACAAAAAAAAAAAAAAAACATGAAACTGTTGCATGCAATACATAAGTAAATTTTTTTCTACATCACCAACATTGAATGTTATTTGCCAATTTTTGAGTGACAGAACATTTTCATCTGAGAAACATACACACACACACACACACATAAAAAACAATAAGTTTTTATATATCAAGAACTGTTTTGGAAGAAAGCACTTTGTCATACATCTTTCCTTTATCTACTGAAAAATCTGTGACAAGAGGCAATTAGACTTTTGAAATGACAAATCAGGAAAGAGATTGTCTGAAATTATTTCTAGACACACAGATAGAAATGGTTAGTAATATATAATAATTGCATTGTACTTAAAAAAATAAAAAAAACACCCTGAAAAATTCTCAACTTAAGCCATTTCCAAGAATCGAGCAGAAAACATTTCTATAACAAATAATCATTTGTTTTGATCTCAATTACATGTTATAAAAAAAACTTAGACAAAGTGAATTACACATGAAGGATTACAATTTTGAAAAAGGAGTGAAGGGAGTTATTAAAAAAAAAAAAAAAAAAAAAAAAAAAAACCTTGAAATTTAATCTTAAACTCATTCTTTGAGTTACTGATATTACTAGGAAAATCTTTTTTCCTTTTCTCTCTCTCCTCAGAACATGAGCAACAGAAAAAACAAATTCATTTCTCCAAATGAACAAATCTAGGAATGTTAATGTCTTCTTAAAATTACATAATCAAATATTCCAGAAACTACTTGTAAATACAATTAAAACATAAGCCTACTTTGCAGACAAGATATTTGTATATTTTCCATCAACAAAATTGGTTATCGTTCAAGCCCAAGTAAAAGCAAGTATTTTATATTCATACAACACAATCTTTTTACCCCCCACCAAATTAAAATTAGTAAATAGTAGTAATTTTTAGTAATATATAAAATGTATATATCATTACTATTTGAAGCAGAGAACTACAATGATGAAAATCAGTTATTCATCTATAATAATAATAATGTACATGTGCCATCCATTTTTCAATCTCGACAAATCATAAACAACCTCAAGTAACAGGTAGTAACTACTGTAGTTACACATGATTAAAAATTTAAATGAGTTATTTAAGTCAAATGTAAATATGGAACAGTGAATGGTTTAAAAAAACATTTCTTTATTAAAGGTTTAACTTTAATTTCGCTTTTCATTGCAATTGATATTGTTTAATTAAATTGTAATTAAAACTTAAATGGAGCACGCTACATTGTTCATGTTTCTTTTTCTAGCACACCTACTGTGATGTATTCGAAATATTACATAGTGCAGATTTCCTAATGTCTTTTAAGAGTCACTTTATGTAAACGGATCATAAAGAATAATGGTGATTTTAAAAATTACATTAAAAATAAATGTAAACAAGATCAGTTGCAGAAAGATTAAGGTGAATTAAGGTGTCAAATAAAATCCACCCAAATTAATGAGTCAATATAGCAATTCTTTATTTGGGTACTTATTTAATAACATCTCTTCTTGTTTCAATGTCTAGGTTTACTTAATATATTGTGTGTATGCATTGTACATAGAAAAGCTCTATTCTGTCCCTAATACTTGCATTCATTCCTGACTACTTACAATCCTTTTCTCTCATGATTTTCAAAGTATAATATACAGTATGTACTGAAGATTAGTAAAATCAATTTTAGAAAATTCTCGTCAGAGTCCATCTTGCACATTTTACAAATCTACCATTCACCTGTGCATAGAATACTGTTGCCATATTTGGTCTAGTGCTCCTGCTACTCATCTCTAGGTTCTTGGCAAAAACTGATCAGTAATGTAATTGATCCTGGCTTGGCATCTTGACTTCAGTCACTTTCGTACCGATGTGACATGGCTTCCCTCTGTCTTTTCTACAAATATTTCCATGGCAACTGTTCTACTGAGCACTTATTCTCTGGTGACATGACTGCGTGAATTTAAGTGTGCCACTAGATTGGCATCTACATTCCACCCAATTACTGTTGAAATATCTAAATGCAACCAAGACTTCTACACCAACAGTTTTTTTTCTTGCACTTCTCGCCTGTGGAACTTCCTTCAGTTTAATTGCTTCCCTGATAAAAAAATAATCTTCAAAAATTTAAATGCAACATCAACTGTCATCTTCTCTTCTTGAATCCCGTTCCTATGTTGTCCTTTCCTTAATTCTCTCTATGCTCAGTCTTTTCTCTCACTTTCACTCCCTGTAACCCCCTGTATACTAGTAGCATTTCTTATTTAATGATTAATTTTTCACTCATCAAGAGAGGCAAGTGTTCTTTCAATCCTGTATGCATGCCATTGAAACTTTGCATAAAACAATCTCAATTCCCCCAGTGCTATCAAAAAGTAGAGCATTCCCATAAAAACTCTTATAAGCCAAAAATAGTGTAAAGTGAAGAAGCAATTACCATTAATTCACAATTTGAGAATTTGCAGACACCCCCCCAACCAAAAAATAATAACCTCACATAAAATTTCTGTGATAATAGCAGAGAAAGTATGATGTTAATTTTGAAGGATACAGAGAATAGATAGAAAAAAAAAATCAAACATATTTTATATGTCATATTTCAAGCCTGCCACATCAAAAAACTGAATGTCAGCCTTTGACATCAAGGCAGGTAGATATAGAAGGGCAAACATGGATAAACATGCCCACAATAAAACTGGCTGTCAAAAGGATGTTTTTTTTGGGGTTTTTTTCCATGACACCACTTTTCTTTTTAACTACGTTCACTCTTTGGCAATGTTTGTTTTTAGGAGTGATGATTAGAATTGTAATAAAACCTAAACATATAAAAAGTGAATTTATACATTTTCTTTGTTCTTGAAAACTGACAACAAAAATAATAAACACTATTAGATTGTTTACTTTGATTATTATATTATTTATTGGAATTGCAAAACATTGGCTAATTGCTAACTGATTCATACCTTAAAGGAAATCATTATTTACAATTTTATACAGTTAGTTCACATATAGCTTAATAAATGTTTATAAATTTATGAACATAAAAAATTGTTTTCGCATTTATTTTGTTATTAATTATTAAATGATAAATATTGCAGGAGTTATAATTGTATTAGTTTTTAGAATGTTGTATATATAAAGTTTTTTTTTTTTTTGTAAATTCTCAAGAACAAACTAAAAATGTATAGATTCACTTTAAATTATGTGTTTAGGTTTTATTGTAGTTTTAATCATTGCTTTTTAAAACAAACATCACTGAAAAGTGAAGGTAGCAAAAAAGAAAGTTCTGAGAAAAAAATTGTCCTTTTGACACTACGTCTTATTGCGGGCATGTTTGTTCAAAGGAAAGCTATTTTGGGTATTTGAAAACACTCAGATTCCTCCCATATAAATTAATGGCAATTGCCTCTTTACTTTACACAATTTTCTTCTTATAAAAAGTGAATGCTGCAAAATGAACTTTCAAAAAGCAAGAGATATTGGTATAAAATTATCAACTTTTTTGAATTAATAATATATTCACTACATCTTCTATAGGTAAAATGATTGGCTCTCTATACCACTCCAGTAACTACCTGATTCCTCATGCTAGCCTAGATAAGGCTGAAAATGGAGTATTGTTGCCATATTTGGGCAAGAGCTGCCCAGACCACACTTTCTAATCTTGATAGAGTTCAAAAGCATCTCCAAGTCTTTGTTGGGGAATTATTTTCCACCCTCTCTTTCACTGCTCTATCACTACTACCATGGAAAGTGCTCGGATGAACTGCATCTCCTGGTTCAACTAGAACCTTCATATCACTTCTTGCCGAGGGAAAGAGGGTAGTAACTTCCATTCAAACAGCTTCTTTCAGCAAACCACTACCCTAAAGAATAGACTCCCAAGAGGATATTTCCACCAATTACTACAATGTTAACAGTTGACTCTAAACTTGAACAGGTTATCCTCTCCTCCTATTCATATAAACTTCCCCTTAACGTAACCTCCTAACTCAAGTGGCACTCAGGCCTTGTACAAGGTGACCCTTAGAGCACATTTTTGTAGAGTAAAAAAAATTTTTTTTTTTTTTTTTTTTTTACAGTATCACTAATTAATGATGAGAGTGAATGCAAGTTCAGTCCCAGTTTTTTTAATAAATCCTACCCATGATATTGTGGACGCATGCATAGCATAGTGGTTATTGGCACGGAAATTGGGAGTGGTATGCCAAGTTCAAATACCCACTGAGGCTGTAGCATTCTCTTTTGCACAACAACCTAAAAAGTCATGAATCTTCTCTTCTCCCCCAACTTTGGATAAAATAAGGCAAACTGGGTTACAACCAATCTAAGTGAAAGACAAGTCTGAATTCAAAACAAGCCTGAAGAGACATGGCTCCATCTTACCAGAGACACACCCACTGATGCTATGCCTGCAGTGTTTGTGGTGCCCTTACATTAGTGATGTAACAACCCATGATAATCACAAGTTCAATAAACACAGCTTCCTTGTTCAGTTTATACTTCAACACCAGAATCACAGGATAAGAATGCCACCTCCCCAAACTAAATTACTGTCATCATCATGGTGAGATTTTACTTTCTTGCTGACTCATATGAAACTCTCAAATAAACATTTCATAAGTCACATGATCAATCTTAATGGAAATAATAGCTGAATCAATTAAGCAATCCCCAATTATAAATGACTAGCCAAATCCCTGTCTTACAAACATTTATCTCAATAATTTTAAAAATAATTCAGCAGACAATATTATTTTATTTATGGTAACTGGATTTTTGGTGATTGCCTTACTCGGTTTCCATCATTTGATACTGTGCGTCTGAAAAATGGCGCATTTATCATGGCTGCATTTGCTTCTTGGCCTTTTGGCTAAGATCAATAGCATTTGTTCTTATCAGCATAATCTCATTCATTTATTTCCTCTCCCCCCCTTCCCTTTTCTCCCCCCTCCCCTTTTCTCTCTCTGAAACAAAGGGGTGTCTTTTCTCCTCTTCTCACGCAATCAAAATGGAATAGTCCATTATTTATGAGGTGTTGGCAGAACATAATGGTTGTGCAAACTAACGAAGGAAGTGACAAGTACAATTAAAATAGGATATCATCACAAAATATGTCCATTGCCCAAAGTCTATACAAAATGCTAATTTACATTCACCTGATAATTTCTGTCTGAATTTCTGGGATGAGAGTTATTATTTACATGTGGACTATTGTCCACATCTTTGTTGTTGTAATCACAACGTTTTGGCTGTTGTATCTTCTGGCCTTCATCAGGTGTATATCAATCCAGGTAACCTACAGGGAATTCCGAACTGAAGCCTTTAATTGATGGGGGCAGACTGTTCTCTTTCCACTGCTCATGTCTAGGGTTTTTTCATTTCTGAACAGAACTAGACAAGATATCCCTAGACATAGATTGCTCTCGTTCCACTGTCCATCTCCATACATTACATAAAGAAGAGTTCAGGAAGGCACAAGAGCCAAAATGTTGTAATAACAACAACAAAGATGAGGATAAATAGTCCACATGTAAATAGTGTAAATTCATCTGATACTTACTTAATTCCTCCGCAAGGTCCACTCTTTTGCCAGTTACAAGGGTTTTCAGCTGAGCCTTGTCCTCTGACATGTCTTCTAAAATATTTTTGACAATCCTCTCCAGGCGCCGAGCTGGGGAAAGGAAAAGAAATAAAAGTTTAAAAATAAATGCCACTGCAAATACAGAATGTAAGTACATAAAAGACAAATGTCATCTGGAGATGTGCATAAAAAAAATAATAGAAAAGGGAGAGAAAACTAAAATACCAAAGAGAAGAAAATGTGAGATATTTTCAAATGATTAAAAGTGTGTGAATCTTTCAACAAAGAAAGATTGTGGGAGCAGAATTTATTGATAATTGTTAGTAACAATTATCAATAAATTCACTTTTGTAGTTACTATGAAAGGTAAGGTTAGTCCCAAAATGTTTGACAGAAATTAAACTTAAAGAGCAAAAGTTTATTAAATTTAGGTTAGACTAATGGTAAATTGTATAAACATCTAACATGTCTGTCAATTTCTGTTTTTTGTGGGGGTTCAGTAGGCTTTAAGCTGGGGGTGTTCACAATAAAGATTTTGCAGAATAAAATTAGTTAACATTTCCACAGAGTTCCCCCACCCCTTCAATGGGTTAATTTTTTTCTATTTTTTTTATGGATTATCAACCTTTAAAGTAAAAACATTTTGGATTGTAAAAAAAAAAAATTTTTTTTTTTTTTGCAAGTAAATATTGCATTAACAATTTTTTGAAGATAATGATTTTCTAAATACAAGTCCTACTATTTAACCCATAGCTGTGGGGAGAAGAGATGACTTCATACCTTTCCAAAGGGGATTTGTGCTTAAGTGAATGGAATTTGTACCCTACTCTCCAATTTCTCATTCGAAGCCACTATCCATTACACCATCTGTACATCCCCTTGAAAGAGCTTGTCTAACATCCCATGAAAGTATAAATAGCAAGTAAAACTGAAGATGGGGTCTACATAGAGGGCTTTTATTTTTTATACTGAAATCCCTGTATTACCAATGCACAGATACTAAATATAAATATTGTCATGTATACACGTTGCAAATATATGCACAATCATTTTTTTTATATTCATAAAAAAATACAAAATACATATAAGCCAGACACCATTTCACTTTATCAACAGATTCTTTCGAGAATTTAATAAAAAATTTTTGTTTTCAACAAAAACATACAAACATTTAACTATCATCAGATGAATAAAAATGCATAAGAGTGGCTTTTGAATTCCAGCATAAGAGATTTTTTTTTTCTATTATTCTGTTAAGTGACCCACTTCACGAAATCTTACCAGATAATTTTTTTTTTTTTTTAGGAGGCCAAGAACTTTTCAGCACTATTCATAAATTAAAATATAAAATGCCATTAATAACAAAATGTATATTTCAGAATTTTATAACCAAAATGTAAAAATGCTACAAGAAAACAAGATTATTGCCAAATTGACTTTATTTCAATATTTAGATGAACATGAAGATTAATTTTTTTAAATATTTTTTTTCTTTCTCTGATCTTGAAATAGGAAGGAGACTGACACATATTTTCATATTCATAAAACTGGTTACAGGCACTCAATATTACAAATCAAAATAACGAGGCCCCAGAATATGGGAAGACAGTGAAAGGAAAATAAAGAAAGCAGCTGTCACAAGGTTTAGCAATAATTAGAATGAGGAGAGAGGAAAAAAGAACAAAACAAATCAATAGTTTCAGTGAGGTCAATTAACAAGCAATTGAAAGAGGAAATATTTGCAGTAACTATAGCAACACAAAAAAAAAGGATTGGTTTTACAATTTGATAATAAAGTTGAAAGAATTTTTTGTTTTTTTTAGGTGAATAATTAGCCCTAAATAAGTTAATTCTAATTAATATTTGTTAGTAGTTGTAAGAACAGGAAAACTTCTTGGTACAACTTAAGAGACTTAAAATTCTGAGTGGTCAAATTTCAGGAAGTAGGTCAGCATGAGAACTTTTCAGTACAAATTTATTTACACAAACTATTGTTCCCATCTTTGTTGTTATCACAATGTTTCAGTGATTGTGCCCTTCAGTTTTCATCAGGTTTATGGGAAATTAAAACTGAACCCTTACAAGGGTGGGCTGAAAAGGTCATAGGATGACTATGAAGGAGTGATACTAGAGCTGTTAAATCATGCATGCATGAATTTCAACTCTTATTAATAACTGTATTGCATCTTTACAAGTAAGCTGACATCTGACTGTTCAAAGACTTCCAAAGCAACTTAGTAGCTACCTCTTTTGAAAAAGGACAAAATTTGACATCATACTCCCAGAAAAAAAGTTTAGCCCCCAAGGACATTCATGGTGATATGGTTGCTACATTACAGGGATGACGCCCCAGATTTATCAACAGTGCAAAAGTGGGCAGCTGAATTTAGGAGGAGAAGGGTGAATCTTGAAGATGACCCAAGGTCTGGACATCTTACAACAACCACCACTGAGGAAAACATTGATTGTGTTCACCACATGGGGATGGGAGACAGGTGACTGACTATCAAATAGGGAATGCTATGAGAATATTCTGCTCAGTGGGTGTCACGTCTTCTGACAACTGATCAAAAGGGCACCAGGCTGATCATATCACAGGAAAAACTGGTGTTGTTTGAGGCAGATCCAGCTGGTTTCCTTGAACGTTTCCTAATCCAGGATGAATGTTGGGTTCATCACTTTGAGCCAGAGACAATCCATGCAGTGGAAATAACCCTTCTCACCTGCTCCAAAGAAGGCCAAAGGTCATTTCATTTGCAGGGAAGGTGATGGTTTCAGTTTTTTGGGATGCAAAAGCTATTGTGTTTATTGAATATCTCCAAAAGGGGAAAACTGCCAACTTACTGAGGCAGTTACAAAAGGCTATCAAGACCAAATAGCCAGAATAACTGACAAAAGGGGTCTTGTCAAGACAATGCGACAGCACACAAGTCCTTGGTTTCAATGTCTGCTGTGCTTGATTGTGGTTTTAATCTGGTTGATCATCCTCCCTATTTTGATTTGGACTCATCTGTTCCAACATGAAAAACATCTTGCTTAGTATGATGATGACGATCTGCTGTTGATGACATTTTGACCATCAAATTCCAGGAGAGTATTTTGGTCAGCCTATGAACTTCTCAGCCGACCCTCGTACAGAGGTAGATTGTTCTTGTTCCACTCTCCATGTCCAGGGATATCTTATCTTGTTTTTTATTTAGTACTGCTCAGTTACTGTTCACCCTATTTCCACTGTGTTAAAGTACACACTGCCCTGCCCAGGGATTGAACTCACAATTCCTATGTCTTCAAATTTATGAACCAATAGACTATTATCCTATTTGAAAATCCCTGAAGGTTACCCAGATCAACAAATAACTGATGAAGGCCTTAGAGTGCAGCAGCTGAAATATGGTAATAACAAAGATGCGGATAATCATCTTCATGTAAATAATGATAATTCTTAAGAAATTAAGGCAGAAATACCCCAAGTTATCTAAAAGTTATTAAATATTAATTATTGTATAATTTCAACATGCTAACAGTGTAAAACCAAGTGTGCTATATTCTTTATACCCCCCACCCTTAATTTTTCTTTAATAACATTTGCAACAGCTTTAGTAGTAGATAGTAGAAAGCGCATTTATATTTTACCCTCAACAAATTTTGTTTTAGTAAAACAGGAGTTTAAAAAAAAAAAAAAAGGTAAGAGTTTTTACAATCCAACCCCTGTTAAATTTCTTTCAACCGCTATAACAATAAAATATAAGGTTCCATCATCCCAAGTCACATATGTGGAATGCTTCTTAACACACATTTACAAAGAGAAATTGATTTCAAGCCAGAACAATTAATCTGTTTCAAATGGCAGCCTTCTACTTGTACAATCCAAAGCACTTAAGCAGTCTAACTCTTCTACTTTGCATGGATCCTGCTACCTTCTATGAGAATTATAGATCCGAGAATGTTTCAAACAGGAAAGCTTAAATAATATCATTGAAGAACAGCTGTTTCTCCAATGAGATCAGTTGACATAAAAATCAATAAATCAATCAATTGTGGGGGTAAAGCTTTCCTTAGCTCTGAAAGAACTAACAAAAATTTAAAGCTTATGATCCAAGTAACAAGATATTTTTAAAAAAAAAATCATTTCACCCCAAGCAAGGCAATAAAGCTACTAAGACACATGAAGTTGCTGAGTGTTAGAGAATGAGAAAAATATACTGTTAAGGAGAAAAGACAATAAAAGAACAAGAATTAAGACAAAAGAACAATTGATTTTCAAAAATTTAAATGGTAGACTTATAAATATATAAATTCTGTTATTTTAATATATAAAAGCATTTTAAATACAATCTAGCAGTTAACATTTCATGAAAAATAACTTAGAAGATTATTGATTTTGATCACAAACAAAACTGATCAAGAAATATTTCAGCATGCCCTATCTGCATCTACACTTTTCATATTAAAATGAAACTTGTCTCTGAATGCAGACACCATTTATGTCCTCAAACTAATCTACAAATTGATCATGGGGTAGAGCCACTTAATTGTCTCTTGCTGTATAGATAGCTCCAGCAAATTTAAGAGACAACCCCAAATCAGGCAGGTTTCTTTAGAACAAAAGTCATTTAAGAAAAGGTTAGAAAGCGTGTATATTTCAGCTGAAGAATAAACTCAATTAGCTGTTTGCAATGTACATTTTCTGACACATTAACACAGATAAGCCATGAAAATATATTTGTGTAAAAATGTAACACTAAACATTTGGAACAAAATACAAATTTGTATATGATTGGTGCTTAAATAAAATTCTATTATTGAACCTAGTATAAATATTCTAAGTTGGTGAACTGGTTATTTAATCAATCCTCAAAAGGTTAACAAAAATGTTACTGTTTTAGCAACACAGATTTTTAATACATCAAAGAAATCAGAATTATCTCAAAAATGATGTGCAAATTACAATCAATAAGTTTGTGTCCTAATGATATTCTTCTTCAGCAAATATTTACAATGCTTCTCCATTAATCACATAAAACAAACATTATACGGTGAAGATTTCACATTAGAATTCAGCTGTCAAGCAACAGACTTATTGATTGACCCTTGTAATAAAAATCGTAAGAAAATAAAAAACAGTTTTCGGTCTGTTATGAAGTTTAGAAACCTAAAAAAGAAGACAGCTGATATCTGATACACTACAGAAAATTTACAGTCACTTGAAATTGAGACTTCAGTGCCACCAAAATGGGTTCATCATTAACCATTTTGACAGATTATCAATAAATGACTGACTTCAGATAATATTTTTACTGTATAATTGAAAATTATGTATTATCATAGATTTATTCAGTTACAGAAGTCAATGAATCCTAAAAAGGCCTCTAAAAATTAAGAGCAGTGTGAAAGAAGGCCACTCGAAAGGGTCTCCAACCCCCACTGTCAAAAGAGGGCCCTCAAACTGCAATAAGGAAACACGTCTACAACAGCTGATTAAGTTTCTTTTAACACCCAAAATGTCACTAACAGTTCCTGACAATCATTTTCTAACTTCTGTAATTCTTCAATAAAGCAAGAAGGTAATTATACCAAAGCAATTTTACTGCAAACAAGATCATTCTTGTTACCTTTCATAAAACTTCAAACTAATACAACATTATTTCCCTTCCCCTTCATTAAGAACTAGCCAAATTACCTGTGCTTTGCGGCAAGTCACAGTTTTTGAAAGAAAATGATGATTGATTTTAAAGCATTGTCATAATTTGTGGAGAAAAATGATGCATTTCAATATTACTCAATGATCTTGCTGGCGTGACCTCCATCTTCTGGCTTTCTCCTATATTTTGGATAGGAGTCATTCCCTTATTCAAATTAAAATTTAATTTAAATCAAAGGGAGAAAAAAAATTAAGTGTGTGGGGAGGGGTGCCCACTGGGATCCCCTTCATCAAAATGAAATATACTTATCCAAGTACCCTGGGTAATGTAGTTTTAGAATATATATGGTTATGGGTGTATATATCCAAAACTCTAGGAAGAGTTCAATAACAGATAGAGGCTACAACTTTATATATATATATATATATATATATATATATATATATATAGCAAATAACTAAATCAGATACTGATGTTCACAATCAATGGCAGTTGACAGAATGTAATTTCTTTTAAAATAAATTTCTGTTTTCATTTTCCAAGTATATAAAAGCATGAGAGTAAAAAGGAATTTTTTGTTTTACCTTCATTATTCATCACTTGTTGCCGAAGAGCATTGGCCGTGGTTTGAAGCATGCGTTGGAATCGCCAAAACAAGACTACATCATGACACTGTAACTATGGAGAGAAAAAAAAAAAAACATTTTTTTTCATGATAAACAATTTACAATTTTTTTTTTTTTTTTTTTTTTGAAATGGGGGTATACAAATAGAAAAAAAATAACAACATATTTATGATGTTAGATTCAAATAAAATATTAGAAACAGGCTATTTTGCTGATCTCTGTAAAAGAGACAAGCATGCTTTTAAGATTATTTTATTGCTATTTTGGTGTAAATATTTTTATTATTATAAAAGACAGGTAATGTTAAAAATAACACAGATATTTATTTTCACTATCAGTTGTTAAAACACAAGTTAAAATCATTTATTCATCATCAATTATTAAAAGAAATATAGAAATCTCTGACTATTTTAAGCACTTCAAGCAAAACAGTCTCTTCAAATCCCAAACTTGTGTATTGCCAAGAGAACCATGCCCAATGGCTTCAGGTTCACACTCTGAAGTCAACAATCACAGACCACAGAATCCATGTTGCTCAAGTCCAGCCTAAACAGTTCATACAGTTACTGCGCTGATGATCTCAAGGCTCCATGAAGATGATGGTGAAAATAAATAAACTTATGATCTCAAGGCTCCATGAAGATGATGGTGAAAATAAATAAACTTATGATCTCAAGGCTCCATGAAGATGATGGTGAAAATAAATAAACTTATGATCTCAAGGCTCCATGAAGATGATGGTGAAAATAAATAAACTTATGATCTCAAGGCTCCATGAAGATGATGGTGAAAATAAATAAACTTATGATCTCAAGGCTCCATGAAGATGATGGTGAAAATAAATAAACTTATGATCTCAAGGCTCCATGAAGATGATGGTGAAAATAAATAAACTTATGATCTCAAGGCTCCATGAAGATGATGGTGAAAATAAATAAACTTATGATCTCAAGGCTCCATGAAGATGATGGTGAAAATAAATAAACTTATGATCTCAAGGCTCCATGAAGATGATGGTGAAAATAAATAAACTTATGATCTCAAGGCTCCATGAAGATGATGGTGAAAATAAATAAACTTATGATCTCAAGGCTCCATGAAGATGATGGTGAAAATAAATAAACTTATGGGTTAAATAAAGGTGGTGTTATTTTTAACATTACCAACCTTCATTTATTGGCAAAATAACCTTGGTGAGGGACGCACTATTTTACCAAGACCAGTAAAATAAGCTTAAAAGCATGTTTGTCTATTTTACTGTGACCAGCAAAATAGCCTATTTGAATATAAAAAGAGGAGGATTTCAAATGCTGGTGAGGTGCATTATCACAAAATTGATTTGGCTTAGTTTTTACAGCTTATTTAAAGCCAGGAAATATTTTTAAATTGTACAAATTTTCTGAAGATAACGATTTACCAATACAAGTTCTAATTAATCCATATCTGGGGGAGAAGGATTGGATTCATGCCTTTCCCTAGGATATTTGCACATAAGTGAATATAACAAACCCAACTGGAAATGAAACTCTGCTGATAGCCATTACACCACCTGCACATTCAAGCTTACAGCAACTGGTATTACCAAGCGGTGACCTATCTAGATACTGACCAGGCTCAATGTTGCTTAACTTCAGTGATTGTACAAGAATCAGTGTTTCAATGTAATATGGCCAATACAACAAAGGAAAACTTAATTACTTATATTTGATGACACAGTAGTAGGGAAGAAAAACAAAAGTTAATTTGTTTCGGCCTTGTATACAAGAGCTTGCAGATATATATATATATATATATATATATATATATATATATATAGTTTACGAAAAACTAGGTAATCTGTATGGGTAGACCCAAGGAGGATAAAATCCAGAGAGCTCAATGTAAATCAGAGCTAATAATTTAAATAAAAACAGACCACTTTAAGGTTCCATATAATAAATTATTTTATCAGATTTTACTTCCAAAGGTTGAAACAAAAATTTTTTCGTTTCAACCTTTGGAAGTAAAATCTGATGATCCGCGGTCCTTTAAAAGGGCCGTGATGAAAAAATAATTTATTATATGGAACCTTAAAGTGGTCTGTTTTAATTTTTAAAAAAAAATATATATATATATATATATATATATATATATATATATATATACACACACACAAAATTTCTCAGAATTAACCTGTAGAAAAAGACAATATTTATAAATGTAAAAGACAATAGGAAAACTGTAATAGTTGCTGACGCGTTTTGTCCGATGTGGACTTTCTCAAGGCAAAACAAAATGAATTTATTAAATGAAATAACTAATAACAAAACAAAATATCCTTAGCAACTGGAAGAATTTAGAGAACGCTATTTTCATACTGTTAACTGAAAATTATGTCAATGACTGTCACGTGTGGAGATATTGTTATTATTGCTGTATTGACAAAATCAACCATTTTCTTTTGATTTCTTGATACTGTTCTTTACGTGTGTTTGGGAGAGAATTATTATAGGTTTCTATCTAAGAGCATTAAGAATTTGCAGTCCCCAATGTTTACTTAAAGAAGAAACAAACATAGAAAACACATTCAAAAACCTACAATACCCATATCATTTCATCCACAACGCAAGAAGGAAGGCATACAAAAATTACAACCGAAACAAAAATGACATAATCCGCAATAATAAATTACATGAAAACAGATGCATAATACTACCGACCAACTCTATCACGTCCACTATCCAGAACAACCTATCCCATCTAAATAATCTTAAAATAGTCACAAACACTTCTAAAACCATTATGGATATACTCAGATCCTCAAACACTAATAACAATAATATTTCTGAAGCGGGCATTTATAAAATAAATTGCCAAAACTGTTTCTCCCAATATATTGGAGGAACAAGTAGAAATTTTTAAAAAAACATCTATGAGCACAAAAGAGACCTCACAAAAAACAACTTAGCTAATGCATTAGTCATACATAGAAATAAATTCAACCACAATTTTGATTTTTAAAAATGCTACACTCATAAAAAAAAGAAAATAACTCACTCAGAAGAAAAATCCTCAAGAGTGCCGCCATTGAATATTACCCAAATATTAATCTATGTCCAGGCTTTTTCCCTATTTCACCTTTCTTAACAGAATTACTTCTCTCCCAAACACATGTAAAGAACAGTAACAGGAAATCAAAAAATTATGATTACTTAGACAGTAATTCCGGTCTTCCACCACATGTCACTTATGACACTTTCAGCTTGACTCATTGGGTACAAGTTATATCAATCAACTGCTGACAATTCATAAACTCTGGCCCTCAGCCAAACAAAAGTGACCTCACGGTAGCAGTGAAAAATATCTTTATTCAATGATCCAACAAATTTCAAGTATGAAACTTATTTTTCAATGTCACTATTTCATAGTTTTTCCTACAAGGCTGAGAGAGAGAAAATAAAATAGAAAAAAACAAAAAACAATCTGGTTTTCTGTAAACATGATGATGAAATAACTGTTCTACTGAGAAGAGAAAAACAATGAATGCCATTGCTTACAAGAGATCTGTCAACTCTCCAGCCACTTCTGGCAGAGTGCCAGTTTGGAGCACTTCATCATGGTCTCCAAATTCATAGCTAGTATTCTCTGCCAGTTTTTACAAGATTCTCCCTGTAAATAAATTGTTGATTGTTTTCTACTAAAACAGCTTCTGAGTGAAGATTATTTGTATTCAGTCCACGTGTTTTGAAAACCGTTTGGGCCATGATTTGGTTGAAGATAATTATTGCTCAGATTTATTGGTTATAGCAATTTGTTTACAAGTGAAATCATCAGTAGATAGGTTCAACTATCATCCGGTTCACATTCCTTCCCTGTCTTTTGAACAGGAGTAGAGATTTATCTCTTGTTTTATGTTTAGGATTGGATTTCCGGTTCCTTCTAAAGTCTTCTCATTCTCTTTCACTCCCAGTAACCACTTGCCTTTTAGGAGTGGTGCCTCTTACTCTGTAACCCTCTAGCTCGAGTGGCTCTTGGGCCTTGTACAGGGTGAACATCATTGTAAAAAAAAAAAAAAAAAAAACTTGAAATGGGTTAATGTTGGTTCAAAATCACACATCCATTGGAAGCAGCTGTTGTGATTCAATTATTTTACACTAGCAGCATGGTCCGGCGTTGCCCATGCTTGATTCAAAAATCGTACGACTCATACAGCAATCGCTATCACTTGACTTAAAATATTTTTGCCGTTCCTTGCCTTTAAAGTAGTGTCCTTTGCCGTGCTGATGTTGCTACATGCCTTACTTCTTGCCTATCTCACACTGCAAAGTTTTTCTAAGCTCTATACTAAACATTAAATCTGTTATGAAAAAAGAACTAAACAAAATGGCACAAAACGATCATCTTTAAAAAAGGACTTGTAACTGGAAAAAACAAATGAAAAAAAAAAAAAGGTTAACAACAAATACTTTTTCACACCCAACCCAGTTCTGCAGAATCAGAATCAATGTTGAGTTTAAGCAAGCAAATAAGCCAATTGGAGTAAAGTGCCATGCAGATTTAAATTTTTCCCACTTGTGACAAATGCAGCTATCGATTTTTTTTGCATGCTAGCATGCTAGTTAACATTTGTGTCAGTCAGCTGTTGGCTCTCACACTGGCCAATAGAATCTTCCTGCCTATTCGTGGCAGCCAGCTATAGGCTCTCACTCTGGCCAGTAGAAAATGGCAGCAAACTACATGAAAACTACCGTAGAAGCATGAAAAAAAATTGATTATTTCCACTATTGATGGGAGTTGGGAAATGCAAAGTCGGTTTTGGCCTTCCTGCTAACTTGGAGCATGTGCATCTAAATTTTGGTGCAAATCTGTCGAAAATTGCAGCCGTGCATTCATTATACACACACACCCTTTTATAGATAGAGATTTAACATTTTTTGACTGTCTTCCAAATTCTGTTTCTCCGTTTTTGGTAAAAAAATCTGTTTTTCTTAAGTCAGAGATCTAAATCTTCAGATTTTAAGAATTTTATATTGATGGTTCTATTATAATTTAGCATAAACCTCCAAGATTTGAGGAAAATATTAAAAAGCATCTACTAAAGAAAGCTAGTTTTTTCAAAACCCTTAAACAGAAAGAAAAAATAAATGTAAAAAGGAAGAAACATTATTTCCATAATAGACAGACATGTAAAAATTCTATGAAAATCATAAATATAAACTTATGAAAATGTAGAACTAAATACTTACTTCTGAATCTTGGAATCCTTTTTGGTAATAATAAAATCCCTTTTTGCATTGTTGAGCAGTAGCTAAAGCCTTCTTGAAGAAATGGGTTCGAAATACTTGGTACCAAGTTTCTCGGATCTACAAATAAGCATCAGTACATATATAAAATATTTTACACACAATGCTTAATAATAAATGTACACCCACCATTTTTGAGGAGATTATTGGTATATGATTTTTTGTTTTTTTTGTAAAATTCTGTCAAATACAAGAAAATCTTTCCTGTTGGTCACTCATTTTAACACGATGACTGCCAAATGTCAGTTACAAAATCTGACATCAAATGTCAACTTTATAATAGTAAACTTAGGTAATACAAATTGTTTTGAGTTGATTTATAGCTTCAACTGTAACATTCTTTTCACACTAAAAGTTGGCACCCACAGATGAAAATATAGAAAATTCCAGCCTCAAGATACTCATGGTTGGCAGTCAGACAGTTAAGAGTAGAAATAAGAAATTAAGAAATAATTTATTGAATTTTGTGGGACAGAATTCTTTATTAGGTAAACAAAACAAAAACAAAGTTAAATGTATGAAGAAAAATGAATGCAATTCATAGTGTTGATCTATAAACAATAAAGTAATTTTTATGTTATTATTCATGTAAATAGAACATTTTTTGAAATATTAAAACTTTCTAAGTTAATGCTTTAAATAACAAATTACTGCAATGTGGAAGGTTTGTAAACCAATACTTACAAAGTCATAATCAACATCAACATTTTGAGTTTGAAGATTTCGGCGAACAGTAGTAAGTTCATCAAGTGCCAATGAATTTTTGTGTCCCTGTCAAAAGATTATGTTAGACATAAATAAAAGATTATATATATATATATAAAAAAAACAGCACCTGTGGCCTGACGATTGCATACAGCAGGAAACAAACTGTCACCTCTAAGTGTTGACTTCTATGTTCACTTTTATATCTACACACGCTCTATCTCTGATATTGACCACTTTATCCCATAAATATAGCACAACTTAAGACTATATATATATATATATATATATATATATATATATATATATATGATGTGCGCACAATAAATAAATATACATTTTGTTCCTTACTGTTTGGTATAACTGAGCATATATATATATATATATATGATAATTGTTTCGATAAAAATCAGATTACTCGTACAACAAATATAACCAAGGTAATTGCAAATTTTTTTTTAACAGTAAACTAGTATATGTAAAAAACAGTTTTGTTTTAAACCTCAGTTGATAAAATAATTATATTTGACTGGTGATCATCATCATCTTAGTGGTAGAACCATTGAAAGACAAACCAAGTGTCTTTAGTTTTTGGTTATTGGCTTCTTTTTTTATTCAAAGCATTTCCTGGAGAGAGAACAAGAGTTAAAAATTTCTTTCAAGTCCCATTTCATGTCTCCTGCAGTTTTTCTTCCTGGGCATGATGACAAGCTGGTCGACACCTCATCATCAAATGCATACATGAATCATGTTCAAAAATTGATATGGCAGCTCAATTCCACAACGAAATAAAGAAACTGCAAGTCCAAACTCAAAGATCCAGGGTCAGAAAGAAATGTCAACATCATGAATCCCAATACACGTAAACAGTTAGAAATGCACACACATATATATATATATATATATATATATATATATATATATGTATGTATAAAATGAAGAGGTTATAATGGTTCCAACAAGAGAAAAGTGTGTATATTAAAAAGAAGAGATGTACCGCAAACTTTTTTGGTTGTAATGTGGATTTTTTAAAAAAATATTATTCTTTATTTTTCATAATTTTACAACACGTGTTTCTGGTTTCGCGACCGTCTTCAGGTAAAGGGTGGAGATTTCCACATATTATTAAAAATAATTAATTTTTTTCCTTTATGTTTTTCAATGTTAAATATTCTCGATATGAGACATTCTCTGTTTTTGTGTTAGTAATTCGAATGTCTTTCTTGAAATGGCAGTGAAGAGTTCTGAGCGAAGGGTCATAAAACAATTAAGGTTGGTTTGAGAAGTGATGGATTAGTTGTCGGTATCTTATCTTTTAATGTTTTAGTGACCCCTGTGTGTTCTTAGTTCTATTTTCATTTTCGTGTGTTCCTGTCAGCATGCGTATATATATATATATATATATATATGTGTGTGTGTATATTCCCCCTCAATACACACACTGTCTCACTATGAAGAATTAGTAAACACATTTGCACGGTCGCGAGACCAGAAACACGTGTTGTAAAATTATGAAAAATAAAGAATAATATTTTTTTTTTAAATCCACATTACAACCAAAAAAAGTTTGCGGTACCTCTCTTCTTTTTAATATATATATATATATATATATATATATATATATATATATATATATATATATACATACATACATACACACACACAACTTGGCATGAAATTAATTAAGAAATCATCAGGTTTTCATAGTGGGTGCATAATTATATTCTAAGAGGATGAAAAAAACTTTCAGGATAGATCCATAACTCACTTCAGAGCTGAGTAGCTTTTCAAGTTCATTCTTTGTGGCTTGCCGTTGTCGGTGTTCCTCTGTTTGATGTTTCCAGTAAATCCATTGTTCTGTTGTGCTTGGTCCCAGCATCTCATTCAGGATTTCCTGGTCTAATAAAAAAAAAAATAAAATAAAATATTTTTTTTATTAGAGAATAAATTAAAAATAACTTGGCTTTAATCTGAAAAGACAGTTGATGAACATTTCCAATTTCTGTCATAAAATCATAATTGTAGATAAAAGGCTGAAAGATTTCTTAATAGTCAGAAACAGTGAATAAAAAACATACAACTATGGAATAAAATGCCTATTTTAGCAAAAGTACATCTTACTGCAGAAAGAAACAGCAATGATGAATGAAGACATGATCAACCAAGAATGTATCACGATTGGCAGTTAACCGACTGACATCTTAGTTAAGGGAGACAACTTCAACAAATTGAGAATGAAAACTATAAAATAATACTTAGAAATTATAAAACAGCTCTATTCTGTCACAAATGTTTGCATTAATATTTATCAATCACATAGCTGAATTCTCATTAACAATTTAAAAAAAAACAATTACAGCTTATATTAATTCCTGACGATCTCATTTTCAATTTACGACATATATAGAGTGCCATGTCACTAAAGTTTTAAGTCAAAGTTTTGGATTGAAGCAGACAGCGACCAACAGCCAGCTTGGACTAGCGTCAACATTGACCAGCACAAAGTTGGCTTGTGGTTAAAGCGTTGTCCTAAAACCCTGCAAACCAGACCACTAAATGTGGTTACACCGCCGGATGTAGGCAGCAGAGAAAGGTGTTACATTATTTGGTGCCAATGACCAAGGATGTGACCCTATTGCAAGGAGGTGTTACAAATTGTCATTTATGCAAGGAGGGAAAACTAACAATATCCGTGTTTAAAGGAACAGAATAAGTTATGAAATAAAATAGTAAAATAAATGTTGAATGCAGACATTCAACAAAGTACATACATTTACACTTTGATTGAACCTGGCTCAAAGGAAAATGCATGATTGTAACAAAAACAATCATGGACATTTATAATATCTCGCAGCATAGTTAATATATTTGGCAAAACTTTGATTATTCCCAAGCAGCCTGAAGAGCCAATATCAGTGAAACTTTAATAGCAGATTTGTGAGTGAATAGTTTTAATTTCTTATATATAAAATATATAAGTAGATATATAGATAGAGACAGTGAATTCAGCAAAGTGAATGAAATTTTGTATGTATTTCTTAAATACGTCACTTTAACTAAACAGTAAGGTATCAAAATGAATGTTTGTTTAAAATAATCCTACTTGGGCCATATTTTAAGCAAGAAAAAAAGAAATACATAAATCATTACTTTTATTGTTTTACTGAAAAAATATTTTAGAGCAGATATTCCAAAAATAATGACAAATTATTTGAAAGGAAATCACTTTGCATTTTATATGCAAAGATAAGATTAGTCCATTAACCAATATTTAGTTTTGACTAATATTACACTAAAATATTTAAATGAACATTCTGTTAAAAAAGGATTACACTTTACATATTGATTAAATTTAATGTGTCATGGAACATAAGCTTCACTTAAAATGTGAAAGAGCTTCTTTTGTATTCTTGTATTTTTTTTGTTTACTCCATGCACATTAAGATCTTGGATGAATCAAAACAAATAATATATTTCTAACTTTAAATCAATGAGAGAAATTACAGAGAGATCATCTATAAAAGAAACTGAAATTTTCAACCTGAAACAATTAGAAAGGTACTTAAAATGTATTCAGAAGAACACAGTTCTTACTATGAGAATATTGTCTATAAATTTGCGAAGAGTCATTATCATTCCAAGAGTTATTCAGACAACTGAAGTCATTCTGTTTCTGTTGTGAACACGTTTTGACAAATCCATTTAACAGTCAGCTTTTTTTCAGTTGTACAAGCTAGAAGAGTTTTTTTTTGTTTTTTACAGAAAATGTTGGTAAACACAATAAAAATGGTGAGCAAGATACCAATCGGCTTAACTTAGTTAGTTACTGTATGTACAGACTTCATTTATAAAATTTTTTGCATGAATTTTAACCCCTACAGAAAAAATTACCTGTGTATAATGCAACCAGTTACAGAAAATACAGAATTTTTAAATTCTTAAAAAAAAAAAAAAAAAAAAAAAAAAAAAAAAAATATTACTTTTGTATATTGTGACTCCGTTTTTTTGTGTAAATAAAGCTGATCATAGAAACTGACATTATACTCGAGTATATACACTATTTAAATACAAGGATACTCTCCAATTCCCCAATGAGCAAAGAAAATTTTCACTAATATTAGTTTAAATCTTTTTAATATAGTTTAAATCTTTTAATATAGTTTAAATCTTTTTAATATAGTTTAAAAACACATTGAATTGAAACAGTTGTGCTTATTGAAGGTCTTATGAATGCATTAATATAAAAAGGAAAACGAAAAATACTGCTTGTGCAAAAAGTTCATAGAAAGGTTTCTTTCTTCAATTTCTTAGGATCATTGTCAATGAGAATTGCAAAAAGTTTGTCTTTGAGGGTCACATCTACACAACACGAGAGATAATGACAATTAAAATTGTGATAAAAATGCAACAAAGAAAAAACAAAGTGGGGAGGGTGATACAGAGTAAAAGCAAAATAGAATAAACAAATGTGATACTGACTGGTTTTTAGCTTTTCTTTGATACAATCTTCCATGAACTTAATTGCAGCATCCCACTGGGCCTTTTCAGTGCAGGATGTATCATCAAGGATGTTAATTTGGAACATGCGCTGAGGAAGAGAGAAAAAAAAAGGGGGGGGCATGAGCATGGATGTCTTGTTATGAGAACAATTACTATTAATGGAACGAGTTTGGGTGTCACAAGGTTCTCCACTCTAGTGGTCTTGCACCAGACTAAGCTAAGCAAATACATTGTATGAAGCACTATGAAATAATGATTAACAAGCTTTTCTTGCAGTTGTAAGTTTTACCCGCACTAGGTGTCACACGTTTTGTAGCCTTGTGCCAGACTAAGATCAAATTTCAAGTGATGATTTTCAATACAAGCAACTTCCACTCTTCACCTAAAAAATCATGTTGCATCGTCAGTCATCCCACCTCCACCCCCTCCTATTTGGCACTGGACTGCACTAAGCATAGGTTTATAGAGAAAGAAATGAATATAATCACTTGCCAGCTGAAATGAGTGAAATATGTTTCTTTGTTTAGTGGCATATCAACTCCTTATGGGTCATTTAATGCCGACATTTAATTTTCTTGGAAGCATCAGTAATTTCTTTTACAAAAATGTATTGCTGGTAATTTTTACTATAAAAATATTTATACTTTCATAGTGTTTTGACCCGCATCTGGAGGTTAACTATTTGCCCATAGTTGGGACCATAGCAGGTGCTACCACCCCTGGTCAGGGTGAATTTTGGTATATTAGAATGGACAAATGCATTATATGTCAGTGCATACTTTATTATTCTAAAACTTCAGAATTTTACTCTTGTAAGATAGAAAGACCAGAGTGATTTTATAACTGAAAACAATCTACATATTCAAAGTTAGATTCTTGGGTTGAGGAGATTCTATATGAAAAAGAAAAATGTCTAACATCAAAAAAGAGTGACAACAAAAGTTTCAGCGTGGTATTTAATAATAAACAAATAAATAATAAAAGAAGACTACCTAGAGCAATGTTGCTTTAGCGCTCTTCAAATTATTACTTTTGGGATCTCACACAGAGTCTCTTTTTTGATTTTCCAAAAAGAGCTCTCTTTTTTTTGGGGGGGGGGGATCACCATCAGTTGCCTTGATGCATTCCCCATTGCATTTTAATGACAACATTAGCTTTGGGCAAAAGTAAAAATTGCAAGGCGTGACAAACCCGAGAGGTGTTTTACTAAAAAAAACTGTACGAGACATGAATAATTGTGAATGCAACAATCACTGGGCACACAAGCCCACTCAGTAGTGGGTGTGTTCAAGCATGCTCAGTAAGAGCCCTCTCTGATTAGCTGCTAAGATAGATCAAGTTCGCACAATTAGACATTTAAAATAGCTGGATAATTTCAGGACAGACATTGTATAATCCACCTTAGGTAATTTTCTGCAAAAGCAAAAATTTGTTAGCATCCCATACTGTTTATGGCAATTCGAAGAGAAAGAATCTCTCTGCAAATTCACTCACCAGGCTCTCTTCTGCTTTGCTGTCCCATTCATGTCTCTTCATACATGCATCCTTAACTGCCAGTTTGAGTTGATCAAAGATGTTATCATGCTCTTTCAAGCTGTCTTCCCTGTCCATCAGTTTACCAAACTCTTCATGAAGAGTGTTCCAACCAACCTATCAGAGTACAAAAAGATGGAAAATAATATAAAACTTGTACATTTATTTTTAACAGATCATAACAAACATTTATAATTTTTTTCTTTTTCAACGAGTACTTCTTACAAAAACCTTTTTTCATTTTTTTTTATAAAGCTTTACATTATTTATTAACACTTTTCACAAACCAATGGTTAAAAAATTGATTCAAATGAATGAAGCCTGTAGGTCTTAGCAAGGACCATCCTTCTTTAAACCTCATGGACTGGTGCTACAGAATCATAACTGTACCAAATAACAGAAACCACATTACTTGAGGATTTTCAACAGTGGGTAAAATGTATAGCACATATAACTCAAAGGGAAAATAATGACAGTCAAGATGTTGACATTCCACACAGTTTCAAACAAAAGGTTTGGAAGGAAACCCCATAATACTGTAAAGAGAGATAACAGTGGACTGGAAAAAACTATCCTGAAAAATTGTTTTAATAGAAAGACTATCAATTTTAACTGCCTTCTCAGTAAACAACTAATATTACCATTACCATCTAATCTATGGTATTACAGGTAAGATAAATTTAATCAAAAGCATCAAAACTTTCATTCACTTTAATCAATGACAAATTCTGTAGAAAAAAATATTAACAGATTGTGACAGAGAGATGAAATTTAAATTTTTTATTATTGCATTATTCCAAAATTTTAACACATCAGCAGATAGCTATTAATGTCAACAACTAAGCACAAATAGTTATTAATTAAAAAAAATTAGTAATTAATATATAATATTATCCATAACTACATGTACAAGAATGTCGTTTTTGCTAAAAGTTAAAAGATAACCACAAATACATAAAAAAATGTGTATGTTGTTGAAAATTCCCTTTTCCACAATATAGATATTTGTGCTATGTTATAATGCTTATTACCTAAACAATAATAATACTGAATAATATTTTTTTAAACAATAAAGTATATTTAATCACATCTCCCTGTCATGATCTGTAAATAATAATCACTAAAATATAGAAAGATCAATCATATATATATATATATATATATATATATATATATATATATATTGTAAACAATAGGAATTAGGATTACTCCATAATATTGATGATCATTTCACCTTATAAATTAAAACTAATTTACAAAGATTTTCAAATCCATCAGGTTAAGAAAAATCAAAATTTGAAAATCCTTGTAAATTAGTTTTAATTTATAAGGTGAAATGATCATCAATATTATGGAGTAATCCTAATTCCTATTGTTTACAATTTATATGCTTCGTTTGAATAAAACATTGAGTTCTCTGTGAAACAGTTTTAATATTTTATATTAATAGGATTCACTTGGATTATATATCAACTGGATTTCCTATATATATATATATATATATATATATATATATATATAAAAATAAAGGTTTCAACTTTATTGTTACCCAGTGACTTTACCACTACCCCACCACCAATTTGTTTATTCCTACAGATTTTACACATTAAGGCAACTAGACAAAATGATGCTGCTGCAGGTTAAGTAGTAAGTGCAATTTGACACAGTCAGCTCGTTAATCTGACATCTACAATAGATTGTCTTGCAAAGATAAAATTCTACAACTGCCCTACTATATATTTCAAAGCTATAGGGGGATATGGATTCATGCCTTTCCCAAGAACATTAATGCGAAATATAAGCGAACTATCCTAACTGGAGCTTGAACTTTGCCAATTCCATTCTCCATATCAACTATTTATCTCTCCACTGCCAGTAGTTTTTATTTATTTAAGAAAATAATAAAAGCAAAAAAGAGTAGTGGAGAGAAAAATGGGAAGGACTGAGTATCAAATTTGACAATGTTTTCATTTGAAATTTGTTTGAGAGACGTTTTGGTACTCATTCTGTATGTTATGCTTTGAAAATCAGGAAAAGGGATTGTCAGTGGTCAGGAATTAATATTTTACTAGCAGGATTATTCTATACATATCTAGTTTTCTCCAGACCATCAAACATATTAGAATACATGAAATTGATATTTTATCCTATTATCAGAAAGGCTTAAGGCTTTTATGGATTCATTTTTTTTTTAATTTCTTAGCTTCATAAAACATAAGACTCATCATTTCCCTTTCCCTAAAGACTTTCAAAATTAGATATTATGGGAAAAAAATTACCCTTGGTGTATTACAGTTCTGTCACCAGATAGTTTTGTTGGGATGTAAATAAAAATTTGCCAACTAAAATTATTTTCACAGAGGTGGGAACTAAATAATTTTCAGGTGACCTCTGGGGGCCCCTTGGTAGTAAGTCTGCAACAAGGGTATTTTAATCTTCATATTTTTGTATTCATTTTGCTCTCATTTAAAAAACAACATAGATTTCTTCCTCAACCCACTGTAACAAAAGTTATTTATCAATAAAAATTATTAACACTACAGAATTTCTTTTGCTTTCCCAAACCTCAACATATGCAGGAGGTGCAAGAGAGATGAATTTTACAGTTTACAAGCCAATACCCTAAGTATACAAATTTAATTTGTATTAAAATGCATTTCAAGTTTAAAATTTAGTCCAGTAGAATCACAAAATGTGTCACATTCTCATGAGAGACCAGAGAAACATTCACTAAAATCCAGAAAATAGACTAAAAAATAAAATAACTCAGAAGAATAATCAGTTTTACAAAAATCAAGTAATGTGCATTAGAAATGTAAAGTTTCAAGACTTTCAGGTTATGTAGAACTGAGGAAATAGCTTTCTTTATGGATGATAAGTCCCTCTACACTGATTGCATACCAAGTTCAAAATATTATTATTTGCTAACCTATTGAGAATACCAAAACCAACCAACAATGATACAAAAATGTTCCAAAAAAAATATTTCAAATATTATCCAAATTTCAAAGTTTCCAAATTATAGTCAAATTTCACCATTATATATTCAATAATTTTAATGACAAATCCTGACCATTCCATTTAAAAGTCACAACCCACACCACCCACTAGAAAAAAAAGAAATTGTGTGTGTTTTTTATTTGTTTATTTTTTACTAAGTAAAAGGCCTAAAAGCCACTTAAGCGAGAGGGCTACTGTATGGAGTTATATTAGTATAGGAAAGGACAAGTCTGTCTATATTTCTGAGATGCGGTATTATGTACAGTATTTACATTAGTCGGACTATTGTCCTCATCTTTGTCGCCATATTTGTCACAACGTTTTGGCCGTTGCACGCTCCGGCCGTTGCACGCTCCGCCCTTCTTCAGGTGGTTGGAATTTCGAACCGAACCCTTTATTTCGATCACTGGGGTAGACTGTTCTAGTTCCATGAGCCATGTTTGATGGATGTCAGTTATCAGTTATCTCCTGCTAATTTTCCCTCTGAAAGTTCTCCACTGCCTGAACCGGGTATTGAACTCACACTCTTTGGGTCTGTCACTGGATCTAACCAACGCCTTTATCCACTGTGCCATGTGTCCTGAAGAAGGCCGGAGCGTACAACGGCCGAAACGTTGTGACAAATATGGCGACAAAGATGAGGACAATAGTCCGACTAATGTAAATACTGAAAGGACAAGTGTTAGAAATAGAGAGTTGAAGTAGACTTTAGAAGGAACCGGAAACCCAATCCTAAACAGGGAACAAGGAATAAACCTCTACTCCTGTTTAAAAGATTGGGGAAGAGTATGAACTGGACAGTACACCCCAAAATGTACACAGCCATGCCATTACAGCTTCACTTGTTTGCTAAATGTTTGTCTGACCAACAAAGTCATTACTCATTTCTTGCCCTAGTGCCTAGTTGGCAAGTAATGTACAAAAATAATAATAATAATAAATTTAAAAAAAGGCTCAAATAATAATGATGCTAGCAGTTTTATGAGACAAAATAGAATTTTAAAATAACTGTCACTGTACATACCTTCACACATTTTTTAGGTAACAATGAATCTGCCCATTGTTTAAGCTTGATATCTACAGTTGTATTGAAAGTGCTACAAAAGGAAAAAAAAATAAAGGCATACATTTATCTTTTTAAAACATTGGTACAGGTATGCATCTTTGGTTAATCTTATAATTATGAGGCAGACGACACTACCAAATCATACTTAGCAATGTTTGAACAAAATAGTCTACTCCAAATTTAATCATAATTTTCACAGTATTAAAATTATCATCACCTTACATCTTTAAAAATTTATTTAGAAAATATTGAAATAAACATTGTCACAGAATTTTGACATTCTATTTATTAGTTTTCACAGTTTTTTTAAAATGAGAAATTAAATTTTCAAGAAAAATTAAACCCAACCTTAGAACAAAGATTTTAACACAATTTTTTTCCATTAGAAAAAGAATATTTTAATTTTTTTTTTCATGAGAAATCATCATTAGTTTGATTATAGTTATTAATTAATACTCAGAAAATTTTAATTTTTTTATAAGGATTTTCAATGAATTTAAATTTTTTATAATTTTCAAAACTTCTTATTAAACAAACCAATAGTATTTATTTTTTGTTAGCCTAGAGAATAAACAGAGTTAAGTATGTTCTGAAGTAAGAAAAAAAAAGTATGTAAACCAGGGAATAATTCTGAAAAGAAAAATGAATAGGAAAATCACTTTAAAATATAAATGCCATATTTGATAACATAGAAGATAAAAATTGTTAGATGGCACATTGAATGTTACAAGTACCTTATTTAGTTCAGTTCAAAATTAAATTTCCTTTCTGTGCATCTATTACCAATGTATTAGGTTGGTCAAAAAGTTTGTTTGGTTTATTAAGTAAATTTTCTACTTAATAATCAAACTTTTTGTCCAACCCAATATAAATTGTACTTAAGACTCTGGGATACATAAGAACTTCCCTATTTCAAGTATTAGGACAAAAATTATTAGATAGCATGCTGAATGTTACTAAAACTTCATCCCTGTTCCTCATTTGGTTTGGTTCAAACTAAGTTTCTTTTTGTGTAATTATTACAAATTTATAAAATTATAATATTTGGATTGAGAGAAGAAAGTGGGTCAATATACTGCTCCCCAAAAAATATAAATAAGATGGAGGAGGGTTATATGCCATCAAATATGATCACTGAAAGGACAATATGAATTGTCTGATAATGGTGTGTGTATATGGATATATGGAATTGCTTAAAAATGATAATTCTAAAGATAGCACTCACCCAGAATTTTCACACTGAGCTGCGGGTAAATAAATATTTTCAAAGAAATAAGTTGCTGTTGTTTTCCATAATTGATTGTAATAAGCGTCTTCCCTGAGAAGGAGTAAAAGAAAGATTTTATTAAAAAAGTTGTCAAATACAATCCTAAAAGGAATAAATATAGCAATATACTTTTGGAAATTACCACATTTCTTGATATCAAAGACATTTTTGCCTTGTCAAAAAAAAAAAAAAAAAAAAATTTACCTTTCATCCAAAAAGGCTGAAAGATTTTGATTTGTTGCTTGTTTTTTCTCAAAAATTTCCAATTCAAAATTGGAGTTTTGACTCAAATCAAGTGACATATAATAAAAATGAATTAAACTAAATGCTGATTCATTGAATAGATAGTAAGCAAACATTTTCAAATGCTTTTGAAGTTATAGAGATTAAAAAATATAAACTGGTGTATAATTTTAAAGAAAATTAAATAAACAATAAAAACCAGGTCACAAAATTCAGTGATACAAGTTTTTATTGAATGATGAATTGAGGAATAAAACAAAATATTATGAAGTTGACAAATTACAGTTAAATGTGATCTTTATATATGCAGGGTGTGATGGGTAAATTGTTGCCATTTTATATTTTTAATTTTGTGCATGCACACTGTTTTTGTTGACTGCACTTTATAGTAGGGTCAGTTGGGCACCATCTGTGAGAAAAAAAGAGCCCCATGATGCAATGCACTCTGCCAGAAATTTGGAAACTGCATGCTTTACTGCTTGGCATTTGCACCAGAAGCTCCAATACAAACATTTCAGAGTGTTTGGGTGTCAATCTGAGGACATGGCAGATGATTTGGAAAGAATTGGAAGAGCCTAATGGAGATTACAAAGGTGTTTAGAGTGATCACTAATGATGGCAATGTTATGCCTTCATTCATCTTTCCACAGAGCCTCAAATTCAACAAATGCTTAGTGCTACCCTGGGTCAAGAGGGTGGCTGCTGGAAGATCATATGTCTGGCAAAAGGACTCTGCACCATACCACACAAACAGGAGAACCCAGTCATGGCCGTTAAACAATTTCTGCAAGAACATCACCCCCTTACATATGGTCACCTAACTCCCCAGATGATTATGTATTAAGTTGAGTGAGAGTGACCAACAAAACTCCTTGTAACACCAAAGATGAACTGAAGGCAAAAATTATGGCAGCATTCACCAACTTAAACAAGGAGAGTATCCGAAGAGTTGCAGGAGGTTCTTAAGTTGTCTGGAGGCTGTGGTTGAAGCCAATGGTGCTTTTATTGAATAAATTTACTCTTTAGTATTTCAAGATATTTTTGTGCAATTTTGGTAAATATATATATGTTAAAATGAGATGTCAGTGTTATTTTTGCATAATTTAGATGACAATTTGTCCATCACACCCTGTGTATATATGATAAAAATATACTTTTAAGGTATGCTATATTTCTGGGTTAAAATGCCCAATATCAGGGACAGACTGTATGTAAATATAAAAGTGGACGTTGCTTAAACACAATCATTATGATGGCCTGAAATTTGTGTTTAAGCATGAAAAACTGTCACTGCTGGGTGTTGACTTCAATGTCCCCTTTTATTATATATATATATATATATATATATAAAACTTTATGTCAATAGTACAACTCTGAGCCTCATATTAAATACAATCTTCAGGTACTTATAAGAGTGAGGAACTGTTCATTACAATCATATAAAAAAAGAAAAATGATTACTTTTTAACATAGTAAAAATGTACACAAGTGAAAAGTTCATTATTTACTTACCATTGTTTTGGTGTCAACTGACTTAAATTAATTATTTCATCTAAGATTTCACCTCTACCTTTCTCAAAGAGTTCGTCCTAAAAATATAAATAAGCCATTGATATTTATTATCAGTGTCATGTATAAAGGAAAAAAAAAATTAAATTTAACAAAGATTTGAAAAACATGATTCTGCTTATTTGTATATATGACCCTTACTACACTCTGATCCTAGATAGAAAAGTGTATCTGTGAATGATCCCTATCCTTTTAAAAAAACATTAAGAATGAAGGAATCAGGATTGATTGTTGCTTTTTTTTTCTTTTTTTTTTTTACAGATTATCAACCCTTTGTGGGTTATTTAAAGCCAAAAGATATTTGGGATTGTAAAAATAATTGATTTTTTTCAAGTGAATATTATATTAATAATTTTTTAAAAGTAATAATAGTTTTCCAGTTACAAGTCCTACTATTTAATCCAGAAATTGGGTGAGGAGATGGATTCATACCTTTCCCCAGGTGTAAGTGAATGTACTGAAGCTGATTAGAATTCAAATTCAAAGAAATTTGGGGGGGGGGAATGTTGAAGTGGGGAGAATGGAGTGTGAAGACAGAAAGGTGAGATTAAAAGAAGCTGAAGAAAAAATTATAAACAAAGTGTGGTAAAAAAAAAAAAAAAAAAAAAAAAAAAAAAAGAATGATGATGAAATAAATACAGGTTTGCTGGTTAGAAATCAAGAAACAATGAGGAAAAGATTAAAAAACATGTCTGGATACAAAGGTGTAAAACCACCATACATTAAATGTTTATGTGTATGGATAGAGCAAAAGATAAAAGAGAGGATACAGTAGCTAAAGAAAATATTTGTGCACTTAATTTTTTTTTTTTTCTTGGCATATGAAATCAATTATGTTTGTATGACATTTAGATAAAAACATGGACAGTTATAGATTGGAAAAGATGAGAAAGTAAATGTGAAGAAACAGGCAAAGTATGAGAAAAAAAGGCAGATACATAATGGATAATTTTGTCAACAACCATGAAATTTTGACAGGTCCTGCTACTTATAATTTCTATTTGTAGGTACAATAATAGTAAAGTTATAAAAGAGAGTGCTAAAAAGTTCTTGGTTTGATCAAGAATCTCTTCCAAAATACTGTCAGATTTGGGGAATTGGATCAGGCCCACAAATTTCTCTTTGTATATCATCCATATACCATGAGTAAAATTTAAAAAAATAAATATTTTCATAAAACAAGTTAATCTTGATTAGACTTTGATTTTACAAACTAAAACTCTGACATTAAAAATTAATAAGTATATCAAAGTAGAAATACCAAAACTTCATACATATTACTAAAATGAGAAAGAAAGCTTTATTAATTCAGAGAAAGCATTGATTCCCAAACCATGTACTGTGAGATGTAGCTTTGTGTACCATGAAAAAGTATACAAAAGTATACAAAGTGAGAAAAAAAAAATAATCTGGCATTTCAAATAAAAAAATTTGCTTCAATAGACAGAAGAGAGAAAAAAAAAATGAAGCATAAAGAATTACCAATACATTTTGGATTTCTATAAAAAGAACATTCTTCAATAGCAAAAAATAAAAAAGGTTTATTTTAATTCAGTTTGAACTGGTATTTTATTTTTATTTTTAATGTCATATTCCTTCAGGACATAAGACGCCATTTTCTTATCCATTATCTGTGAATTGTCATACATTCTTAGAATGAGAGTAGAGTGATTTTCAGTTTCTTTCTCCAGTTTAGAATTCAGAATTTCCCTTCTTCTAGACTGGTTGCCACCCAAGGATAGAGAACCCAATCTAATCTGCTATTTAACCCATAGCTGGAATAAGAAGAGACAGAGCCATTCCATTCCTAAGAGCATTAGTGCAAAAGTGAACTCAACAGAATAGCCTGGAATTTGAACTCTGCTTGCCAATTCCACTTTCTGGACTGTTATCTGTTACACGACTGACACATCTTGTCTTTAAATGTTTAAAGGAAAAAAGACTTGTGTATTGAAGAGGAAATGAAAGCCCGCCTTATGTACATCCTAACATAGAAAACATCACTAAGTCCAGGTTTATCATGGATAACGATCATCAATTTACTGAATAAAACAATAATTACTAATAATGTTCTGTCATTTGAAAGATTTTTGAATATATGTACAAAGTGCACCAAAATATTTTTGTTATTGGTTGGGATAAATTTGCACTAAGTTTATTCATTTTTAACAATATTAAATTAATTCTTATTACTTTTGCTTCGGGTTACAGGGGGAAAAAAAAAAAAAAAAAAAAAAACAGGAAGAAAGAATTAAAAACTATAAAATTTTAGATAACCCAAAGAAATGGTTGTTGGGACTGAATGTGATTTGTTTATTAAAATAAACCCAATTTCAATATATTGACACACATGAATTTTCTTTCCCAGGTTTTTTTTTTTAGTTTTGTGTACAAAACAGTTTTACTTTCTTCAAGCAAGTTGCAATGAGTGGTCAGCTCTTCTTTTTTTTAATTTTTTTTTTTATTGCCAGCTACCATAGTTGTTTTTCCTTTTTAATTATGTCCATTCTTTTTGCTATAATAACTTAAACAATGACATCATTGAATTCTCAATAAGAAAATAAATGCACACACTGCAATGTAACAACAGTAATCTGATCATATTTCTTTCTATACAGGAAATATTTTGTTATTTGTTTTTGCTCTTTGAAGTGTTACTTACTCGGTCAAGTTCTCTCAGGCGAGGGTAAGTATTTTTCCACTCTGTTTCCAGATTAAACCTGGTGGCTGTAACAAAACACAAACAGGTTAGAAAACCAGGCATTGTTGAGCTTCAGAAATTGAAAATAAATTTATTGAAAATTAATTAGGTAACTTGTAATGATAATTGCTACTAAGAAATAAAAAATAAATGAAAAACAAATAATCTAAATAAAATAACCACATTCTTAAAAGAGGAGAATGCTTGCAACAAAATCCAATTTTCTAATTTGCAAAAACTGAAAAATAATGCATGTGTGTGTTTCAATTACTGGCTTTAAGTTAAATTGCCTGTTAACTTTTCTACAGGCATATTTTGTCTTTTAAGAGAAATTTCTAAACAGACATGCATATATGGGCAGATAAGTAATAAATTTTCATTTTTATCCATTAAACAAAAAAAAATGAAGTCAACTAATATAATCAACTTTGCAATAAACTTAAAAGTTTTAAAGTCAAATAATTGACATCCTTATGTTCAAGATAAAAATTACAAATGATCTGACAAGATTGTCTGTGTCTCACTCACATGACAACAACAAAGACTGCATTTCACCAAAAATCAGTCGACCAGGGTAATTCTGGAAGATGACATCTTTAAGGAAAGCAGTCTTTGTGATTACAGTGTCTGATATGAAGACATAGAACATTAATAATAAAATAAATTTGTTCACTTAAAGATAAGTGAACAACTTTAATTGCTTATATAGGTGTAGTGTGTGATATTTTAATCATTTTTTTCCCTATTCCTTCCAATCTCTCTGCAGGCTATCACATCATTATTATAATCATCGTCATAATAATAATAGCAAACTTGGATCTATGTGCCCACAAAAAAAAAAAAAAAAAAAAAAAAAAAAAAAAAAAGGTCAAAATGACAGTTTTCCATTGACACTGCTATAATTTTAACTACCTTCACCCCTCAGCAATGTTTGCTTTAAAAAGCAATGATTAAAATTTTTTATAAAACCTAAACATATGATGAAAGTCAATTTATATATTTTTTTGTTCTTGAGAATTGTCAACAAAAATAAACACTGTATATTTATTAAATTGTTTATTGGAATGGTTGGCAAAACATCAGCTAATTACCAATTGATTTAAACTTTATAAAATGGTAAACAAGGATTTCCTTATAGTTGGTTCACATTTTAATAATTTAGCAAATGTTTATAAATTTATGAATAAACAAATTGTTTTCATATTGATTTCTTTATAAATTGGTAAATGATAAATATTAGATTGCATTAGTTTTAATTGTATTAGTTTTTAGAATGTTATAAACATAAAATTATTCTTGTAAATAAACAATCTAATAAATAGTGCTTAATATTTGTTGTAAATTCTCAAGAACCAAAAATGTATAAATTCACTCTCATCATATATTTAGGTTTTATTCCAATTCTAATCATTATTTTTTAAAACCATGAACATTGCTGAGGTGTGAAGGTAATTAAAATAATAGCCATATCAAGGGAAAAACCATCCTTTTGACACTCTGCGTTTTTTTTTTTTTTAGGTATGAAGGTCCAAGTCTGCCATAATAATCATGCCACATGTATCTTTACTCACCACCTGAAGATTGCAACCACATGAAACAAAATTGCAGATGGTAAGACACAAGAATTTGACTAAATAATCATCACAGTCATCAGAAAATCATATTTAGTGATGTGTTCATCCACAACAAGTTTATTATTTTAAAATAAAAAATGAGAATATAAAGAAAATAAATCTTACCTTTGAAGGCATCAGCTTGTTGTTCTACAGTTTCTTTGACCATTTTCCAGAAGATGTCCGACACGGCCATACTCAGGTTGTGAGTGGTCATTTGGGAAGGCTTCAATACGCCATCTCTACATAAAGTGAAAGGCACTTCCAAAGATTAAATTCTCATATTGTGACACCGTCCAACTCTTCAATTGCTATTTTGACATCAGTGGATTTGGAGAGCGGACAAATGTTTAAATATTCAATGATCCCAATTTTTATATTTTATAACTAGCAAGGACATCATACTTAAGATTTTGTGAACAGACAAAGGACTTAATAAAAATCCAACTTTATATAGAACTTGTTTTCTATTTCTTAAAAGAGAAAACTATCTTTCTAATATGAAAGAACACCAATTCATTACTAGAGTCCCAGTCATGCCAGCTGATTATGTTTTAGACATTTTAAGTAACAACAATGGTGAATTGTTACACTAAAATAAAGAAAGTAAAAATATCAAACCAAAAAACTTACTTGAAAAGCCTGGAATGCCTGAAGAACATCTCTTCATAATCTTTGATAGATTGAATGCTGTCATTAGTATTCCCTGCAAAAATAAATTAATCCCTTTTAAAGGATTTATTCTCAATTGGAACAAAGTAACACTTAATGTTTACTTTTTTAATTTTTTATTTAAGACGGGTGTTTATCAATATGGATAACAAGGGAAAATAAAATAACTTATAAGAACCGGAAAACATTTTCCCATCAATTTAAAGCTGTAAAATTAAAAACAATTAAAATCTTTTTTTAACTTCTTAGCAAACTGACCAAGTAATTTGAAGATCCCAGATGTACCTACAAGACATTAAATATAAATAATGGTGACAACTTTTCATTTATATATATATATATATATATATATATATATATTTGTGATTCGATCAAGCACTCTGGAGAAAGGATAATTTTAAAACAGTGGCTGCTGCTATTAATGCACTGCTCTTCAATTACGAATTTAGCCCTCTTGGCCACTGGTGTTTGTACACATTTCATACACAATATGTTAAAATTTCCCTTTCTCTGCCATGTGCTGATAGCTTAGGAGTAGAATCTCTGACCAATGCCAAATCGGTCGAGTTTCGATCACAGCTTGAGGCAATCAGACATCTAGCCACATTGATGAACTGTGATTTGTTAGTCCAGTCTTTACTGGAAATATACATTCACTTGTATTTACATCCCCCCACACACACACACTTAAATATATAATGAGCATATTCAAATTTTATTCTGTAAAATTTAAACTTTTCTGGTTAAATATTTTATTTGTGGAGAAACTAACTACTCAAACTAAAATAATTCAACTCGGCTGCCAACATTGCAGGCTGGTAGAAGAAAACATGAGACAGACCACAAAAATATTAGGCCATCTCCACAGACAGTCAACCCTATCCTAGTATTGTTGGTCAAACACTCATCTGGTGTTGAGGAGTTAATGTTTGAAGAGGTATGGACTTTGGTCACGTAAAATGATTACAACCAACTGGTTTCACCAGATTTAAATCTTTGACTGTAAAAGTAAATTAACTTTGATCAGTTTTTTTTGGGGGGGGGTGCCTGGAGGAGGAAAAATAATATCTTCTCAGAATAATATCAACTTGTAAGTAAAATAGCCAGCCCCATTTCCAAATATTTTAATTAAGGTTATTAATAAACCTGCAGATATATGGATCTTCATCTTCTTCAGAGTTTTAATTGCCTTAAAGGCGTTTATCTGACTGTCTTTGAGAATGCACACACATGCAACATGGACACATACTCTTGAGAGGGCAGAACAGATTCTTTTTTTTCTCATTACGTAAGCCTCTATAATCAGTGATAAAACTCCAAGCTCAGTAACTGTATCAAAACAAATGTTTTGTATCGTGTGCCAAAAAGCATTATTTCTAAAGTATTGAATAATTTAATAATCAAACTCACCTTTTCCAGTTACAACAGCAAAATAGCCAAGTGCTTTCATTGGAAACAATTTGCCTTCTAAAATTTGTTTTATCTAAAAAGGAAAAAAAAGGGGGATTTCTGAAATGCTGCTTAAATAGAATATTGCAAATTGACATATACAACCATTAAATTAACACTTTCTTAAATAAAAAGTAAATACTGTCATAAAGTTCCAAGCACTTTGTACTTTCTCTCAGAGAAAAATGTCCTTTAATCTAAGCATGATTTTTATTCCAACACTCAAAGACTGATTATGAATTTGCTGAATTAATAAAACTTTATAGAATAAAAATGAAAAATCTGAAAAGGCTTCCAATTTAAATTAAAACAAATATTAATCTGTTTAATTTCAGCAAGTTAATTTTTATTTAAATTCTATTTCAATTGGTAATCACTCATTTTCTTTGGTATTTCTTGAATTTTGCAAGTGTAAAAATCATTTTTACTATATCAAATAAAAAGCAAAGCAAATTTCTTAAAACAAAAAGAAATTCTATTGAAAAAAAAATGTCATTTTTAGTAGAGAAATCATTTTCAAAGCATTGATAGATTAATAATTGTTCTTTATTGTATCATATTAGTAACAATAATATTTCTGTCTGAAAATTACAAATGAAACAAGAATTCATTGGTCTTCAAAGTATGAGCTAAGATATTAAAACCTCGAGTGACAGGGATTTGCATACTTAAGTACAATTATTTGATAATAGAATCAAAACTGCATCTTAAGCCAAAGTCATTTTTTTATGAAACTGAACAAAACATTTTTCTCAGTGCATGTGATTACTTACTCGTAGTGGGTTATACAAACTACTCTCAGCAATATCCACTTTGGTAAGAACAAAGATGGTACGTTTGCCATTAGGGTCCATTTGGCTGACAAGATCAGTGACATTGCTTCGCTCAGCATCCAAAGAGCCATCTGAGGAAAAAGCAAGAACAACATTTTAAAAAAATAAAATAAAGTATATAAATTAAACAAAGTCAGCAACAAAATCAGTGGAGTTCTACAGAAGTAAAAGATACATGCATATCATTTATAGTAAGATATATTTACTACAAATCTATATTACTATGTTAGAGTGTGCATATGTGTTCAGACATTAGTATTTTTGGATAACAAAAAGACCAAGTAACAGGACATCAAAGGGTACAGCAAGCCAAATGAAGCAATTTCAAGGAGAATGGAAAGAAATATTGAGTTTGCTATAAAGTAGAAAAATGTTTTGTAACTTGACAAATGGTAAAGTAGATGAAGTCAACTTTGACCTCAGGTCACCAGAAGTCATTAAAAGCAAAATTAGATTGTGGTCTTTGATTTGTATTGCAGCTAAAGAATTATATTCTTGAAGGTAACTTGGGTAGAAAAAGATAACAGGATATATAGTGCTGATCTCCAAGGTTATTAGAGGCCACAAAATCAATTTTGGATTAAAATTGTTTTGTCTATATTTCTGAGATGAGGTATTATGTACATTATTCAGACTATTGACCTCATCTTTGTCACCATATTTAATTATGTTTCAGACGTTGTATGCTTCGGCCTTCTTCAGGTGGATGGAATGTCGAACTGAACCCTTTATTTCGCTCACTGGGGTAGACTGTTCTACTTCTATGTGCCATGTTTAATGGATACAATATGGGAACCAGTAATAAGGAGTGCCAGAGAAAAGCGATAATAACAACAGTTGCAATATGAGCTCTGGTAAAAACATGATATGATAACAGCAAAAATTGCAATATGAGCACTGGTAAAAATGGTTGCTGAAGACATTAGGTTTATAGTACCCAGAAATTCATACACAGATGTCCTCAAGGACACATGGCACAGTGGATAAAGGCGTTGGTTAGATCCAGTGACAGGACCCGGTTAAGGCAGTGGAGAACTTTCAGAGGCAAAAATTAACAGGAGATAACTGATAACTGACATTCATTAAACATGGCACTAGAAATGTCTACCCCAGTGAGCGCAATAAAGGGTTCAGTTCGACATTCCAACCACCTGAAGAAGGCCAGAGCATACAACGGCCGAAACGTTGTAATAAATATGGCGACAAAGATGAGGACAATAGTCCGAATAATGTAAAATTGTTTGTTTTGTTTTTTCTTTCAGCCAAATTTAAGGACTTACTGCTGCAAGCTGTGAGTGATCTACTGCAAAACAGGCTGGTCACCCTGCAATCCCCTACACTGACCAGCTATGTTATGATACAGAATGCCACCTTAATGACCTTCTGGCTTTGATGCAGAACTATGATGGTGGACATGATAAAGTCATGAATGTCTGAGTTACCTCAAGAAAATAATAAAAAGGTTCAAAACCTTCATTGTGTTTTTAGCTTTGTTTATAAAATATGAAATACCAAAAATATTTCTTCAAATTTTTAAAATGCTCAGGTTTAAATTTGATTTTTCCAAGTTTTTAAATTTCAAAATCTAGCCTAAATCTTCCAATTCTTCTTATTCGAAAGGCCATCTCTATGTTGGTTGTTCTTGGGTTGTATGCTCAAACAACCTTTCCAGTTTGGCACCCAATTGAAGAATTCATGTAACCAGAAGCCCTGTCATTCTGGTCAACAATATACAAGTTTGTTTTTTGTTGTTTTTTTTTCCATTCACAAACCAATGCTTTAATTTAATAAGCTATTGTCCCATTAAAGTTTCAGTTTGGGAATTTGGTAGCATAGCAATTCAATCCCAGGGAGTACAGACTCAAAGGTAACAAGACAAGTAATAACTGAGCAGTACGAAATAACAAGATGAGATATCTCTAGAATATGGACAGTGGAATGAGAACAATCTACCCCCTGTAGATTAAATAGTGTTCAGTTTTAAATTTCCTATAAAGGTACCTGGAATGACAGACACCTGAAGAAGGCTGGTGGGTATAATGGCTGAAACATGTGAATACATAAACCAAATGTAAATATTCAATTGCATTTCCGTATTTACAAATCTAGGGTGATTGATATTTTATTTTACTGAAAAGCCAAGGAAATATTTGACATCAATACAAACATCTCATTTATTGATACAACATTTTTTTTTTTAATTTAAACATTGTTTTTAATGGATACTCATATTTGAGTAGATGCTCTTTTTTTTTTTTTATTAAATATTAAACAGTGTATTTATTTATTTATTTATTTCCATCTACCAGCCTGAATATTTGAGAAATCTTATTAGAAAAATATGCACCCTCCAGCAGGATTTGAACCTGCATCTCCTAGGGGAAACAGTCATTAGATCTGATGTGCCTTGACCTTTCGGCCACAAAGAACCTCTTGATCTAGTGCTTTTGAACACAGATTTTTCCTGATCCTTGAAATATACATATCTTAATAAATAAATAAAAACAGAGCATCTACTCAAATATAAGAGTTCATTAAAAATAAGGTTTAAACAAATTATATATATATATATATATATATATATATATATCCTTTGTACAATAAATAATTCAGGCTGATAGATGGAAATAAATAATCAAGTAAAAATTTATCTGAAGTCTTCAAGCAAAAATGTGAAGAATAATGATATTCTTCACGAGTTTAAAAAATAAATTTGTAAGCCTGTGCAGAATGTTTGGCTAGCTTTGTTGATTTTCCAAAATGAAAAAAGTGATTTACCTTGAATGCAGAGAATAATTGAATTCGGATTTTCCATATAACTTGAGATCAGTTTTTTGATAGAATCTCTGGTTCCTGAGGCAACATCAAACGTTTCTGTCTAAAAGAGAGAAAGAAAAAAAAATAACCATAAAACAAAACAAAATCTATTATATTTAATGGCATACAAGACACCTCCCCACTAACTTTTATTTACATCTATTATTAGTAATATTACAGAGTTAGGTTAGAAACAAGTACTGGTTGTCTATGGCATCTGGGTTAAATATTAACCAAACTCAAAATGATTTAATTCTCATCCATTGTCCAGTATAAAGGATTTTTTTGGCTTGACACCATTGCAGTTCAATGCCAAATCTAATCTTTGAGATTCAGCCATTGACTACATCCAACATCGTGATGCCAAGGTGTTCACCATGACCCTTGCAGCTGGGTGCTATGTCTTGCAAAAGAGCAACCAGTGGTTTGGTTGTTATGGTTTTTAATTCAGAGTTTTTGTTCTCAACCACAGCTAGAGAGTCCAGTCTGCCCTATACCTGGAGGGGGAGAAGAAATGGATTCATACTTATCCCCAATGGTATTTGCACACAAGTGAATGTAAAAAACTTGATTGGAATTAAAACTCTGGTTCACAAAATATTGATTGATTTCTGATTTCTCATTCAGAGCTGCTAGACATCACCCAGGATGTACGAGTGGAAACTAAGCAAGTTATTAAGGGATTGAAAAATATCCTTAGAAAAGAAAGAAAAGTGTACTGGACTACTATGTAATGTCTAATCTTTTATATGTAAATCTTGGATCATTTTCTTTAATAGAAAGGTTGAACACAATGGACATGAGGCATCCTTAAAAATATGGAAAGGGTAAAAACTATTTATTTTTTTTTTATAATCAATCAGAGGTGAGCAAAGTGGTGGCCCTCAACTAATGAATTAAGAATATTTTGTGAACCAGTCTGCCTCTTTTACGAAATGAATTAACAAACAAAAAATATTTTTAAAAACATCTGGATAAAGTTTTTAACATATACTTACTGAAATGACACCAGGTAAATCTACCAGAACCATTCTCTGAAGACCTGGCCCTTTCACAGACAAACATATGCACTGAAAGTATAATGAAATGGGGTTTTATAATTACCAGCTTGTAATAAATACAATGCTATAACTTTCAGAAAAGAAATGTGTTAACTTGACAAAATGATATGGGATAAAGTTTATATCTGTATAGAAAATAAATACAAAATAAGCTTTTTGTATTTGACAAAACAAATACAATGATATTTGTCTAGTAACTTACTTCAGTACTGACGGTCTGTCCCTGCCCAACACTGGCTTTCATTCGGACTTCAACTTCATTACGCAGTGCAACCAGCTGATAAAAGAAAACCAATTTTACATAAATGTGACACATTTCTGAATTGTACTAAATGCTGTAATGTACTAAATAAATTGTTCTAAAGATTTTCTCATTATATTATACAAGTTCACTCAATACCTGATTAGAAATAAGCTTACTTATAATTAAGAAATCAGAATGAATGGTTTTATTTTTAATTTCTTGTATTAATGATTAAAACAAACATGTCACTCAAATGCACATCACAGAAAGAAAAAAAAGAGCAACTATGCAGGGTTAGAACAAAGATTACAACTATTTTTTATTTTACATTTACAAGAGAGTGGTGAAAAGTTCTTGGTTTGATCCACTTCCCAAAAATTGACCCCAAATATCTTCTTGAAAGGCCAAAAAAATGTTTGGCACCCTTTTATATTCATCACCTTTGTGTGTGACAGGAATGGTTGCAGGTTTGCCTCTGGTATTGGTGTTTGGAGTGAGGCATAATTTTCAACACACAACAATTTTCCCCACTTCAAAGATTTGCCCAAAAAGATATCTTACCTCTATATCTATGTATATTTGTAAAATTTGAATTACAGCCATAGTAAAGTATACAGAAGTATCATACATTTTACACACACACACACATATATATATATAAAAAAGTCCGCATTGGACAAAACGTGTCAGCAGTTACTGTTTTCTTATTGTCATTTATATATATTATATATATTATATATTATATATATATATATATACACACACACAAAAGGTTGCTGAAATGTTCTTGGCCAAACCCACATCCCAAAATCTGACCAAACATCACAATTTTGAGGGAATGGAATATTTGGGTCAGGCCAAGAACTGTTCATATTTATTGAAGTTTAAATGCTATATTCAATGTAGATCAGACAAAGTTTTAAACCAACAAAATGTTATAAGTGAGTCAATAAAATATCAAAATTTAAGATCTTACATCAGATTCTTTAGTCAGGTTAAATTCTCGAGTACTGTCTTTGAATTGGGCAATATGGTAAGGCCCCTCACTGAGGGTAACTTTCACAGGTGAACGAGTCATCATTTCCCCAGAACCTCTGAAGTAAAAAAAAAAAAAAAAAAAAAAAAAATTAAATTTTAACACACAAAAGCTCAAAAGCAGCAAAAAATATGTTGTGAAGGATTAAATTTTAAAATAAGCTTCAGTTTGATGCTGATCAGTTGGACATCATCTACATTGGACCAAGTGGTAACTTAATACACTAATTAAGATCAGAGATATTGTATCTCTTATTTCATACACAACTTCCTGTCTTTTTTAAGTGACTTTTGCCTTTGTAGTCTTTGTTCTGTCACTTATTCACTCAAATTCATCAAGTAGAAAACGGATGTTGAACAGCTATGTAATATCAATGCCCCTCTATGGCAGCAAATGATGGACAATCTCTAATCTCTATACAGATAAAGAGATGACTTGAGGCAACAGAAATATACTTCTACGGAAGTTTATTTTTTATGAAATTCTTATATAAACCAGCTAATAGACAGACAGATACAGAAAGAGAGAGACTAGGTGTCAAGAGAAGGTGTCCAGTTTTAATCCTCCACCAGCTGTTCCTCTGTAGTCTCTTCAATTTTTTAAAAATTACTGCTAGAATAGTTTTACAGCTGAAAGACTCTCAGTCAAATTAAGTAGAAAGATTAATAATTCTTTACTCCTTGCATACTTTGAAATTCTTCAATTTGTTATCATTAAACCCATTGTTAGATGTCAACAGAGTTTGTTGGTTTGTGGCTTGAAATTAGTTTTCAGCAGTTACTCCAGTTGAGAGGATTTCACACCCCAAATCACAACTACTGGGCAAAATCCCCATAGAATCTGGTTACCTCTCAGCTTGGTGAAGTCAACAAGCGATGGCAGTGAAGATAAAAAAAAACACCAACAAATGGCAACACTAAGAATACTATGGTTTGTTAGCACAGGAACAGGGAACAAGATGAGCAATAGCAACAGTGACTTTCCAGCCATCAAGGATATTATAACTCTAGTGATTAATTTGTGAGTGTGTGTGTGTGTGAGTGTGAGAGAGATAAAACAAGGGAAATAACTTAAACGAATCTAAGGCTTATCTCCCTTTTTTCAATAACCTTCACAGCTTACACTCTTTATTATGTGTAAACTGTTTTGCAATAATTGCTTTTAAGGATTCAGTCATTTCCAATTGCATTCTCTGTGATTTTGAATCCAGAGTTATCCTAGACTAATATACCAAGGCTAGAGATTCCAAGCCACCGTACTGTTTTACATATAGTTGAAAAGAAAAGATAATTTCAAATCATGAAATGAAGATTATCCTGAATGGCCACTCCTCTAGATCTTTTTGTACTAATGCAGGTATCCCCCGGTCCCACTTTGTTTTTAATTTTAATTAATGACCTTCCCAATGGCATCAGCTCTGAATTTGGCATCTATGCTGATGACAACTCTTTACTCCTGTCTCAATACTAAATCCAATCAGTTTGATACGGTCAAATTGGCGGCCGATGTCAAAAATGACCTTCAGTCTGTTAACTGGGGCAAAGAATGGCTTGTTAATTTTGACACCTCAAAAACAAAACAGCTCCCATTTAATCATCTGAAGTACCTCTTTCTGCCTTCCATCAGCATGGCTGATGCTAACCTCCAGGAGAGTAACTCATTATGCCTTCTCCGGCTAACGTTCTCGGCTGACATGAAGTGGAAAGACTATATTGAATCCACTGCTAGGTCAACTGCTAAGAAAGTTGGTTGTGTCATGCTAGACAAGTTTTCATTCCAGAATCTACCATACATATCTATGTCTACCATTCATCTATGCTTAGAATATTGCTGCCACATATGGTTCACTGCTCCTGATGTATATTTAGAGATCCTTGATAAAATCCAAAGAAGAATCAGCAATATAATTGATCCTGATCTGGTGCCTCTGCTTCAGTCACTTTCCCAGTTCTGTAAAGTTGCCTCCCTGTGCCTTTTCTATAAATACTTTCAATTGTTTGGATGAGCTCTTCACTATGATACCTAGATTTTATGAATTTAAGTGCAGTACTAGATTGGTGATAAAGTTTCATCAAGTTACAGTCAAGTTGCCTAGATGTAACCATAAATTCTATGCTAACAGTTTCTTTTCTTGCATGTAGAACTCTCTTCCAGCTCCATGCTTTCCAGTCAACTTTAATCTTCAAATATTTAAATGTAATGTCAATCACTTTGGAAGAAAGTGATTGGGTTTCATTTTACCTATCTACTGTCTTCCTTTTCTTTACTACTCTATGAGTGGAATTTCCAAAGTTGAATAATTTAATCTTGGCCCCTTTCAATAAGTTTGCCTAGTAACAAGTGTGTAAGAGTCAAAGTCAATATCTATACTGACAATCCATCAAATTTGAAATAACTGACTAATGATCTGTAGGGTCACTTCCTAAATTTAGCTTGGTCAATCTCCTGTCCAGTTCTATCCTTATTACTCTATTTCATTGGTAGCAAATCCCTCTTACTACCACCAGGGCAACACTTCAAAGAATTCAACCAATTAAAGTCTTTGGTGAATATGATAATCTTCTATCAGTATTACATTAAATAACACACCAATAAGAAAATCTTAATACCCTTATGTTATTTTCACTTTAAGTTCAAATATGCTTGCAAAACTAAACATTTTTCCTTCAGGTCAGGGGTTTCAAATAAACTCTTAATCTCTCAAATAAAGGGCTTCTTTTTAGCAGAACAGACAAAGCCGTCATCAAGCATTATATTCTGACTCCCACCATTCAACTAACTTCAGGGCTGTCAGTAAACCTAAGTTTTATTTTTTATCAGTTCTGGATTTTTCTCCAAACTTTAACTTTTCTCATCTTTCAAACTTCAGTTCAAAATAAAGGATTTTATTTGTATAACTCAGATAATTTCTAGGTATTTCTAATCTTGTAAAATCCAAATTAACCTAGATGTAAAAATAAAATCTGATTTAACAAACCTAGGAAATATTCTTGCTTGAGCTACCATTTCCAAAACACTCGTTTTTCCAGAACTTTGGTCACCAACAACCACCACCTGATAAGAAAACAAAGAACTTCATTAAAAATATAGAAACAGGAAAAAATACAATAGGGTGTTTTCCATGATATAATGTGCACTTTCATTTAGAAAAAAAATAACCCCTTTGACATTATAATGACTATGGTTAAAACTAGTGGTACCCACTGCCCATACCATGTCCACCAGAGTGATTTCAAGTCAACCCCAAAATGAAAACTTATAGCAAAAAATATACTTGATTTTTTTTTTGTTTTAACCAAACAAAATTTATTTCCTAACAAAAAAAAAAAAAAGTCTTTACTTAAAATACTAATCCAATTTGCATAAAACAGATATGCAATTTATTTTTCTATTTTTATTTCTGAAGTATAAAATGCAAATGGTTATTCCAATAAATAATTGGGCGGAGCTTAGTTACCCAAATCTGTTACACACACACACTTTTCATAAAATTTATTTGCTGTGAAGAACTGTAAAGCCCAAACTGTTCACATTTATATTTGAAAATTATCATTTGGACCTCAATCCAAAAAATAAGATTTGGTAGATTTACACAGGCAAGTAAAATGTATTGCATTGATATCTGCCACATCTTTTTGTTGTCTTTCATTAGTCTGCAGACAACTACAATAATAAAGCACTAATTACTAAAGATTTTAATGAGTAAAAAGTGAGTATAATGGCATCAAACTAACCAGCAAAATTTATACAGAGTTTTTTTTCCTCCCTTTAGGGAAGTTATAATTGTGAGTATATAATTATAAACCCCACTAACATTTATGGATACAAAAATACTCATAAAAATGAGTAACAGCAAGATGTGGAAACAACAAGTGTATTATTTATTATCTGGTTGTTATGTGGTGTTGGAGAAATGAGAGAAAGTAACGCTGAATAAAATTTTGAGTTTGGAATCAAATGTAGATCAAAGAGGGTTCAGAATCCAACAGACGGAAAGATAAAAAAATAAGATGTATAGTCTTTCTCATGTTTTTTATAAATATGTGTAATGCATGTCCAGATAATTTAGCTAGAAAATACAATTGAATTTTTGTTGAATGTTAAAAGATAAATGTTACTATTATGGCCTGAAAAAGGAAAAGGAGATGAAATTTGATGCACATGTTAACGACCTGTCTGTGTGAACTGCTTGTCCAATAGCAAGAATGTCACATTTGTGTGTGCAGAGGAGAAAAGTGGGATCTGTTCTCATTGGTTTAGAATGAATAAATTAATGATAATTATAATTATTTTTCAAACTATAATTAATTTTTATTTATTCACTTTTTATGGACACAACAGAGACAGTATAATTAATTTTTTTATTTTTTTTATTTATTTATGGACACGACAGTCCCTTAGAAATTTCTAAACAAGGTTAACTTCTCTTTCAATAAATTCTGAGTACACTTGTAAAGGAAAAATTTCTAGTTAAAATTGTACAAAAGATTTATCCTGAAAATTTGCTCACCCTTGGCAGATTGTCTTGTGTCTTGTAACTGGAATCATAATCAGCAAGTTCATCCAAGACATCAGAATACATATCAATTAAAGATTTCTGAAAATAAACCAGAAGAATAGGTGTAATTTTGGTTAATGTTCCCACAAGATTTAAACAATGACATGCATTGGATAAAAAACAAACACGTATTTCAACAACAAAAGCACAGAGGAATGAAAAAGAAAAAAAGGATATCAGATTAGATTTGAAAAATATTATTTTTATACAATTTAGTTGCCAATAGGCCGAGATCTAGATTTTGCTTATAAGCTTATCGCTAATATGTAAATTGCTTGGTGCTAGATCAGTGGTTCTTCATCTTTTTCTTATCTGTCATCCTCCTGAGGTCATATTTCATCACCATTTCAAGACAACAAAAAACTTGAATTTTCAGGTCAAATTATCATCTACTATTTAATGAACTTGTATGAGTAATAAACACAATTTTTTAGAAAATATTAAAGAAGAAAAAAAATCATTTTCATCATTAATTAATCTCCACTTTCAAAGAGTCATCATTCCAATCTATCTGGAATGACTGCAAAACACTTGCCCCTCGCCAATTTATAGTCAGAAGCACACAAATATATGCTGGGATTTTTTTTCCTAGCCAATAAAATAGGCTGGTTCTCAGTTTCATCTGACTCAGTCCTGGTCTGTCTTGTTTTGAAATCTATGTTCACTTGTCCAAACTTGTTTTTGTCTCAAACCCAATGCTTGTGAACTTTTTGCCATATTACCATTAATTTGCCTTGCATATATTGTTTGCTTACTTTATATTATTTTTTACCCAGCTCTTTTCTTTTGCTTGTTATTGCTTATTGCAAACTTTGGCTACTTACTTTACAAAATTCCAAATTTCCTGCAGAGAAATGCCCCTAAAAAGCATTCAAAAACTGCCAAAGATATGCCTGTATTGAAATAGCAATGTTTGAGATCAGAGACTGATCTGTTCCAACAACTTCCTCCAAAGACGGAAACCTAACCGAATTGCTTTTCTCAATATTATTCAACTACGGTGGAATTTTTGCTTTGAAAGTAGCCAAATTTTTGTGTACCATAACAATGTCTGTATTACTTCCTTTCAGTTCATTTAATAAAAAAATAAAAAATGAACAAGTAAGCTAACATTTGTAGAAATTTGGAAGAAGGATCAAGATTCTACTCTTCTAAAAGAAAAAAAAAAGTCTAACTCAATATGAAGATGAACTACATGTTGCAAGACACCATCTTGCCTCTGTATGGTACAGAAGAATCATGTGTTTGAATCAATACTTTCACAAAATGCTTGAAATAATCGATGGTTCAGAGAATGTCCTCCAATTGAATTAATCTCCAGACAAGCAGACAAAACATCTTGCAACTATTTTGGTAAAGTTTTCACTGCCAATGCAGTGTGACATAATCTCGGGGAACATTTTTAGGAGCATTGCAAATCCAGACAGATTTTCCATCATAGAAGGAGCACAATTCATACAGATGGAGCCAATGACATTCATATTCCATCCAGGTTTCAAGAAATTCTCTTTTATGAGGCCAAGTACATCTTGTGCATTCATGGTAGTCTTCTGTGGTTGACAAAATCTGTTCTAAGACTTTTCAGATTTGAAATATCGGACAACAGTAGTTAGTTGACTACAATGAGAAACACATCCGTGTATTCGTCCAGTCGCAATGATATTTTCATAGGGTTCTCGATAATGTCATTGATCACTTGCTCCAGAACATTGTGGCTCATATCAACAATTCTATTCTTGATGAAATTGTTAGAAATTGAAACTTGTGCCACCATCATTCTTGCATCTTTCTCCAGAATGATCTTCATAACTTTCAGAGCAGTCTGTATGTGTTTTATATTTTTTAAGCCACTTGACAGGTAACTTGAAAGGATTCTTCAAGGAAATTACAATTGATCCAAATCCCATTTGGTGGAGTTCCTCGACGATCAAAATGCCCCTTCTTCAACTTGAGCATTTCTTTTTGGTTCCCAGACTCTGTACCACCATGTACTCTTTTAAAGTGTTTGCTGAATTTAGAACACTTCAAATTTGTATTTGAAAATACCACTGAGCATAAAAATGCAGTAAGACCATTCTGCATCATATTTTTCAGTCGTACAAGTGAACCCCCAAAAAATAGTAATCATCATTCCATTTCTTCTTCTTGGATATTTTGAGTATGTGTTATAAAAAAAAAAATTAAAAAATCATGTATTCACTTTACTATGCCACAAATCCAATGGTGACTAAGTAGTTGAAATAATTGAATTTGTCAACCTTAACACAGACATAGAAATAGACAAGGGCATATGGGCCATTTCAGCAACAGAGAAATTGCTATACAAGAACAGGTTAGGGATGGGATTAATAATTTTCAGTCTTTAACTATGCTAAATACAGCAAATAGTAAACTGATTAGTCTAATAGTCCCCCACACCCAGACTTACACTTGTAGACCAAGGAATCCTAACTTACTCATGGCTAAGAGGCCACAACGTCTTGTCTACCCGATCAGAGCCACCATTTGCAATTTAGGTAAAGCGCATGCAGGGTTCTAGCGCTTATAAAAATATTGCTAATTTGTATGCATGGTCAAAAACCTGAATAAAAAGGTGAGCCGCACAGACGAGTAGTGATAAAATCTACAAAGTTTGACCTGCGTTGGACCGGGCTTGGTGCGACTAACACTGTGAAGGGAAGGATTTTCCAAGAAATTTGCATTTGGCAGATATGATTCTATAAAAAAAAAAAAAAAAAAAAAAAAATCTATGCTCATGCTATACTGATCAATTTAGGTCATTTCAAACAGTTCTGCATGTTTGACCATAGTTTTGCTTATTCTCTACATACTTGCATTTGAACCTATCCTATGCAAGTTGAGGACAAACCTGGTCCTGCACAAAATTACACTATCTGCTGATACCATACTCTGACCAGTTTGTTTCCATGTTCGTAGTAAACAAGATTTAAGAGGTCAGTAAAAAAAAAAAAAAAAAAATCAAATTCTCTTGGCTTTTGAGTTGGTTGAAGGTGAAAGAAAATCAGAGTAGAAGAAAGTGCCGATGGTATGAATTTGTTTAAAGGTGGACCTCAACTTGGCAGAAAGTGACCCACATACTTGATTTTATAACCTTCCTCTGCAGCGCGGATAGAATATTACCTGTGGAATCCAGTTATGAAACTGCAATGGTCTGCCACCGATTCTTATAATTTTGAATGGTGCCTTCTGCAGTATGTCTGGCAAGCATAGCTGTCTTCATCAAGTGGTTCAAGCATTGAGATCTGTTTATCATGTTTATTCAACCGTTGGGGTCTTTGTGGTTGGTCGTGCTTAGTCTGGGTCCTCATCTTCGAACTTGCCACCAAGGGTAGTCCTACCAGGAGTTTAGAACTTGAAGCAGCATCATTCACAGAGTTATTTCATTTTGTTTATTTCGTTATTTCATTTTTCTTTCAGTTTCTTTTATTACTATTCGTTCAGAACAGTCGATTTCATCCTCTATTATTTATCTTTAAAATATTTTTGAAGAATAAGAAAATGTTCTACTATATTTTATGGTGATTTTATACTTTTAATTCTTTTCTTATTTATTGTTCCGTTTCTATTATTGTCATTAAAGTAACATTTGATGACAGACTGTTTACTCCAACATCCAGTGTTAAATACATATGTGTCTATGTTTCTATGTGTGTACCTCTGATGGAATAGTTGTAAACATACAACTAGGGTAGTCCTTCAGCTTTTTACCAATTGGACAAATCACTCCACATTGCATTTCAATTCTAGTTTGCGTCTGTGGGCACAAAATCTGGTAGAAGTCCGGTATACATTCACAAAAGAGCGAAAGGTGGAATAACACCACCACAATAAATGAAAATGTTAATCCAGTATCAAATATATTTTGGTTACTTATTAATGGATTCACTTAGTACAGACTGGAGTGGAGAGCAGACAGGTGACACTCATGATATCACTGTTACTACTTCCATCTTCTCTCATGAACAGATCTTTTCTTTGGCCAACAAGAACTTCAACTCTATATCTCTCTTGCTTTAACCAACTCTGCTACCACTGATTGCTAACTTTTATCTACCACCCCATTGCTCATTTCTATTTTACCAAATGTCCAACTATATCTCTACCAACAGCCTACCACCTGACAACAAGTGGCTTGAAAACTGACAAATATGTGACTGCTTATATAAGCCTACGCCAAGAACTTCCTTATTTCTGGACAAGTGGCACTTGATTTCAAAGTTTTCAATTATTTATTGACTATTTCCTTTCTTTCCACTAATTATGGACAGCAATAGTTATTTTGAAGATCATACTTCATAGATTTTACTGTCATAAAATACCAGGCACATCAGATTCAGATAAAATCATACACAGTCCGCTTTATTTCATGGGTATTCTTAAGCCATGTCGAGGTTCCAACGTGTATTTTTGTTTATATATAATACACAAAACAAACAAAATTTGTACATTTTTTTTTCTTTCAAGTAAATATATTTTAAAATTATTCATTTCTGCACACATAAATAAATGTATAGAATTGAATCACACTGTATATAGTTATCATTCTCCTACTTCAATAAGTAGGAGACAAATACCCATGTTGAAAACAAAGTGTTTCACTAATTACAATGTAACTCACCTTACAGAAGGCATTCATTAATTAATTATACTGCTCAGTAGTATATAAAAAGAATAGATATATATTCTTTCAAATCTCAAAAGACGTTTACAATCAAATTTGCAAGCTTATTGCGATAATCTACTAAACAGATTTTTCTTTCATCTCCTCCCAAAATTTCTTTCATGCTTAAACTCGACTTATCCAACAAGACATACACCTATGGAACTACATCCAACTTAATCTAAAATAATGCAGCAATTGAAATCTAGGAAAGCTGTGTTAGATATCTGAAATTATATTACAAAAAAAAAAAAATTAAAAAAAAATAAAAATAGGTGTCTGCACAAATGAGTCAAAAACTGGATAAAAAAGTGAAAAATGCCAGGACCTTCCCCTGGATCTGAGAGAAGTATGGAATATGAATATTAGGTTTATGATTTTAGGCATACTTAGAATCATATATCACCAAATATCTGATATGGATATGCTATGTGAACAATAAAAATAAATATAAAAATAAATATAATAATAGTTATCTCCCATGACACTTGAGAGACCAGATAATAAATAAATAAAAATAAATTTTAAAAAAAATAAAAATATATACATGAAATATAAAAATAATATGGTCAGATGCTGTTTGATTCCATTTTAAGTAATACAGAAAGAGACACAGATTTCGCTAAGATAATTGTAAGATAAAAATAAAAAAAGAATTAACTATTGTCTAACTTGGACAACAGAATTTTTTTCAAGTATTATTACATGAAGCACATCATTACATTTTCAGCAGAAAATTGAAAAGTAAAATACATTTACCCCAAATTGTACTTAGCTAAATCTACCAAGGCGGAAGAAAAGGTTTTCAGTACACACTTTTACCTTCATTGTCCTCTTCCTTCCATTCTTTTGATCTTTAAGCATCAATTGCTTTCTCAATTCTCGAACATCTTTCTCAAGACGATCAATTTCTCTTTGATATTTGATCTGACAAAATAAGTTGAAAATTAAAACAAAGTCATGATAATCAATTAAAAAGGTTAAAATGACTCCTTAAAAACCTGAAAATACAGATTTGGTTAAGATAAATATTTTGATTGCACACAATGGAAGATTATAAATTACCAGTTGTCTTGTTTTTCATTATCATTTATCTGATAATTTAAAAGAAAAAAAAAAAATTAATCTTCATATTTCCTGAAATTTGAAGCCCAAGTTTAAATTCTGCTACTAAAACAAAATTAAATATAATAATAGTTCTTTTTGTTAAGAATTAAGAAGCATTATTTATTTTGTCAACTCTTACTATCAAGATCTTAATATATAGATGCGGCAAAAAATGTGCATTAAAAATATTAATAAAAATTTAACTCATGTAAAACCATTTAAAATAACTAGCCAAATGCCCATTTTATGAACATTTTCCTTAATAATAATTTTAAAATAATTCAGCAGATGATGTTATTTTATTTATGGTAATTGGATTTTTGTTGATTTCCTTATTTGGTTTCCATTGCTCAATACTGTGTGTGCAAAAATCATGCTTTTATTGCAGTTGTCATTGCTGTTTTGGCCTTTTGGCAAAGATCAAAGTGTAGTATCTGTTCTCATCAGCTTAATCTGATTCTGTCTCCATTTCTATCTTCATTCATTCATTTTCTCACCGAAACCAAGTAGTGTCTTTTCCCCTCTTTCCACATGAATAAAATGAAATAGTCCATTATTTATGAAGTATTGGCATGGCATACCAGTTGTGTGAAGTAACAAATTAGGAACAAGCACAAATAGGTTAATCACTTACGTATTCTTTTATTTCTATTTTTATTTCAAGAAAACAATTTAAAATATAAAACATTTTTATGTCAAAATGTTTAATCTTTATGTTAAAACCAAAGAGTAGAAAATTTTATGCTTACAAATAACTTTTCTGATTTTATTTCTGGCAATAGAAAATATTAGAAATTACATGTAATAAAAAAGATGTATTAGAGGGATGATTTTGTTTAGCGGTATATCAACATCTATGGGTTGTTTAATGCCAAAATATAAATAATTTGAACAATTTTATGCCTTCAACTACAGATGTCTTGCTTAGGGATGTTGCTTTAAAAACGGTATTGTTGCTATTTTTTTTTTTTTTTTTTAGCATAAAGGTGCTACCACTACAGGTCAGGGTCGACCTGGAAACAACAGCAATTAAGAGGTGGTTTCACACTCCTCAAAACCCTCCAATATCCCAATCAGAGGTATTGCTGCTAAATGTAGTATATTTTCATACCCAGGAATGTAATAAAAAAGAACTAAACAAATCTTAGTTTTCATTATTTTAAATAGACTTAAGTATTATAATTAAAAAATAAATAAATAACTGTAAGTGACTAATTCAAATAGTTACAACCTTACAAATAAAAACAAAATCATACTGTAAAATCCAATATTATAAAAATGAAAATAAAAATCTGGTATTATTAGTTTCTGCCTATAAAGCATTAATGACGTCCTGTTCCAAGAACTGAGATGGTATACATTAATAAGTTAACTTAGTATTTCCAATGTTGTTATCACTGTATATACAAACAGTAGGACATTGGCCTAAGAGATATATCATTTATCAGTCAAACTAAAAGGTCAGATGTTTAAATATTGTTGAATTCCCACAGGCCAACTAATTATTACAAATCAGATAAAAAAAATTAATCTCACAATTTGATTTTGGAGAATCTTATTGAACTCCACTTATTAGAAAAGAATAGTGAACACCTCTCGGATTTGCAAATTATATCATTCCATGCCAATGACAAATATGACACTTTTAAAGCAATCTGGATTAGTAATGAGCTGTATTTAATCTTTCACTTGTAGAAGAAAATTGATTACAGTGACAATGAATTCAGACATGGTTAATGTTCATAATATCTTTAAAAAATAAAAAATAAAAAAAAAAATTTAAAAAAAAAAATTTTTTAAAAAAAATAAAAATTAAAAAATAAAAAATAAAAATAAAAAAAATTTTAAAAAAAATAAAAATAAAAAATTAAAAAAATTTTTTAAAAAAAATAAAAAAATTTTTTTTTTAAAAATTAAAAAAATAAAAAAAAATATTAAAAAAAATAAAAATTAAAAAAAAATTTTTTAAAAATGTAAAAAGTCAATGTGATATACAAAACTTACCTGGACTTGCATCAGTTCTGTCTGTAATTGTTCAATCTTGCGTCTATCTTCATACTGAAACCAAAAAAACAATATTAAATAAAAAGGAACATTTATAATTTAAGAAAAAGCACAATATCAGTTTTCAAATAGAAGACTTTTTTTTTTAACTACATTTATTGGAATGTCTTAAACAAAAAAAACTTTCAGCTTTTTACCAATTGCATTTCAGTTTTCATTTGCAGCTGTGTGCTCAAAAACTGGTAAATGATCTGGTATACAATCACAAAAGAGCAGAAGATGGAATAACATTACAGCAAAAAATGAAAACGTGAATCCATTATCCAATATATTTTGGTCACTTATTAATGAATTCACTTGGTACAGTCTGGAAGGGAGAGTAGATAGGCGACACTCAGGACAGCATCCCTGCTACTTCAATCTTCTCTCATGACAAACTGACAGAGCTATCTTTTCTTTGGTTAACCAGAAAAGAAAAAAAAAACTACCACTGGCAGAAAAAGTTTTGGCTGCTTTTTGTTATTTGTAAGAGTTTAACCCCCAAGTACAGGATACATCAGAAATACCTCCCCAAAAAATACTTCCCACATAATAGTAAAACATTAGTGGCAATTGTGTCCTCATCTAACTAATGTCTTGCCATTATCCAGAAGGTATTTCTGGGATGTATTTCTGAGAGGTATTTCCGATGCACCTTATTTTAATTTCATTTTTGAAACCTGGGCTATTCTTGAAAATTAGACAATGCATAAGATGTGGTCAAGTCATTGGCCAAATCCTTCTCACTCCTGTTGGAGGAACCTCTGCCTTATTGACCATATCTTCAGGGGTGTAGCCATACTCAACACACTTGGCCAATTGCAGGTTGGTGAGGCTATTTAACCCAGAGTTGGAGGATTTGAATTCAGAGCTGTTGTCACTCAAGGTTATAGGACCCAGTCTGTCCTGATATTTACCCATAGCTGGGATGGAAGAAGTGATAGATTCACACCATTCCAAAAAGGTATTTGCATGTATGTGAATGTAACAAACTCAACTAGAATTCAAACTCAGCTCTCTGATTCTTCAAATCAAACCACTATTCATTATGTCATTCTGCCAAGTCATTTGAGAAGCTAAAAAATTTTTTAATTTTTTTAACAGAGATATTTCGGTGAAATAAAGAATTCTAAGAATTCATTCATCAGCAAAGTTTGTATAAAAAAATTATTAGAACTTACTCTCTGCGGATAGGCAGCAGCTGAAGACTTGCCATCACCATCTGAATTTAATTCAGATTTACTTGTTGATTTTCCTACAATACAAAAAGCACATTGACACAAAAAGTATCAAGAAAACAATCTCTTCAGACTATTTAGTGTTAGATGAAACAGAATTCTTAATTTTCCTTAATAGTCATTTATTTTGTTTTCTTTTAGGTGATTTTCACTATTATTTTTTTTTTCCAGTTTTACTTCATCTTACTTTTTATCACAGTACTCTCAACTGATACGCTCTTCAAAGGGGTTACGGCAACATCCATTAAAAACCGATTCCTGAAGTCAGTGATGCAAATACAAGTCTTGGAAGCTACTAGGTTTGTGATTTTGCACCATTTACTCATGTAGTCAAAGTGCAGGTATCACCCCAAAGAGTTGCGATAAAAAAAGCAACAATAAGATGGGGAAAAGCTAGTAATAAAATAAAACTAATACTGAACTGTATCAACCAAAACTGATGTGATAAAAAGATAATGTAAAACTGGTAATAAAACAATAGTGAAAGATAGATAGATGATAATAAGTACTGTGCAATGATTTTTAAAAAACACTCAAATATTGATTGTATTAAAAGAAATAAAACAATTTTAACTTAAGTCTTAAAGTAAATTAAGAATGTAGCAAATAGGTAACAAAAGAAATATATATAAAAATCTACTTGAAATTAATATATTTTTGGTAAATTTTAATTATGTCTCATCTCCCAACACAATTCAAAAAATATTAGAAAGATTAATTTAAAAAGTAATTCCAAATAAACCCTTTCAGTTTTTCTTGTTACCTTTTTGACAGTATCAATTTCAACCTGTCCTCAACTCAAAAAAAAATAATAATAATAATATATAAAAAAAAAAAATAAAAACATGGTTTTATTACAATTAATGAAATGAAAAGCAGAAATGATTTCAAGGTATAAAAATGAACAGATTCATTCAATAAAATTTGAGAGGAGAGCCAGCATTTCATTAACTGACTCAGTACTGATTGTGTTTGAGAATATCCCATTTGAAATAAGTACAAACCTAGCAATATTAAAAAACTGATATACAAATTAAGTCAGATGGATCAAATGTAAAAATAGTAAAAAGTTATGAAATATATACAATTTCATAACTTTTTACTATTTTTACATTTGATCCATCATCTTCCCAAAAATCTTTGAAATACCGACAAAAAAAAAAAAAAAAAAACAAAAAAAAAAATACAAATTATACTTTTCATACATTTCTCAAATGGTCACTAATACAAAAAAAAAAAAAAAATACAAAAAAAAAAATGTAGTTATGAAAAAGAAATTAAAAAAAATAATATTGGGATAATTAATAAATTCCTATTTACACTATTTGGACTGTTGTCCTCATCTTTGTTATACTCACAACATTTCGGCCATTGTATGCTCTGGCCTTCTTCAGGTGATATACAGTGGGATTTCAAACCGAACACTTTTAGTCCACAGAGTATATTGTTCTAGTTCCATGCTTTTTCTAGATATCTCAGTTTCAGTTAATTCCCTTTAGTAACTCAACTCTCCAAGTTTTTGTTCACCTCTGCTGTGGCCAGGTATTGAACTCACAACTCTTTGGGTCAAATCACTTTTGGGATTACTTCAACCAACGCTTTTATCCACTGGGCCATGTCCTGTTTATTCAAGAATTTATTCTGGCCATTTCTCAGCAAGAATTTTGGAAGAATATATTTTACAGCTGAATGCCTTTCCTGGTAACTATTTGATGAGGAGGAAGGCCCCTGAGTTAATTAATATTTTACAAGTACTTTCTGTAGATGCAGAAATACAATTTTTCCAGAAATAATTAAACAAGAAAAAAAAAAAAAAATGATCTAATTCTTATATAGATTATTTCAATAAACATTTAATTTCAAAATATATTAACCCCCCCACTTACACACTTTAAATATCTTCATAAGACTAATATAGTCTAACCCTGACAATGTACTTAAAAAAAAAATTAAAGAGTCTTAGCTTTGCTGCTTAAATGATTTTTGGTATGGTGAAAAGTAGCTTATTGATATTTAGTAAGCTTATCCCACAAGCTACATTTTTACTGGGCTTAGTCAAATCTGGCACAAGACCACAAGAGTAGAGCACCAAGTGAGGAATATACTCACTACATTTATACAAGCAGAGAGACTTGCTAACTCTTGGCTAGGCACCCAAAAAGTATCAGAGTTGAGGGCAGATCAACAAGTCTGCAGCCTGACGCAGTTATTAGCTGGATTTTGATCTGAATTTTTCAGTAAAATTTAGCATGGAATTAGGTGCATTGACAAGAAATGTGATTATGTTGAAAGATAAATATTTCTTGGGTAAAATAAATGCTTTTTTCATCATTAAGCTAGAGACATATCTATATAGACAAAATATTAATATAGATAAATAAATGAATGGAATTTTTTTTAAGTTATTAAACTAAATTTTAGTTAACTTGAAATGTTGTTTTCTCTATTTTATTAATTTAAACAAAGAAATGAAAATTAATTTTTAAAAACTGAAATCCTCAGTACGAAATACACACACTCAATTCATTGTTTGGTTTTCTTTGTGGCATGCAGTTAATACAATCAAAATTAAGAAAATGAATGCAAAAATCAAAGGAGAGAAAAATTCTCAAAGTGAAATCAATGTTTGTTTACAAAAGCAATAAAAACAAATCAAAAACCAAATTCTTTTCCTCAAATCTAATTCTTTAAATACAAACAACAGATTGTTTCTAATGAAAGTTTTTCATTCTAGAGTAAATGAATAAATGATAAAGACTTCTTGTCATTTAAATATAGATAAAGAAAAGGAGCAAAATTTAGCTAATTAGTAAACCAGGTGTAACAGCATGAGATAAGTGTCCATCCCACAAAATGCTTAATATCTAAAAAAAAAAAAAAACCACTAAATTGAGTTACTTTTTTTTCCAGGTAAGACGTTTAGCTATCTTGACACCATTTGTTGAAAGAATCGCTGAAAAACACTTTGAGTTATTCAGCTAGAAAGAGAACAGGTTAAAATCATTTTGTGTCAGCTCCACTATGTCTTCCCAACTGAACAATGGTGAGAGGAAAGAGATCATTCAGGCCTTCAGTAATGGTATCAACATACATACTCTGGCTTCCATCTTCAAAGTCCATTCGAGAACGATCAAGAGAATGAGGAATAAGTTTAAAAAAGAGGGAACAGTAGAGAAGAAAACTGGATCAGGAGGTCACAACAAGAAGAGGGATCATCATTAAATTCATTCTTATTGTTGAAAGTAGAGTCCAATAGCGTTATAAAAACCTCAGAGAATTCCAGCGAGATTTGTTTAATCAACAGCTCAAATCTTAATCTAACAATTGGATAATTTTGCTGTTATACCTGGTATATATAAGATAAAGAACAAATAGAAAGTGTTTATCAACCTAACATGTTTCACTTTTATTAAAGCTTCATCAGAGATTGAGACAAAAAAGACAGAACTTTGGTATTTTCATTCTTGTTTGGGGTGATTGTCATTGGTCAGTCATGTGTATTATAACTAAATAATTCTATATGTATGTAAGTCTGTAAAATTTACAGTATGTCTACACAGGCATCAAATGGTAATGTGTGTGTGTGTCTAGCGAGGGTGGCACTCTTAATCTTTTAATTTTATATACATACTTTTTGTGTTAGATATAAGTTAGATTCTTTGTTTTCTCTCAATCTTTGATGAAGCTTTAATAAAAGTGAAAGATGTTAGGTTGATAAATATTTATTTGTGCTTTATTTTATCATCCTGTCAAATTCTGATTCATATTTGATCTTTCACTCATATCTCACATCTGTTAGTTGAATCAATGTAACTACACAATTTTTTTTTTTTATAGTTGGTCGAATTGTTTCCTGGAATAAAAAACCCTTACTAATCAGATCAATATTTATCAAATAATTCATAGCTAATGTAAATTGTATTTCATTGACAAAACAAGCCAATGGCCTTGTTTAACATTTTTATAAAACAAATGCACCCCTCCACCAAACCAATAACAAAAGTAACAATTCTGTACAAATGTTACACACTGATTTAATCTAACTAATATCCTCATCTTTGTTGCTATGGCAAACACATTTTGACTGTGTCTCTTTTTAACTTTCTTCAGGAATCTGTCAAAGATTGTAACCTTCCAGGAGATTTGAAATAAACACTTTATTTAATCCACAGGGGTAGATTATTCTTATTTCCATGTCCATACCAGACAGTATCTAGTATCTGTTAATTTCTCCAAGAGTACAACAGCTGAAAGGTTATGACTTATTAGCTAAGTTGAAGATACAAGTCTGAGTAAATCAGTGTATGATAATAACAATTCCTCATAATCAGAAATTCTACACAAATTATAATACACAGCAAACAATATGTTTGAGTAGTTCTTGGCCTGGGTAATTTTTTAAAAAATGTATCAATATTTCAATGACCAAATATCAGATTTAGGGAAGTGGGTTGGATAAAGAACTACTCAGCATCCTTCTAGTAGTATGGAATCATAAATAGGAGAAATTTAAGTAGTATGAAAATACCAATGTCACAGACAACAGGATATGTAACTAATTAGACACACTCAGAGTAACAGATGAACCTTGTTTGATATATTCATTTTTTTTCATTTCACCCCAAGCAAGGCAATAAAAATGTGTACTAAGTGTAAGAGAATATAAAAAAAAAAAAAAAAAAAAAAATTATTAAGGAAAGAGAACAATAAAAGAACAGGAATTAAGGCAAAAAATAATGATTGACATTACATTTGAATTTTTGAAGATCAAAAATGGCTGGAAAGTAAGACACCAAAAGAAAGTTCCACAAGTGAGAAGTACAAGAGAAAGTACTGCACTTAAAGTCTAGAAGATGCTCATCAGAAAATTACCATGAAAATATTTATAGAAAGGCACAGGGAAGCTACATTACAGCAATGAAAAAGTGACTGAAGCCAAGATGCCAGGTCAGGACTGATAACATTGCCAATTCTTTGTATTTTAACAAGAAACTCTAAATACATAGCAGGAAGACCAGATGTTTTAGCAATTTTCAATTCATGGACAAATAGCAGATTTATAAATAATAAAGTAGATTCTGGTGAGAAAAATTGTCCAACATTGTCTAGCGAATGATTCAATATAATCTTTCCATTTCAGGTCAGCAGAAAACATTAGCCCAAGAATGTGCAATGAGTCACTCTCCTGGAGGTGAGCATCAACCATGACTGAAGGCAAAAAAAATGTTCTTTAAGATGATTAAAAGAAAGCAGTTTCATTTTGGATGTGCTAAAATTAACAGGCCATTTCTTGTCCCATTTAACAACAAATTGTATGTCATTTTTTTTTTAATTAGCTGCCAATTTGACCTTATTGGACTGATCAAATTTATTAAAACAGGAATAAATAGTTGTGTCATCAGCATAGATAAAGAGTTGAGAACAGGAAGGTCATTGTTGAAAATTAGGAACAACATAGGTTCAAAGAGCCCTGAGGGACACACACATTAATGCAAAAAGATCTAGAAGAGTGGTCATTTGAGACCACTTTCATTTTGCAATTTGATAAGATTGAATGGGATCAAAAATTCACCCAGAAATACCATAACCTTTCAACTTATGAAGAAGACCGGCATGCCAAAACCTATCAAACACCTTAAAGATATCCAAAGCAACAGCCTGAGTTTCACCATTCTTATCAAAAGTTCTAGACTCTTTCAGCAATAATCAATAACACAGCAAGCAGTTGACCTAGAGAAGCAAAAGTTATATTGTCTGAAAGAAGATCCTACAAGGTGAGATGCTTAACCAATTCAGGGTTAATTAGAGCCTCTAGTACTTTGCTAAAAAGGTAGAATGCTAATTGGCCAGTAGTTAGAAGGGCCAGATGGTTCACCTGTGTTCTTAAAGAGTGGAACTACAGAAGAGGATTTCCAACAAGCAGAAAAGCAAGAAGCTGCAAGGTATTTATTGTAGAGTTTATAGGGAACAGGAGCCAATTCAGAAGCACATTTCTTAAGGACTATTGAAAGGATATTACCATCCATATGGCGCTTTGTGAGGGTCCAGTTTAGAGATTATAACAGAAACCACGGATGGAGTTATATGCATATGACAGTGATCAAGGAGGCACAGTGAAGTAATGGATAGCGGCTCGGATCAAAGAATCGGAGAGCCGAGTTCGAATTCCAGTTGAATCCATTACATTCACTTACGTGCTAATACTCTTGGAAAAGGTATGAATCCTCCTCTTCTCCCCCCAGCAATGAGTAAATAGAAGGACAGACCAGGTTCTGTAGCTTTGGATGGCAACAGGTCTACCGCAGAAAGAAATGGCAACCTACTACGGAGAAAAAAAAACTGACTCATCAGTCACATCTCAAAAGATACAAGATCGCCTAAGTGTGTATTACACATGGCACATAACTGACAGTGATCAAAGAATTGGAATCTTTCTTTTTCAATTTTTAAAAATGCAAAGATCTATAACAAACATAGTAATTTTAATAATAGATCTTTAGGGATCCATTTCATGCAGTAACGCCAGCCAAGTATTTCACATATTTGAGAGTTAAGATTAAACAGATCTTAAAGTTTCAGATTTGACTGCTTAATCAAAGCAGTCATTGAAATAAATCCAATGGTCTATCAAATATTTATTAAATGGTGTGGCAAGGGCACTTTACAACCCACAATCATTGATTTCATTTCTAAGCTTTGTCTTCAAATAAATTAGTGATTGTGAGATGATTTCTTTTTTATCTGTAAAATATACTAATACAAGACTAATTAAAAAGCCACTCTTACTATATGAATGTACTTTTAAGCACAATACCTCCAGGCCAATGCTCTTAGCATTAAGCTACTACACATTTTACAACTGCCCACAATAAACATTTTTCATCAATATCATTTATAAATTCTATACTTAAAATTAAAAAAAAAAAAAAAAAAAAAGGGCTGAATTTTGACTAAACAAAGGATTACCAATATCTTGTGAGAAAGATGGATGCCAACCTATGGTGAAGTTAAATTTTTGATTTTTTTTTTTTTTTACAGAACTAGACATAAAAACCATGACCAAAGTATGCACAAATATAATGCTCTAAGTTACAATCTCTCTGAATATTTGTAATGCTTTATGTCAATTCATTAATGCCCCCCCCCACAATAAAAAAAAAAAAAAAAAAAAAAAAAAAAAACTAATAATGTAATTAACAGAGGTAAATAATAAGTTTTAGCAGACTGAATTGTTCTTTTGCTGCCAAATCCTAGGGAAGTATTCTTGCAAGAATGAGATTCAAACTCAGTTGTCATGGTCAGAAAGTGCATGTTTTAACCACTTGACCACATATAATTCAAAATATATATATTTAAACAGGAAGTTGTAATCATAGAAATGAATGCCTAAAGCTTCATGGTATCAAATATCAAACAACTTTAAATTACTTTACACTTCAGAGACAGAATAATGGTGCAAGGGTTAACGAATATATTGCAAACAAACTTGTCCTTTGGCCACCTCCTTCAAATATATGGGAAATGCAATATTCATAATTTTATTAACAAGATTATTCTAGATGATCAAGTTGGAAGCATTCTAATTTTCAATGAAAAAGAATTTAATTAAAAAAAAAAAAAAAAGAAAAAAAGATTTTTAAAAACATTAACATTTGACAAAATTTTTTTCCCCCGACTTTTGATCGATTTAATTTTTACAGCTTATCAACCCATTGCAGGTTATTTAAAGCCAGAAAATACTTTTAGATTTTAAGAATTTTTTTTTCTGGAAGATAATAGTTTAGTGATACCATCCTTACTAATTAATCCACAGCTGGCAAGGAGGGAGTAGAAATGGATTCATACCTCTCCCAAGAGCATTTGCGCACAAGTGAACTTGGCTCTCCGATTAACAATGCCAAGCCATCACATCACCCACACATCTAAGGTTCCCAAACAGTCACCTATCTAGGCACTGACCAGGTTCAATGTTGTTTAACTTCAGTGTTTTTTTGTTTTTTTTCTTAGAAATTTTATGCTCAAGAAAAATAATAATAAATAGATATTTTATTTAAATTCCCAATATGTATATTCAAGGAAAGAAAAGGCAGAAAAAGATTCACCTTGAATCACAAACTAATATCAATACTTATGGCCTCGGGTTACACCAAAACTAAGTTCATTAAATATCCTGAAGCAACCAAAAATTGAAAGAAAATGTTGCTATACCTTACATTGCTGAAATGGATATAAAAATTTTATAATTTCCTCCAAATATAATAAATTAAAATAGAATAATTTGATAGGTTGAAATAAATGTCTATTTTAACCATGAAAAATATGTATCATAATTTTAATATCACAAATATATATCAAAATGACAATTTTAAAAATATTCATTGTATGTAATGACTTTATGATATTCACTCTGTAGAGATCTTGTCAAAAGGTGTAACACTTAACCATTAATTAAATGAAAGGTTAAAAATAAACTGCATTTCTTGAAAGGACTTGCTTAACATAACACCTTCATATTACAAAAAAATCCCCCAAAAAACTGAGTATATATATATATATATATATATATATATATATATATATATATATATATATACACACACACTTATGATGACAAACTTATCCAATTCCTCATGACCCTATCCAATATATATAAACTTGTGACGACAAACTTATCCAATTCCTCATGACCCTAAACACAGTGCACTACTCAATTAAGTTTGGCAATGAAAAATCCACAAGATTGGTAACATTTTTAGACACCCGCATTTACATAGATGAAAACAGGAAACTACAAACGACACTACACACTAAAATCACCAACACCAAACACAAACTATCTACATTTTAAGTCTTCCCACCCTAAACACCTCAAAGAGAACCTTCCCTATTCACAAGCACTTAGACTCAGAAGGATATGTTCCAACAATGAAGAACTAAATAAACACATTGAACATCTGGAGCATCAATTCACAACACAGGGCTATAAACAACACCTAATCAGGGAACAAATAAATAAAGCAATTTCCACACCTAGCGTAGACACCCTAATGTACAAGATTAAAAATAAACCCAGCCGCATTCCTCTAGTAACCACTTTCAACCCCACTCTTCCTCCACTATCCCAAATAATTAAAAGTCACTGGGAAATACTACATCTCAAACTAGACCTAAAAAATTGTTTGAGGAACCTGGCCTTCTATCATATCGTAGACCTAAGAACCTAAAAGAAATCATAGGTAGTAACCACATTTCAGGAGACAAGGTAATCTGTAATAAACCAACAACAAAAACAGCAGGATTTTCCCAACCATGTAACAACAAAAGAAGTTTATGCTGCAACCACATTAAACACACAAATTTATTCACTAGCTCAGTCACTAAATCTACTTTCAAAATCTACCGCAACTAACTGTAGAAGTCATAACATAATTTACCTCCTAGAATGCACACTATGCCAGAAACAATATGTAGGTAAATCTGAATGGCCCTTTCACTACAGAATTAATAATTATCGCAATCGAATTAAGTCGACTCCCCATTAAAGATTATTACCTGTAGAACAAAATTTCCGCCTAGAAAAACACGATTTTAAAACCCATGCCAAATTCACTATAACTGAGAGAATAGAAAATCCCAGAGCAGATAACATTAGAAAGATTTTAGAGTTCCATGAAAATAAGTGGATACAACGTTTAAAAACGTACTATCCAGCAGGGCTTAACCATAAATTTAACAATATAGATAGTATTAATATATAACCTTACAAATCAAAACCTACCCACATTTCTCACCCACACAAGACAGACATGCTTACCGAGGTGTTGAGGCCTCACACTTATACACACACCCACATCATACTCACTCACTCCCTAATGAGCCAAATGATAACACACACCCATAGTAATATACACGCTTACACACATCATACTCACTCACTCCCTAAGAACCAAACACACACACACACTTAACAGAGACATCCCCTTTCCAGGAACCAATAAAACTGTCAAAATGACCAAAGGAATTCAGAGCAGCATGAAGCCATCCAGCTCTTATCTCAAATAACAACTTAAAAGAGACTGTTTGACCAACACAAAGACTGACCAAAATTCATGTTAAAAAAATAAATAAATAAATAAAAAAAACGAAAAAAACAAATGAAAACTACAGACAAAAGTTCATTTTCTTCATCAAGACATTCATTTCTGTAGTTCACTGCTACCAGCAAGCAGAAAATTATGTTTCTCCTTTTGATGGCCATTTTGGCCAAAACTAGTTGAGGAATCTAAATGAAATAATAAAGACGAAGGAATATTAATATACAACCTAGTGTGTCTGAAGATTTTAATTTTTTAATATATTTTATTGTTCAAAATATATATATATATATATATATATAAACACACACACACGCACAAAGAAACAAGAGCACAATGTTCAAAACAAGGTATCTCTAGATAGGAAAGCTAATTCTGATTATTCTCACTAACAATAAATCTATACTTAGCTTTTATGCCAGAGATTATTAATTCATTAGTAAATTAAAAATCTAACATTAGTTTTGGTTTGCAAAACAATAAAAAAAAAATCTTGTCAGCAACAGGTTACAATAGCTTAAAAATTTCACGTTTTTCCAACTATGTCTTTACTTTTTGTGGTTTTTAACAAACTTCAATAAATTATTTGACTTTAAGGTATATAGTGAATTTTTAGAATTTACTTTTCTTCCTCTAATCTCTTTCATTGCAGTTTAACAGAATCAAAGGACTGAGTGCTAAAGTTTTGTACTTAGAGTAAGACCCTGAGTGATAAGTTTCCAGTGATGATAAAAACAACAAAGATAAAAACAACAACGATAAAGACAACTGTTTAAAAAAAATAAAAATAGATGGTATAATGAAAGCACTTTATCTCAGAATGTGAGAAAAGCACCTAAAAATCTATTTTCAAAAGAACAATCAAATTTGCCTAACAGTGTCTTTGCATTTAGAAACCATTTTAATTCCTAACAATAAAAAAAAAAAAAAAAAATTCTTTCAATGCAGGCTTAAGTTATCATTTTCCGGTAAAGAAGGCAAAATAGTTGTAAAATGAACATAACAGAAAGAAAAAGGCAAGAAAGGTGTATATATATATATATATATATATATATATATATATATATATAAAGCTGTGAGCAAGAAGCAGCAGTCGAGGTTAGGGAAGGAGAGGGTGATTGTTTTTATGTTAGATCAAAAAAAGAAGATTAATACAATTTAGGAGTATAGTAGCAAATTAGGACTATATAGAAGCTATACTTCTTACCCAAGAATGGAGATGTGAAAAAATTAGCTAGACAAAAAAAAAAAAAAAAAAAAAAAAATTAGTTACATAAAAAAATAAATAAAAAACAAACAAGTAATATAACACATGCAATAAAGAGAGAAATAATATTGATTCTTGTCAGTTTCATGCCTTAATGCAATTTTTGGTCTCAAGATCAGAGAGGCAATAAACTGGTAAAAATCACTACTGCATGATGAGTATGTACATACTGTCTACATCAATAAATGCTCTATTTCCAATACTGACCACCCTTCTTGAGTCAGCTCAAAAATTTCAAAATCAGACAAAAAATAAATAAAATAAAATAACCAATCATCATTATATATATTGTTGGTGGTTCTTGGTTTGGCCAGGAACTTTTCAGCACTCTCTTATGTCTTTTGTGCATTTTTATTCTAACCTGCTAACATTTAGTCATAGGTCCAATGAATACAAGATTGGTTTGTTTAATGGCATCAACTCCCTATAGGTTATTTAATGACAAAATTTAATTTTCTTGGGAACTTGAAAGTAATAAAAATATAAAATGTTATTCTGCCTTCACACTTGAATATATGGTAGATGATACTCAGCTTTTGTGCATATAGATGTTTGTGTGGACATAATTACTAGAGGCTGTAATGTGTTCTAAGTTGTAGTTATATTTTAGAATACAGTTTCATTTCTTTAAGGAATTGTAGGATATTATATGGATTAATGTTATGAAAGAATTCTTTCATGTTGATTACTTGATGAGTTGGTTTTGTTTAGTGGTATATTAACCTCTATGGGTTATTTAATGCTGAAATCTAAATATTTTGTATAAAATTGTGACTTCAACTACAGATAAAATGGATTGTTGGTCATTTTACTATAAATAGTATTACTATAAATTTTACTATAAATAGTATTACTATAAATTTTACTATAAATAGTATTACTATAAATACTATTGTTGGTATTTTTTTTTTTTTTAAATATAAAAATGTATTGCTGGTATTTTTTACTATAAAAATCTATTTTTATACTTTCACAGTGTTTTTATTTTTGTTTGGGGGGTTCATTATTTTACTTTTATAATTTCACAGTGTTTTATTTTGTTTGGGAAGGTTCATTATTACCCATAGCTGGGACCCTAACAGGTGTTACCACCCTGTGTCAGGGCGAACCTGGAAACAAAGCAGTTAAGAGGGGTTTCCATGCTCCACAAAACCTCCAGTCTCCTGCTGCCAAAATGAATACAAAAAGTGCTTCTCATAATGTGAAACACAGACATTGCCCATAACAGAAAAAGTAGAACTTGTGAAAATATTAACAGAAAAGCTTGTGATTTATACAGCACAGGCTCATCTACAGTTTATGACAAAGAAACAGAGAGAAAAATTGCTTAACCATTGGTAATGGAGAATAATCACTTATCTGGCACCCTATGGTTCCCAATGAGATCAGATTAATGATGGTCAATCTGTATTCAGTCTTGGTACATTGTAATGTTACTGGAAAAAGTCATTGTTAATTCAAGTAGCAATAACCAAACATTTACAACTTAAGTAAACACACACACATATATATATATTATATATATATGATATATATATATACCCCCAAGATCCTAATGTACAGCCAGTTAGATCAGAGCTACAGGAATATAGGATGCCCATGGATAAGATACAAAGACAAGCTGAAAAGCAACTTGTCAGCTGTCAATATACCACATAACACCCTTGAGTGCTTAGCCTTAGAGTGGGTAGAATGGAGATCAACGTGTTTTAGCAGACTCAGCAGTTTTCAATCTGCTTGTCTTAATCATCTTCAAGAAGCAAGAGCAAGATCTAAAAGATCAGCCAATCTAACAGTGATCTCATCTCACAATCCTCACTCTTGCTCCATATGTGGCCTCCGTTGTAAATCACTAGCAGGTCTTAAATGCCACTTAAGATTATCGCACAAAATTTCATAACTGAATCAACTAAGCTGTCAGATCCACATACGTCGAAAGCGACAGTGGAGTGTCCATTATATATATATATATATATATATATATATATATATATATATATATATATATATATATATATTAGAATGGATTTATAAATCCGACAGATTTGTATCACTTTAAAACTTTAATAACGTTTAAAGTGATATATGCGTGTGTGTGTGTGATAGAATGATGAACAAATAGGAAATGTTTATAAATCTAACAGAGAATGAGAAAAAATTATTACTTAGCACAGCTTGAGATAATTCTTTTATTTTTAATTGTGTTGTTTAATTTTACATTAGTTAGGCAGACTTCACATGCATTTGACTTGTCAAGCAGCAGTTACATATATAATTTATGTGTGTGTGTGTGTGTGATGAAAGAGTGATTGGTAATTTAATATTTCAGTCTTTACTCCCATCTCAGAATAAAATAAAAGAAAATGGCTTTCTCTACCAAAACTGTATATTTTTTTTTAAGGGAGTCACTTTTCATAGATATGAATAATGAATCCTACCAATCCTTGCATAAAACTGAAGAGAAGGAAAAAAATTTACTAGCATCATTTCATGGAAAAAATATCAAATAATGCTTATTAAAATATTTATAAACTGCAATAAGCTATTTATGAATCAATATATATATTTTTCTTTACAAGGAGTAAGTGACATTTTTCTAGTATGAGGAGGGTGCAGAAAAAATCTGCTCAAATACCAGTATTTTGTCTTGAAGGACTTGATGGTCAGAGCAAGAACTTTTGAACACCTTTTCATATTCTATAAAAGACAACAATGATAAGAATAACATTTTCCTTTCATATGAAAGCAATTTTTTCCTCATATTAACACCTATCATTCAGTTAATATCAACAAATATAGTGTATCACAAAATAAATGCGTCTTTTTGTTGTTTTTTAGAAATAGGTTTCATCCTAGAGAGAGAAAAAAAAAAAAAATTATATATTCTTCCTGGTATCTCCAGATGGAACTAGATTTCAGTAATCATTTGAGGACAACAAAAAGGCATTCAAACCCCCAAAAATGATGCAAAATTATTCACAATACTAACCTTGAAAGCAATTTAATTTTATGGCCAAATCAACAAATTAGAAAGCTTAGCAACAAAAGGTATTGGAAAATGAGGAAATAGTTATACACATTTAAGGAAAAGTTAAAATAAGAAACTACAAATTGACAATGTTTCGTGAAACAAGACATCTCTTAATACTTTGTTTCTTGCATACAAAAGAGGTTGTATCTTAACAGCCAAACATTGAGACAGGAAAATCAATAGCAATTAATTATTTCGGAGAATTAAACACTAGAAGTATGGTGGCTTTTACTGAATCCCCACAACTTGTTCATATTTCCAAAATAATTACTCCTTCAATAATGACCAAATATAAGCAATTAATTCTAGCCAAAACATTACAACAAGAATTCAAGGTACAAAATGGATGTTATATTTATCATGTTGGAGCCAATCACTAGAAAACTAATCAGTGTTGCATCATTGCTTCCCTAGTACATTGTTTTCATAAGACAAAAAAGATAACTTTAAATATTCACAGGTCTAAACTGTTGGATAAGAATAGCAAATTGCTGATTAGAGGATGCATAATTGTCATAAGCAACATTCACTTTTATTAACGATAATATATATATATATAAACTATAAGAAACATCAATAAACTAGGTTCAATTTTTTTGAGAAAAATTATTTACATTATTTACAGTCAGACTAATATCTTCATCTTTGTTGTTACTATCATAATATTTTGTCTGTGGCTCTTCTAGCCTTCTTCAGATGTTTGTCAATCTAGGCAGCCTTCAGAGAATTTCAAACTGATCTCTTTAATCTACAGCGTTAAATTCTTATACTGCTGTACACGTCTAGGAATATCTCATCTTCTGCTCATCTTTTAAAGGGACAATAGTAATTATATGTAATCTTCAGGGGTTCTCAATCCATTGTCCATGTTTATCTTGTCCTTTTTTTCAGTACTGCTCAATTACTGCTAGCCATGGTTCAAAAGGGACAATAATAATTATTCTATAAGGTGATTTAATCTTCAGAGGTGGATTGTTCTTAATACACTGTCCATGTTTACGGATATCTTTTCCTTTTTTCAGTACTGCTCAGTTATTGCTAGTTGTTTCCACCAAGTTTGAAACTCTACTACATGGCACCGGAATTGAAATCTCAATTATGCCAACAATTTCATCATTTGAGCTATTTTCCTGTAGAACTACAATGATAGTAACAACAAAAAGATGTGGATATTGGTCCAACACTAAATAATGATAATTCCTCATTCCAGAAACAAAGAATTTTTTTTTTTTTTTTTTTTAAATCAATATACATAAGTATAAGATTCTTAACTCTACAATATCTGTATCCTCATCTATAGACATGTTATCTCTGAAGAAAGGGTGGGGTAAAAAGATTAATATTAATCTGCGTGATTCTACAAAAATTTATACCAAAAAATTAAAGCAAGAGGGAAAGTGATGCACCTTAACTTGATATTGTTAGATTTCTACACACCTGTTGAGAGGCTTGATATCCCAAGCATTGTCAAAGCAGGTCCGGCAGAATGGGCATAACCTGTGAACAGCAGAGGACAAACATAAGAAAAAAAAATTAATATACTAAATAAAGTCCCAATAACAAAAATAATATCAGTTAAAAAAAAAAATAAAAATGGAAAAAAAAAAAAAATTTTTTTTAAATTGAAATGCCACTTCCTTACCATAAATATGTGTGTGTGTGTGTGTGTGTGTGTGTGAGAAAATAGTATATAAATTTTTATCTATCAGAACAATTTTAGAAAAATCTGAGTTAAAGTGGGAAAAACGTCTGATGAAGCTCTAAAGGATGAAATGCCTCAAACAAAAATATTTTCCCCACTTTGTCATAGATTTTACTAATATATAATAGTACAATAATATAAGTGCTTAGTACAGTACTAATCACTTAAAGAATCTCACATTAAATAATCTTCTAAAGTAAAAGAAAAAAGTCAGTAAGCTTCAATAGGATAAAAAACAAAAAAGCATTATCAATTAAGATTAAAATTTGAGACTGCCATTGCAAATGCTAGAGACAGTATCCTCACAACAATTTATAATTATTAAGCATAAGAAGGTGCCAATTAACTTACAGCCTAACCCACTTGCCAAAATAAATATTTAATGACAATACTGATTTTGGAAAATTGGTTATCCTGAGAAATTTAAAGAACACCTTGTATTCTTGTGAGAATATATATTTAATGAAGAAAACAAAAATGAAATTACTTCAAATGCATTAAAGAGAAAAGACATTTCAAGGAATCAAAAAGTGTTATGGAATTCAGACAGTTACGATGTTAAATGTGGGAGGAAAAAAGGTTAAACAGTGAAAAATATTAAGGTTTGAGAAGTTTATAAACATTCGGTAGAAAAAGAAGTCCTAAATCAGCAGAAAGAAAAAGTAATCATATCTATTTTTGAATAACTGCTTTCACACTAAAACAAAATATTTAATATCCCAGACTGTATGAGTAGGGCAGGTTGAGTTTTCACTTTTTTTTTTTTTTTTTTTTTTAGAAAATCAACATTGCAATCTGTGTGAAAGCTGGGGTTTGATGTGATAAGTACTGACACCAAAAATTAGATTCACAGCTTTTACCAATTTTTGAGCATTTACTTTTAAAGATCATATGAAAAAAATGTACAGAAATTTCCTGCAGGCTTTTGCTTACAAACTGTTTTTAAAATTTTACTATTTCAAGAATAAATCCAAATAAAGTTGATATCTTTTGTATTAGATACATTGAATGGAAAATATATTAAAACCAGAAGTTTAATTATGGATCAGCACAAGCAAAATATGCATTTTTTTTTTTTTTATTGTATTCAATGAGTAAACTGTAAAAGATTCAAAAAAAAAAAAAAAAAAAAAAAAAAAAAAAGAAAGAAGGCTACTCAATGAATAAGATTTGTTAGATCATTTGATAAATCATAATAAAAACAAAAAAACAAAAAAAAAAAAAAAAAATAGATAAAAGTATATCTAACACCATAATACTGCTGGGCACAAATTCTAAGACAAAATGTTTTAAATTTGCATTGTTTATTAAGTCACACTAAAACTACTGCACTGTATAACATATTACATCATAATATAGCTAAATTGTTCAGTATAATTTCCCTTTGAGGTAAATGAAGGTCTTATTTGATGGCACAATGATTTAGTAATAATATGCTTGTGCTATGCATCTTATCTATATAAAATTTGGGCACCATGAGGCAGTGTAATGGTTAGCAAGCTTGGCTCACTAAAACAATTACGACCGAGTAGTGAGTTCGATCCTCACTGGGTGCCCCCTAATTTCGGCCTTGTGCCACATCTAAGCTGCGCTTGGAAAATCAATATCTATATAAAATTTGTAAAGCTTCAGTAAATTATAAATTTTATAAGGCTGTGCTATACAACTTTCACTGATCGCAGAAATGAAATTTCAATGCGACAATCTTGAACCTAAACTTAATCTTTAAATTCATCTTCTCAAAAAATGGTAATGATTTGGGAAAAAATATTTTGTGTCATTATTTATCATGTCAAACTCCAACTTTCAAATTGAGTGTAATACCACAGTTCCAAAACAGACTTGCCCTATTACATGAGACGCACAAGAAGTTTTCAGAATAGTCTATTTTTTTTTTTGTGTTCCTCAGAATAAATTCAGCAACTAATTGCATACAAAAAAATTCAGTTTAGTGGAAGTATAACTCTATTCAACCCATATTTCACTGTCTTTGTATCAAATTAATCCTTTTAATTCTCTATAGAAAAAGAATTTTCTTGCCATCCCTGCCATATATATATTTTTGAATTGGACATAGTCCGACAATTTATTTAAAGACATTTTTGATATGTTTAACGTTCTTTTTATAGATACAAGTATTTAAGTAAATGCTCTGTTTATAATAAACAGTATTAAATAACATTTACCGGCCTGAATGTCCGAGAAATTTTCATAGAAAATTTTCGTTCTCCGACAGGAATTGAACCTGTATCCTATACGGAACCGTCATTTCGTGTGACGTGCCTTAACCGTTTTATGAAAATTTCATAAAACGGTTAAGGCACGTCACACGAAATGACGGTTCCGTATAGGATACAGGTTCAATTCCTGTCGGAGAACGAAAATTTTCTATGAAAATTTCTCGGACATTCAGGCCGGTAAATGTTATTTAATACTGTTTATTATAAACAGAGCATTTACTTAAATACTTGTATCTATAAAAAGAACGTTAAACATATCAAAAATGTCTTTAAATATATATATATATATATATATATATATATATATATATATATATATATATATATATTTCTATCTCACTCAGTAATTTACTTTAAAAATTTACTTTTGCATCCTGCAGCTAATTTTCTCTGATCACTGCGACCCTTCACATTTTTTTTTATTATACAGGCCTACTTTAAACAATGGTCATTAAACCAAACATGTAAAAGCAATCCACATTACAATTATCATGACTATATGTATGTATATGGATTTCTCCATGCATAATGCAAATATTTTTTATGAAAGCAAATTTGATATACAGCACATTTGTAAGTCTATCCTGCTTTTTGCTGTTAATTATTATCCATATATCTTGTCTTTAACTTTTGCACTTTGCATTATTCATAGGGACTGCTTCCTCCTGCCATTGCATTATTTTTCCAGATCTTTCAACTTCAGTGACCCTGTTATAGATTTTGGTCAAGATGGTGGTGGTTAATTTTTATTTTTTTTTTTGCTATGGGAGGATATGAAAATTAAAAAATAATGATTGGATTTCCCTGCAGTGGGAAGACAAAGTTTTTGCTGTCAAAGTGCTAAAAGTTATTATATGCTTTACAAGGTTTTCAGTTGTCAATTTCTCTGGTTTCTAGTCAACATCACAAAGTTGAATTAATAAGCTTTATGCAACAAGAGATCAAGAGAATCTTACAAAATAGCATTAACTTAGAAATTCACTTTCCATCAGCATACTGTCAGTTGACATTAACTTTTACAATTTTTGATAAAACCAGATGAATAAAAGTGTATACTGTACCACCAGTCAAACTACCTTTTAAGCAGTAATTTGTTTTTACCATTCTAGTGGCTTTTACAGAAACCAGAACTTTATTTTTCTTGTTAATTTACACAACTGGCTTTATTTTCTGTGTATGTACCATTTAACAGCTTATTTCCCATTATACAGAAATAAATAGTTAAGGAATCCGTGAGAGGAGGGTAAATAATCTGTAACAAGGTTAGCACTAGATTTGCTAGGCAAATCACTCATAACTATACTATTTTTCTGCCAATCTACGGCCTGTTTTTACTTCCAATCCTATACTGAAATCCATCTGAAAAGATATTCTGTCCCCACTCTCAATCATTTTAGTTTGGTTATCTATAATTACAAATGTCAATGTGATGCTGACTATATTGGTTGAACAAATCAGTGGTTGTCGACTAGGAGTGATCATGTCATGTAAGATCCATCAAGGTCAGTATGAAAATAGACACATTTGTGAATACTTCTGCTGCTGTTATCACAGAACATTTAATAAATAATCCAATCTGTGCCTTTTCTTACTCCAAGGATTTTTTTTCACCATGACAAGCAAAGCATATTCAGATTACCATTTGAAAATACTTAGACCATTTATATTAAGTCTAAGCAGCCTTCCCTTTGTAAGCACAAGGAATGGCTGCTGGGTCTAAATGTAATCTGTTTGTAATGTATTCTATTGATTCTCTACTAGTAATCTTTTTCTTTTTTCACCTTTTTTCGTCCTCAATTGGATCTGAAGAGCAAGGATCAATAACTGATTAGCCTTTATTTTGTTATAATTTTTTCCATGGACTATTTTTATGGTAATTTGTTTTTTTCTTTTCGTTATACTTTCACTTCCACCTCTTTCTTTTATATATATTTATATATACTTTTGAAACATCTGTTTTTAAAGCTTTAATAAAGTACATTTAGGTATCTTGTCTACAAAAGAGAGAGAGAAAAATATCCATTGTGATTATAAAAAGTATTGATAGATTTCTCATTTCATCAAAAATCAGTTGGTAAAGCAACTACAATATTATTATTTTATCATGATTATGATGAAATCACCTGCACTGGCAGCACAAAGATTTTATTTATTTCAAAAACCAAGTTGCCTACAGAGTACCAAAAGTTAAAAAATGCTAAACTATGCTTAAATACACACCAAGAAAACATTCAATACATGTGATTATGTGAGACCATATATATATATATATATATATATATATATATTACACACTGGGTGTAACAGCAAAATTGTCCAATTGTTAGACTATACTTTGAACTGTTGTATCTTAGAAATGATTAGAAATATCTTACTGGAATTCTGAGGTTTTTATAACACTATTGAACTCTACATTGAGCAATAAGAATGTATAATTACTCTCTAAGGTTAACAGAAGTATCATGATGAAATCGATCATAAACGAAAATGACATGTTCATCATTAATTAATCATAGCTAAGGATCGGAAGCTCATGAAGACTGAAATAAAGTTCCAGTATATATAATATTCCAGGATCATTTTCAAAATTATACAAGATGATCTCTCTAACCTTCTGTCCTGGAATAACAAGTTGCCTCACAGCTTTCATGTACAATTTCATTTTTAAGTCTTTTTCACAGCTCTTTGGACTGTCACAGGTGAAACTCCTCTTTCATGTGTCAAACGTCTTAAGGATTGAGTTGGATCTTTTCTAATTGATCTCTTTAGCTCTAAGTTGGAATGATGACCCCTCTTCCTGTTGTAACCTCCTGATCCAGTTTTCCTTTCTACTGATCCCTCTTTTTTAAACTTATTCACCATTCTCTTGATGGCTCTTTGAAGATGGAAGCCAGAATATGAATATTAGTACCATTACTGAAGGCCTGAATGATCTTTTTCCTCTCAGAGAAGACAGTGGGGCTGACACAAAACAATTTTAACCTACTCACTTTTTACTGGACAACTCAAAGGGTTTTTCAGTGATTCTTACAAAAAATGGTACCAAGATAGCTAAACATCTTATTTGAAAACCTTGAAAAAAAGAAACTATTACTTTAGTGTTTCTTTTAGATATTAAACATTTTGTGGGACTGATTGATAATTATGCTGTTACACGATTTCAACAATTTTGCTGTTACACCTGGTGTGTGTATATATATATATATATGCAAGGAAAGATGGTGGGGGATGAATCTGAAAGAGAGAAGAGAAATTATTATGACATTTATGACACATGCAAGTGTCTTGATTAGTTAGAGCTGTGAGTTTATAGCAGAGACTAACAACTGCCACCAACTAAAAGCTGAGCATGTTTAGGGAGAAAAATGGACAAAAGAAGCATTGTCAGAAAAGAAAGAAATAGGCCAGGAATGACAAGAAAAACAATGATGGCGTAAAATAAGCAGAAAATGATAAATGAACTTTAGGAACAGAATCAAAGGCAAAAAAAAAAATAGGGGAAATGATTTATCATTTAACTAAAAATTAAATCTCCAGAAGCAGATAAGGAATATCAACTCACAGAGTTTCAAGTCTATTAGCTGATTTTGGACACCTCAAGGTAGTGTCATGGTTAGCAATCTTGTCTTGCTAGAACAATTACAACCGAATCATGAATTCAATCCTCACTGTGTACTTCCTTACTTTTGGCTTTGTGCCACATTTAAGCTATGCTGGGAAAAATCACTATTGGCCGATTTGTGTTTTTATGGTTTATCAAGTCATAGCCATAAAAAGAGGTGCTAAAAATATCATCAGCCCAAACCTCTTTCAAAAATCATATATTAAAAAAACAAAAAACAAAAAAAAAAAACATAATTTGTTCGGGAATCCCTTCTTGGTTGGGCTTTCAATATCCCCACCTCATTTATTTTCATGCAAATTCCAAAATAGCAAAGATTATTAGAGCTACAATTTTTTATGATCATTAAATTTAATACTAATATCAAATATAGTTTTTGACAAATATAGCTAAGAAATACTACCAAAATCATAAATTTTATTTTTTTATTTTTTACTGTAAATTAAATGATTAACCTTAGATCAACAAATGCAGAAAATTAAGATTAAACTGTTCTTCTGCATAACAGAAATATCTCCAGTTATCATCAATTGCCAACAAGTCAGCCAAAGTCTTATAAGAGAAAGATCAAAATTCATCATGCATGAATAGGTATCAGAAAGTTCAGCGACTGTATATGCTGTAATCATGCTGTTCAATAAAAATACATATGCAACTCTTTTTGGCAATCAACTGAGTCAGCCTACCAATAGACTTTTACTGTTTACTCTTGATCAATTATCACACAAGGTTTCCTAACAATGTATTGGAACAGCTCTGCAATCTTTACAATCGCTGTGCCTGCATCAAATTTTGTCTGAAGTACTCTAACACACATTTTTAAGTGATATGTATATTTTAAGGCCAGTTTGGTGATGGTTCAGGATGAGTGCTCAATCACCTGAAAAACACCAGAAAATGTGGAGGGGGGAGTGAACTCTATCTGGACAATATTATTTACTAGAGCAATGGTGTACTTTCCTTTTTGGGCCTAATCCATGAATTTTCTAGTACCAGCATTATATATATATATATATATTACACAGTAAAAGGTAATAAATCCATTGGTATATAATCCAAGTGGATCCTAGTAATATAAAATATTAAAACTGATCCACAAAAAGAGCTCAATGTATTTATTATACAGAGCAAATAAATAGTAGTAAAACAAAAAAAATCAAAAATTACCTGATATAGGATATAGACCTATTTCAACCAACAAAAACTTTGTCAGTCTTATTCAACCCCTGTATACAGACTGAGTTGAGTTAAAGATCAAATGCAGATAAAATATAGATTGGAATCCAATAGGATGATAAAATAAAAGAACAAATAGGAAACATATCAATCTAATATGTTTCACTTTTATTAAAGCGTTGTGAAAGAAAACAGACAAAAACAGAAAACACTTGTATTTTCAATTATGTTTAGGTCAGTTCTCATTGATCAGACATGTGTCACATGTATTAAAACCATGGATAATTCTAAGTGTTTGTGAAGATTCTTGTATGTCTAAGCAGGCATCAGATGGTAACATGTATTTGTAATGAAGATTATACAAAATGAAACTGGAGATAAAATATTAAAACTGAAAAGAAAAATATGCACTTTTCTAATTTAAAGAAGACATCAGACATCTTATGGATGTTGGACAATCATAATATTTGAGAAGAGAAACAAATCTTAGTTTTCAAATCATCAATAGAAAACGAACAGATTTAGATAAGACAATAGAATCTTAATGAAAGTGACCAGAAGAGATAACTACTCAATTTCATCTGCCTCATTTACAAAGGTTCAAAGGCAAACAGTGCATATCAATTTTTATATATATCAAGAACAATGAGAAAGAACTGAATTGAACAACTGTACTATAGACAAACATTGAGATGAATTATTTCATGGACTGCTGTTTTTTAAATTTTAACACAAGTTATGTTCATGATTATCTGTATATCTTGTAGAAAGTACTGCAGAAGATATTACTGTGAAAGAATTTGAATTTTGTCTTCATGCGATAAAAATAAAACCAATAGATTCACTAATAAATGACATTAGAATCTAAAGGTAGAGTATTTCCGTTAACATACTTGACCTTCAAGCACTGCCATCAAAACTAAGCAATCATTTAATATCAAATGATTAATAAATTATTAAGTACAAAGATTAACATTTGCTAAAATATAAATCTATATTGGATATTAAAAATAGGATTATATAAAAAAAAAAAACAAATGATCATATTTATTATATATATTAAAATATGGAGGATATATGACTAAATAAAATAGATCTCTTTCAAGTAGACAATACTTAATGAGAAAGAAATTAAAGAAGTTTTCCTTTGAACTTATTTCATTTAGGAGAAAAATATAACCAAGAGTAGGTATTTATTGAAACCTTTTTTTGATGGATCACACACACACAATTTCCCACTATATAGTATCTTTTATTTGTTCAGGAATATTTAAGAATAATCATATCCAACTAATGATTCCTTCATACCAATATACCAATTTTGATACCATAAATTAAATACCGTATCATTAAATTTGAAATTTGATACCGTATCATTAAATTTGAAATTAATCATATATAATAAATTCTGACATCATCAAATTACTAATCTACATTCAGACTAATATCCTCATCTTTGTTGTTATCTTCAGGTGTCTCTCAATCTGGATGATAACCTTCCAGAGAATTTTGACCTGAACCCTTAATTTAATCAACAGTAGATTATCCACATCCAGGGATTACTGTTCAGTTATTGCTTGCTCTGTTTCAACTAATTCTGAGTCATGACTATCCAGACAAAGGATTGAACTCACAATTACTATGCCACCAAATTCATAAACCAAGGTTATTTTCTAGGGCTTAATGCACTGAGCAGGGGAGTTTAAGTGTTAATGCATGTATCCTCATCATCAGAATATAAAAATATATGTGACTTTTGTTGAGGCTTTATAAAATAAGAGTGCCTTTGATGATAGGAAAGTGTGCAATATATATAACAAGTTATATTAAATTCCATTGATAAGATCTGGCTGTTCAACTTTTTATTATATCTTTTTCATTTCAAAGTGAGGTGTTTTACATTGGGATTAAATTAATTGTCCAAAGTCAAATGTTTCTTTTCTTGCCATATTCAAGTACTTTTGACTATCTAATCACAGTTATTATCAAGAACAAGTGTTATCAGTATGGTAAGCATTTGACTAAATTCTGGTATTAGTTGGAATCACTTCAAAATCATGCCATTTATAACTTAACTAATGAACTTTGTACAATTTATTCATAACTTCAACCCGATGTACAACACCACATTCAGAATATAATAAAAGGTTGAACAGACAGAACTTGTTAGTATGAATCCTTGCTGCCTAAATACATTTTATATATATATATATATATATATATATATATATATGTGTGTGTGTGATAAAAATATAGATTTAAAAGTATGGTATATTTATGGATAAAAGTGCTCAATATTGGGGATGGAGTGTATATAAAAGTGGACACTGAGGTCAACATCAAGCAGCAATAGTATTTCATACTTAAAAAAATACTCAGACAATGAAAACTGCATTCAAACAGAAAACAGACTGTCATGGCTCAGTGTTGACCTCAGTGTCCACTTATATATATATATATATATATATATATATATATATATATATTAGGTCATCCCATAAGTTCTGTCCGAATTTTAAGTTTTTGTTAAAATGAACGAAATTTAAAGAGTATTTTATAATGTCTAATGGAGCTGAACATTATTTTTATGTTTAGATGCATTTAAACTGATCAAATTTTATTTCAGAGACCAATAAAATTAAATTTTGTTTGATTAAAACCATGCTAACATGGAAGTACCCAAGAATCATTTGAGGCACATAATGCTTTATGAGTTCCATAGAGGAAACTCAGCAGCCGAAGCGGCTAGAAACATTCACTCAGTTTATGGAGAGGAATGTGTGAATGAAAGAACTTGCAGAAGATGGTTTGCAAAATTCAGAGGTGGAGATTTCACCCTTGAAGATGAAGATCGAACCGGATGTCCAGTTGAGTTTGATGAAAAGCTTCTTGAAGCAGCCCTTGAAGAAAATCCTACTTTACCAGTTGAGGAATTGGCAGCGGTTCTCAGTTCAAACCATACAACTGTTCATAGTCATCTTCAATAACTTGGAAAAGTTCCTCAACTTGGAAAATGGGTGCCTCATGAATTGTCTGAAAACAACCTCAAATCCCGAGTTGACATCTGCTTTTCTCTCCATTCTCACCAACTTGTTTCACCTTTGTTGGATAGACTTGTGACTGGCGACGAAAAAGGGATCTTTTATCGAAATGTTAAGCGTAGTAGACAGTGGCTTGGTAAAGGGGAAGGACCCCAGCCGAGAAGGGAACTTCATGGGCAAAAGGTTCTTTCAATCTGGTGGGATTGCCAAGGAATAATCCACTTTGAATTCTTACCACCTAATGCAACAATTAATGCTCAAATATACTGTCAGCAATTAGAGCGTTTGAACCAAGCTTTGAGGAAAAAAAGACCTGCTCTAGTGAATCGAAAACGGGTGATGTTTCATCAGGACAATGCATGACCACACTCAGCAAGAATCACGTCACACAAGATCGAAGAACTTGGTTGGGAGAAAATTCCTCATCCACCTTATTCTCCCGATCTTGCTCCTTCAGACTACCATTTTTTTCGTAGCTTACAGAATCATTTGGAAGTAACAGCTTTTGTAACACAGGAAGAAGTTAAATTGACATTTGTGAGTTCTTTGAATCAAAGCCAAAAGAATTTTACAGTAATGGAATTAGTAAGCTTGTTAATAGATGGAAGGAAGTCATAGATAATCAGGGAAAATACATTGTTGATTGAATCTGTAATTAAATGTAACATTTGGTCACTTGTTTTCTTTATTCAAAATTCGGACAGAACTTATGGGATGACCTGATATATATATATATATATATATATATATATATACGAGGAAATATAGTTTTGAGGTGTGCTATATTTATGGGGTAAAGTTTTCAATATCAGATTATATATATATATATATATATATATATATATATTAGATAAGTGAACATTGAAGTCAACACTCAGAGGCGACAGGCTGTTTCCTGCTGGACGCAATTGTCAGGCCATCTGATGATTGTGTCCAACATCAAACAGCCTGTCGCCTCTGAGTGTTGACTTCAATGTTCACTTAAGTGATAATATTAGTGATCAGTATGAATATTTCCAAAAGGATATAAATCCAGAGAGAGCTCCATGTTAGAAACAGAGCAATAATTATTCTTATAAAAGGCACGAACACTAAAACTTCATGAGGTAATAATTTATTTCATTAGGGTCGTAAAAACGGTCCCAATTCATCAGACCATCAAATCCAACTTTTTGGGATTTGAAGGTCTGATGAATTGGGGTCATTTTTACAACCCTAATGAAATAAATTATTACCTCAGGAAGTTTTAGTGTTTGTGTCTTTTATAAAAAAAAACAAAAAAAACACACATAATATATATATATATATATATATATATATATATATATATATATTATGTGTGTGCACACACAAATAAACTAAATTTAAAAAAAAAAAAAAGAAAGAGAAACTATTATTGCTATAGTTGGAAGATGGAATGGCCTATGAACTGAAAAGTTCAATGTCTATGAATGAAATGTTATGAAACAGAAAGTAAATGAAGATAAGGCTTTAGCAAGAGGAGAGAATGAAAGAAGGGGAACTTAAATCTAATGGGGTGAAAAGAACATTAGAGAAGCAGGATAAAAGCATGGTAGAGGCAAAAAGTGAGTGAGTGAACTAGTGGCAAAAAATAGTAGTGAAAAAAAAAAAAAAAAAAAAGCTGGCAACATTCACCCATACATGCTCAAAACAGCCAAGTAGGACAGTCATTGTACAACTTTACTCACTAGTCGGCAATACTAAAAAAAAAAAAATAAATAAATAAAAAAAATCACAGGCATTCAATTTATGCCAAATTTTTCCTTTATGAAAAATTAAATTAAATTAACTATTGGATCTATCAGTAAGGTTTAATAAAACTATCACTGTCTTTCTCTGATTTAAATCCTTACTAACTACTTAGTAAATAGCTACATCAGAAAACTCAAGAATACCTTTGGAGAAGTTGTATCAAGCTTAAAAAATTGCTTACTGTATTAAAAAAAAAGTCCCATATTTAAACAGATAGGGACAATTTTTTTTAGACTTTAAATGTAATTAAAACGATATATCAGTTCACTTAACATGAAAAGCTATTGAACTTGTTAATAATAGACAATATGCAAAATTTTAAATTTTAGTTAAACTAAATTAAAATATGCCAGTATTTTTTCCCACTGGAAAGTCTTTTTTTTTTTTTTTTTCATTAATACAAAAAAAAAAAAAAAAAAATTCAATGATCCTAAAAAATTATGCACATATCCCTTGTTTAAATCATGATGTTATGATATTTCGCTTTAAAACTTGAGTGGATGTCACAAAGTTGTTTTTAAAATTTATCAAACTTTAAAAAATTTTTTAAAATAGGAAAATTGCTTTAAGTAGTGACATAAGATCAAGACAGATAATGGAATTTATTTGGCAAACAGATGCATTTAACCAAATACCTCCATATCAACAATAAGCTTGATTTGTTATCAGAACCACTGCTAATTGCCACTCCATATCCTACAATCATGTACTTATAAAATCCACTATTATAAATTTCTATACTTAAAATCAAGTGGGAGTCCATCTAGTCAAGATTTTAGTGTTTTTAATGTCATACTGATATTATAGACCTAAGCTAGAGCTTATGAATTATTTCTAAGTCTTTAGAAAAGGTCTTTCTCTAAGGATTTAATTCTTTATTAGGTGCTCTCCTCTTGGGGCCTTATGCCAGACTCAGCTAATATTAGTAAATACATCAAGAGAAAAAAAAAAAAAGATTGTATTGCTCCAAGACAGGATACAGATCTTGCTTCTGCTTATGAGCTAACGGAAAGAAGAAAAGTAAATAAAAATAGTGGGGGGGGAAAAAAAAATATTCTGATAGATCCAAATATTGTAGACAGCAAATACCCAAATTTTCAAATGTTAAAAAAAATTGAATAATCATTGCATCCCATTACAGGCACCAAACTGGAGTAATAAGATGTACAAATGGCTGACCCCACCCCCACCACTACTTTGAGAACCCCACACCCCCCAAAAAAACGTAAGGCACTCATCCAGTTAAGACTAATGGTAAGTATTACAGCAGTTCTACACCTGAGAATCCAACTGGGCTATTTTAAGCATTCTGGACCTTTTAAGACATTACTTGAAAAGACAGCGATCTACCAAAGTAATCATTTGGCGGAGCATTTTCACTTGGCTTTTCAGCTTCTTCACAGGCCATTCCCCTATCACTCTGCTCTCCAGTATCAGCAAGACCAATGCTAGCTTCAGTGCCAGACTCCGTGCCTGTGATACCATGAGAATCACTAGCAGCCGCAGCAGACAGCTCTAAAAGTTCTTTGTTCTCAGAAATTTCATTAATATTTTCAGCTTGTATAACTGGTGGGATATCTACAGACTCTTTTGGACTGGGATTCTCAATAGTAATGGTGGCAGTTTGGTCTTCAGTACCTAGGAGTGGCTTATCCTGAATCCCAAAGATTTCCTTAAGACTTTTATCTTCAATCCCTAGGTACTGCTTAAAACTTTTATCTCCAATTCCAATGTAGTCCTTAAGATTTGCAATCTCAACAGATAACGATCCCGGATCTGGAACAGAGAAAACATTATTTTTCTTTTGAAACAAACATGTCATTTTGTTTTCTTTTGTCTTAAATATTACCAATTTCCTATAATAGTCGTCATATTTACATGTTCTTTTGGCAACACAGAAAAAGGTTATATTTACATGTCTTACCAACAACTTTCTACTGTCATATTTAAACTTGATGTATATTTTTGTTTAAATAACATTAACTGTCTTAAATGGTTCAAGGTGGAAATTTAAGAACACAAACTATAAATGAAAAATGGTATTTGAAAATCCTCTGCTACAATATTCATTACAATGTTCTAACAATGGAAAATTGATGCAAGGATTTCAAAAGTATCTTGTAACACTGAAAGTGTTTTTAATGCAAAGACTTGCTTAAATGTAAATTATTTAAATATTTCTCAAAGTTAATGCTTTCAAACACTGAATTAAGCCATTTCATTTTCATTGAGTTTATTATGCTTTTATTTGCAAATGTAACGACTATTTCAAGATGAATTTCAAGCACTAAATATGATAACTATTACAGGACAGCGGTAGTATTTAGACACAAGTACATAAATAAATCATCCCTTTAGATAAAATATGAACAGAATTTTTAAATAGGAAAGGAAAAGGCTAATAAATCAAGATAGGCATTAGATTATAGATACAAGTAGAAAATAGAAAAACAGAAGTAAGTTTGAATTATGATACCAATAATTTTTAATGGTTGTTACTTATTTTCAACTTGCAAATAGCATAAATAATATTAAAAATATATAAGCAATGTTTAACCTTCATGCCTGCAAAGAAAAAAAAAAAAAAAGTATGCCAAAAGGATGGTTATTCCCTTGATGCCACTATTACTGTATACACTTTTGACTCCCTTGACAATATTTATTTATTTACAACATTATAAAAATATGTAAACCAAGTAAAATGTAATATTTATTCTTTACCTTTTATAAAGATTTATTATTTACCAATTTGAAAAGAAATATTTTTATTCAAAAATTTATAAAAAATTACAAAATTATCAAAATATGTAAAACAATGCAATATTTATTATTTACCATTTTAACTATGAAAACAAGTTTTTGTTATTTAATCTAATAAGTAGTGTTTAATACGTTTGTTTTTTATTCTCAAGAATAAAGAAAATGTATAAATCCACTTTTATATGTTTGGTTTTGATAAATAAAATTCTAATCATCGTTTTTTTAAGCAATGAACATTGTGAAAGGAGTCAAAATTGTATCCAGTAAGAGTGGTGTCAAGAGAATAGACATCCTTTTGGCACTTTTGTGTTAAACATTGCCAATAAGTGTTCATTTTTATTAAATAATTATCAGCATCTCATAATCTCCACTAGCAACAAATATGGATCATATTTTTCTCTTCTAAGTTGTGGGTAGTTCAGTTAATAGCAATTTCAATGAAGATCATTTTCATTTCTCTGATTTCTCATGCAGGAGAAAATAACGTAATATATTTTGTTTATCACTTGCTTAACAGATATTTTTAAAACAAAGTATAATTTTGTTAATATCTATTCACCTCATCCTCATAACATGTGAATAAACAATGAAATTCTTTATAACTTTGAGAAAAGTCATTCCCATTACATTTTTGTTCAGACAATTGAAGCTCTTCTTAAAGTAGTTGATGTTGTTATGAAAAACATTCAACACTAATATACTAACAGAATTTATTTCAGCACCACTAGATAAACAGACATAATTAATCTCTACCAAAGCTCCAAGGAAATTCCAGAGAGTATGATGGATGTGGAAGCCCAACATCCAAGTAGTTATATGGTACCTACTTCAATTTCTTTACTCTTCAACAGGGCTACCTGTAAAGGATTTAAGCATCATCTGAGAAAGGGTAAGGTATACCTTTCTCCCTCTAGATATGGTCTACCAAACAAGATTCTGCTTCTTTGGTTAAAGGTTTATGGTCCTTAAGTTCAACTTACAGTGAGGAAATCAGCTGTCCCTGTTACGGGAGGTTGTATTTCCAACATTTAGTCAAATACTTCACCCATAATGAAGAATCTTAATCTACAGGGAACTCTAAAGTGAACCCTTCATTTAATCTACAAGTGTAGACTGTTCTCTTTCCACTAGGGACATCTTATTTCTATGGTGCAACAAGAACACACTACTCATGTAGATTAAATAAAGGTTAACTAGATTGATATACATCTGATGAAGGCTGGGGCACACAACAGCCAAAACGTTGCATTAACAAAAGAGTCCGAATGTAAATAGTGTAAATAAGGATTGAATTATATGAACAAAATTTGCAAAACCATGTAATTTTCTTGTACATGAACAATTTCATTATATGAAATTTTTTTTCACTACAACTTTCCTTGTTTTAGGCCAGTGTTTCCCAAATGGTGTGGCACACCCCATATGTGCAGTAGAAAAGGATAGCAGGTGAGGCAGAATGATTGACAGACAAAGACTTAGAGACAGTTTCAAAAAATTCATATGCCAAAAATAAATATGATTTCAAAATTTAAAATATTATCATGGATTATTTGCAATTGCATGCATGAATTCCAGTATGAATAGTTATAAATAATTATTGACCAATTTTATCATTGTGATATTTTTGCATTATAACAAGTCTTAAGAATATAGAAACTAGGGTGCGCAAACTGGAGGAGAGAGTTATCAATGATAATTTTCTGACTTCAAATCTGCAGTTATCTCCCTTTAACCATCTCTTTTTATTTTATATGTACTCTTTATCACATAAAATTTGGTGAGGCATCAGCAAATTTTCATTCCAAAAATGTGGCCCAGAGAGGGAGGGGGAATATCAGGAACCACTGTTTTATGCAATTTCTTTTTTTTTTTTTTAAAGCTTATCACCCCAAGCAAGGCTGGAGGCCACTAGCACGCAAGGGGTTACAGAAGGTTTGGAGGAAGAGCAGATAGGAGTGGTAAAGGAGAGGATGTGGAGAAAGATAGTGGATCAATCAAGGTTACAGAAGATTTGGAGCGAGAGCAGATAGGAATCAAAGGTGAAAGGATGTGGAGAAGGGAAGTGGATAGATCAAGGCAACTTTAGATGTCGATTGACGTTACACTTAAATAGTTGGAGATAGTATTTGTCAGGGAAACAGGAATAAGGAAGGGAGTTCCACAGGCAAGATGTGCGAATGGTGAATATTCTGCACTAAACACAGCTACAGATTGATATTAAGCTTCATAAGTAAACTAAAATTATACACCAACAACTGAAAAGCTAATCATATACAAAGATGTAATTGCGAACATTTGAGAATAGTATTTTCATTGCTTCCAAAATGTAAAGAATCAAAGTGAAATCATTGCAAAAGAATCTCAAAAGACTGAACAGATTTACTATTAGAAATAAAAAAAAAGAAATTTTTGAATTTCAATTGAGAGGGGGGTGGGGGAAGAGGCCTTAAAGATATGGCATTTGTCTTACCAGGCATCTCACCCATGTCAGGGTTGGACTGGTCCATCAAGTCAAATACTAATTCACTTGAAGGAAGATCTTCAAGTCTTTTCTCATCTATCCATTCCTGTAAATAAAACAATAAAAATATTGTCACCTCTAAACAGATTTTTCATTAATTTAACTTTGTTTAAATCATTAAAGATAAAGTAGGAGATACATTTTTTAACTTTCTTTTGCTCATCAATTTTAAACATTCTGCAAGAAACCACAAACCTTCACGCGTTTATATGCTTATTAGGATCTTCAGAGGGAAGGGGGAAAAGAGAGAGAGAGAGAGCGCAGGGGAGAGACAAAAAAAAGAGAGAAAGCAGGGGGGAGACAAAAAAAGAGAGAAAGCAGGGGGGAGACAAAAAAAGAGAGAAAGCAGGGGGGAGACAAAAAAAGAGAGAAAGCAGGGGAGAGACAAAAAAATTGTCTAAACAAATTTTGTGACTTGGAATGCTATTAATTTTATGGTTTATTTCCATAAACAAAAAGGTGCACTTTAACATGATGTAATAGTTAGCAAGACAAGCTTGATAGATAAATTACAACTGAATGATGAGTGATCTTCACTGGGCGCCCCATACTTTTCATCTTGTGCCACATCTAAGCTACATTTAGTAAATCACTATTTCCATGGACAAAAAATATGAAATGCAATACTAAATTACAAAAAAGCTAAGAGTGAATAATTCATACCTATCTTTTTTTTTAAATTTGGTTTTAAGTGACAAATTAATGATGGATTTATAAAAACAAGGTCAAGTAAGCACAGTATTTGAATGATATTAACATAATAGACATTTTTTTTACTGTTTAATAAAAGAAAACAAAAATTATTTATAAATGAAATAGCAAGTTTTGTTATTATAGTTACAAAACCAAAATCTCTACAAAGTTATTTTTTCCATTATTTTAAATATTCCAAATACTTATCCTATTATAATTGTGCTTGTCCCTCCCTGTGTTAGCTTGCATGACTGTTACACCCTGCCAGTACCTCATAAACAATGGACTATACCATTTTGATCATGTAGAAAGAAGGGAAAAGGCACTACTTGGTTTCAGTGAGAAAATCAATGAAAGAGGGGAAAGATAGAAGTCTTTAACGGCTGTTACAGTGAAATGGAAAAAGTAGCCAATTTCAAATCTTTTCATTTGTATTCACTTCTTAAAATAACAAGAAGCATTCTTATTTATGATTGTTAGTGCAATATTTTGTCAAAGTTGTTAAGCTCAAATATCTAACTATGCAATAGGGGAAATTTCTACAGATGTTTTATTGTCATAGAATTTGCAATGATCTTATACAATCATTAAGTATTAAAATTCTTCAGAAAAATTAAAACCGGAAAATTTTCACAGCTCTTCCTAGTATACATAATTACACCAATTGTGGTGTTATTTTAGGAAGTGTTCTACGAACTTAAGCCCAAGTGACATTTACAAGAAATATATAAATGATAATATTAGCTTGTATAATAAGTAATTTTTGTTTTTGCAAACCAATTGTAATATTTTGAAGAATAAAGTAGAGAAACAAAAACGGAAATTATTTATGACTCAACCTAATAACATTATTACTTCAAATGTTATTTTTAGTGGATACCCATGTTTGAAATAGAATACACACTGTTTAAAATAAAAACTTCTATCAGTCTGTGCACTGTACTCAAGAAATGTTAATAAAAGAATTGTGCTCTCCAGCAGGGTTCATGCTTTAGACCACTCAGCCAGAGAGCATTACAGCACAACAAGGCTCCATTTTTTCCTTTTTTAAAAGACACTCTCTCACTCAGATTTTTCTCGAAAGTTCATATCTGCTCAGCTTTGTATCTGAAATGTAAAGAAATT
>OZ038494.1:90414393-90569393 GCA_964036315.1 Acanthosepion esculentum | reverse complement strand
CTTGATTTAAATAAAAAACCTATTCCCAGATAACCTCCCATCATTAATCTCACCTACATTTATGAATGTTGTAGTCATTCAAAATACTATTTTAGAACTAGTTGATAGCAAAATATTCCTTAAGAAGAATCACTCTAATGGTCAAAGGATGCATTATCACAACTGCTTTTAACTCGATACTTCCTTGATTATCTGGACAACGTGGGACAGGAGCTGAAAAAATATGTTCAAAGAATTCAAAATTTCTAATAATTAAATATTTAAATTATCAAAAAGAATTAAGAAAAAAGTCAATTTCTAAAAGAAATTTAACATTTTCAAATGCTTTCTTCAAGGTTTTGTCCAGTTTATTTTCTATCAAAAATATTTCCAACTCAGATATTTTTCTGGCACTAAGTCCCAAAGGTGGTTTAATGTATTTGTAAGGGTAGCTTCTAGTTGAAAGTAGCAACTGACTTAAACATTTGTCAAACATAATCATTGCTTCAATGTTTGAAATGGACAATATCATTATCATCATTAAACTTCTCCTCAACAAATAACACTGGCGCTTTTTCATTGTTTTACCATTTTGACTTGAGTCATTTCAATTTCAAAGCATAAGATCAAATTAAAACAAAAAGGAGACATGTTGAAAAGTAAATCCACAAAATGAGCTAGCAGTCAAGAAATGTGACGATTGATATTCATTTCTAGACTAGAGGAAGGCAGGTGGGAGTGGGCAGTGAATAAATGGGGGTGAAGTACTGATAATCTAGGAAGTCGTGTAGTGTTTCGGCTGTATATTAAGTTGCAAAGAAAAACATTTTGTTAATCTGTTCTGCAAGTTGGTAATGGAAGATTCTCGGTAATTTTGAGAAGGTAGGAAAATCCAGTAACTATGAAATAAAAGTCGATTAAAAATTGATTTTATTTCTGGAGTAGGGATTTGGGGGCTAAGCTTCCATCTCCTATATTTTTAGATAACTGAAAATTGTGGGTTCCAGATAAAACCCCACTACGACAATACCAGGGTCATACTTGCAGAAGTGGTGCTTAGGAGGTTATTTTTTTCTTTTTTTTAAAGTATTATTAACTATGGAGGTCTAGATAAAACACCACTACAATACTAGGGCCATGCTTTCTGATGGAGAGGTTTAGGGGGCTAAGCACCCCCTCCAATATTTTTAAATAAATATTTTTTAAACAAGTATTTAATATACTATTATTTTCAAGCAAATAAAATCAATTTATCCAAGTTAAAGTAAATTCTTGTATCTTCTTTTCAAATAATTATTTTAATAAAAAAGTAGTAAATAAATTAAGTTTTAGATAGTTATTTCTTCTTAAAGAAGAAAAAAACTATATAGCCACATTTCTATTTTGAAAATATAGGGGATGGAGCTTAGCCCACATATCCCCACTCCACTAAAATCAATTTTCAATCGACTTTTATTTCATAGTTACCGAATTTTCCAGGCACCACTTTTCCATATAGAGAAATAAGTTAAAAGTAGCATTTAGCCACTTTGTTATAACCAGTATTTCCGTACAGACATCATGAATACAGCCTTTTGCTATCATCTCATCAACTGTCTTAATTCAAAATGATTTTTTTTTTTTTTTAAAACATATGTAAAATTTCAAATATCTATTTTTGATGGCTTTTGAAATCAGAATGTTTTCTTTTAAAAGAAATCCCTTGGATTAACTCATTTCTATAGAAATTCTATTCAAATGCCTTTTAAGATCCGACAGCTTCTTGGAGACAAAGCGTCATTTGGAGTTCTAGTGCCAAGATATCAGAACCCAAATGTGCAAGAAATACAAGAAAAAATCTGATTGGCTGGTATAAAGACCAGCCAGCTAATCTCAAGGCTTGTATTATTGGGCCAATGAATCAGCCCAGTTATCTTCCTCATTTGACTTTTCAGACAATAGATCAGCCCTATCGTCTCCTAAGGGTTAACTCATTTCCATAAATTAAATAACATACTACAGTTATGACACTTCATCAAAGTTGAATTGAGTATAACAAGTAATATTTCCTAGTAAATCTTGTACAAATTCTTTTACCACTGAGCAGACCTGAATATCAGGATGAATAGATAGTCCCTGTGTCTTAAGCACCTAATGGTACAAACTCAACCCAGACCTCAAGTGGGACAAACATAATCCATTTCTAAAGATACTGGAAAAATTCAGTAAGTACCTGACTCCTCCTGCTATTCTCTACCTTTACAAGAACCAGATCAGGACAAAGATTGAGTACTATTGCCATATATGGGCAGGAGCTACCAAGTCTTCACTTTTCAGTCTCAATAGATGTTATATTCCATGCTAATAGGAATACATACTTGAAAAACAAGGTGGATAAAATAAGTAAAGGTTTATTGTACAAAACTAGTACAATAAGAATAAAAGGTAACAGTTATGCACAAGGTCATCACAAGTCAATCCAGTAGTGAGTGCTACTATTGGAAGGTCGGTAGTTCTCGCATAAGTCCGAGTCGTACTCAACAGATGCCAGCTAGTCTCTGTAGTCCGTTGACTTACAGATACTTATAGGTAGTTACTATCTATAGTGTAGTCACTATCTATAGTGTAGTCACTGATGGGGGTGACAGGTTATTCCATTACATCAGAGGTTCTCAACCAGGGGTAAATTTACCCCTGGAGGTAAAAAATTATATTGTCGGGGGGTAAATAATTGAAGTACCTGATAATTTAAAAAATAATTCAATTAAATTTAATTTTGTAAAATGAGAGAGAGAATGCAAATTTTTATTTCTGTTTTGGTATTTTTACTAATAACTAATTTGCACAATTTTTAGTCACAAATTAGTCAGTACTAATCATAATCATTCATTCAAAAAAAAAAAAAAAAAAAAAAATTTTTTTTAGTATTTTCCAAACATTTTTTAAATTGACAAAAACAAAAATACTAAAAAAAAAATTTTTTTTTGAATGAATGATTATGATTAGTATTAATTTGTAGATCTACTAATACAGCAGATAAAATGAATAATATTTTATTAATGACTACAAACATTAATAAAAATACTGAATTCTATACAGAGTACTAACTTATACTAAAAAATTAGTAGATTAGCACTAAATAAGAAATCAGTATTTTGAGTGTCACTTAGTATTTTTTTTAGTCACAGTATTTTGACTAAAAAAAAAAAACCCCTTAGTATTTTGAATGAAAAAATCATTCATTCATTTAGTCACAAAATTGTACATCAATGCTTTATGATGGCTATGAATTTTTTGTATGGGAGTAGGGGGTAAATGGAGAAATACATGAAGCCGAGGGGGGTCAATGATGGAGGAAAGGTTGAGAATGGCTGCATTACATCAATCGAATTCAAAAGCGTCTCTACATCCTTGTGAGTGATGAATTATTTTCCACCCTACAACCCCTTTCCTACAGATGAAATGTCACAAGCCTTTCGCTGCACTATGACTATTTTCATGGAAAGTGTTCAAACTACACTCCCTAGTTCCACCAGTTCTAGCCTTCACAGCTAAGACCAACCATGCCACAGACATTGTAGAAAACCACCCCCATTCCCTTATTTTATTGGTGAGCTGTAAACTCCAGTCAAGCAGCTTCTTCCCATGCTTTCTGAAACCAACTCTCAAGAGGATTCTTCCTTGATCACTACAATCTTAACAGGTTCAAGTCTAGAGTTAACTGCTATCTTCACCACATATCCCTATAAACCGTGCCTCTTACTCTATAACCCTCTACCTCGAGTGGCTCTTGGGCCTTGTACTGGGTGAAAAATTTAATTCAGTTTCATTTAAATAGTTTTTTTTTTGTTTTTTTTATATAGAATTACTGGATACTTCAGCTTGACAAACATGTTTATTAAAATTCATGCCAACATCTTTGAATTAGGAATTAGAATAATCTATAGAATAAGGATCCAGTTTCTGTAGGTGGTTTTTTGTTGTTTTTTTTATTTAAACACAGCAAAAAATAATACATTATAGAGAGATTTTTGCTAGAGCATTTTAACAATATGATCTTACTTGAAGAATAAAACAATTTTGAGTCCAATTTACAAGTCAATAGTGTGTGGTTAGCATTCACACATTTTTAATCAATCATTACTTCAGACACTAGTATCTAGGCATCATTGGTACTCAAAACTAAAACCAAGATCTAGTGTTTAAAAAATAAATAAATGTGTGTGTGCACATCATAGTGTATGATATATTTGGCAGTGTTGAATGTCTTCTTATTCAAGTCCTTTATATAAAATGTCACAGGACTTGCATGTAACCTACACAAATTTTCCCACATACTTGAAATCATCACTGATTTATTGATAACATCTAATACAATGTAAATGCTACTGGTACAAGGTACAGCAGAAATACCATTACCATATACCTCTCAGAAATACTTCCCACATTATGGTAAGACATTAGCTAGATGAAGACACAATTGCCACTAATGTCTTGCCATTATGTGGGTGGTATTTCTGCCACACCCTGTATAAGATATTACAATTCTTCAAAGCCTTTAAAATTCAAATACTATGAACCAAATTTTATAAACACTTCTGCAAAATCCCATTTTTAGAAATAATCAGTTTGACTTTTCAATATCAGCAAAAAATAACGTTATTAAAGGTAAGTTCATTTGCATATCAAATCAATTTACAAAAAAATTCACTCACCTTTGACGCAGTATAGCCTCCTCCTATAGTACCACCCAAGACAATATAACGCAATTTCAAAATTCGACCAGCAAACCTAACAAGAAACCCAATTTGTCTTGAGTGTGGTAGCCCCATTGGTTTAGGTGCACGCAGGAAAGGTTTACCAATTTGTCTTGATAGCAGCTTACTATGGAGGCTCCGCGAGAAAAGACGGTGACCAGTGTTTTTTGATGTTGCAAACAAACAATTCTTCATGGCTTCCGTGTGTTTTGAGTGAGCAGTTTGCATCAGGATGCGAGGGACTGCAGTTAACCTTTGTTTATTGTAAAGGTGGTTTGCTGCTTTGTGTGCACAGCTTTCACAGAGAGGGCTGAAAAGGAAAGAATGAAAGAATGTATACAATTAGTTTTAAGGTATGCTATATTTATGGGTAAAAGTGCTCAATATCAGGGATAGAGCGTATGTAAATATAAAAGTGGACATGAAGTGAACACCCAGAGGCGACAGTCTGTTTCATGCTAAATGTAATCATCAGGCCATCTAACAATTGCATTTAGCATGAAACAGGCTTTCACCTCTGGTTGCTGACTTCAATGTCCACTTCAGTCCGTTCAAGTCATCCGAGGATTGCGTTATGTGAAACTAGAGTCACAACTAGAGCTGCCCTTTAAAAGGATTTAACGTTAGTAAGCATTTTTTGATCAGTCTAGGCAATCTAGGCTTCAAGCACTTTATTGAGGAGGTAAGTTTGCTTTCTGGCTTTTTTTCTCTTTCTTTTTTCAGTATTGTCGTCTTTATTTGAGACTTTATCTGGGTAGGAGCTTAGGTTTTGACAAGCTGTCCATTTTGTTTTTTTCTTTAATAGCATGTGTGTATAATATATATATATATATAGCATAATGAGAGGCCACGTATACTTTCTTGATATGTATATAATATCTGGATAAAATAAATGATATGTATATAATATCTGGATAAAATAAATGAAACAAAAAATTCAAACAAAGTCGCATTGCACATCACGTGACATGCACGCTTCACGACAAACGCTGTAAACAAACGCTGTAAACAAACACACAAACACAGTATCTCATTTGATTTCTGAGGAAAGACCTAGGTGGTCTGAAATATTAAATAAATAAATATATACAAAAACACAGAAATAAATACTTTCATAAAAAAAAACACCCAATTTTGTTTCATTTATTTTATCCAGATATTATATATATATACACACATACACACAGGTAAAAGGTACTTATTTTCTATTAATGTTATCTTCAATTGATTTTACTGTGAATCATATATATATATATATGAATATATGCATAAAAACTGAAATCTGTTATAGCAAAAGAAAAAAGATCAACATTAATATGATAAAGATGTACGTGGCAAAGTATTCTCTCTCAATAGGAAAAACATGGAAATTTAAGTTTTAACAATTCCAGTTATAAAAAATATCTACGATAGAATACATGACAAAAGAAAACATACTGATCAGCTGTGTAAAAACACCCCCCTCTCCAAATTTATAGACAAATCCTACAGGTGCATGCTAAGATTTCTTCCTAACCTAAAATATAAAATGGGCCAATTCTAAGCCTCATGTACTATATCTTTTTGTTCTTTCTTGTCTTGAAGTCAGAATGCTACAATCATTTGACTGTATCCCTTACTTTGTGAACTTTTTACCTTATTATTGTTGCTTTGCCTACTTTTGTTGTGCATATATATTTGCTTGCCCTGTTCTTTTTCTTCCTTTTCTTATTGTCTGAGAACGTTGTCAATTCTATTTGTTGAGCAATTTTGCCAATTATTCTACAAAAATGGTTTGATATACAAAGCAATTTATAGTAAATGTTTCCAGAAACTTTAATATAATGCCATTTTACTGTAACAGGGTAGTGACCCTGATGGAATCATAATAATGCATGAAATATTGTTTAGTGAATTGAGGTATTGATAGAGTACAGAATTCTAAGTGAAGGAATAAAGATACTAAGTGGAAAAAATATAGATTAGTTTGCCAGATTGGAACCTGGTGGAAGAAGGTACGATTTAAAAATATTAACCAGAACTTATAAAATGCTTATTAGGGAATTGAACCCAAAATAAACCAAGATTTAGTAAATTCAGTACAACTACCCCTACCTCACTTCTCATCCCTAAGAGACAAAATGAATGTGTTTAGCAAAATTCTGCAAAATTTAGCCAGATCTGGGAAATGTTTATTTAGTGATCCGTCCCCTTCAGTTTATATTCATTCTTACCATTGCAAGGTCAGCTGCTAAGAAAGTTGGTTCATTGTTGTGCAAAGCAATCTATCTCCAGAATCTATCTTGCATATCTATAAGTCTACCATTCATTCATGCTTAGAATATTGCTGCTGTATATGGTCTAGTGCCTCTTCTATTTACCTTGAGCTCCTTGATAAAATCCAAAGAAGAATCAGCAATATGATTGGTCCTAATCTGCCATCTCAGCTTCAGTCACTTTCCCACTGCCATAAGGTTGCCTCTCTGTCTTTTCTATAAATGCTTTTATGGTAATTGTTTGGACGAGCTCTTTGCTATGATACTTAAGCTTTATGAATTTAAGTGCAGTACTAGACTGACATCTAGATTTCATCAATTTACAGTTGTTGGCTAGATGTAACTAAATTCTACACTAACAGTTCCTTTTCTTGCACTTCTTGCATGTGGAACTCCCTTCCAGTTTCATGCTTTCCAGCCAACTTTAATCTGCAAAAATTTAAATGCAATGTCAATCACTATCTACTATCCTTCACATTACTCTTTCCTTTTCCTGTTCATTATTTTTACCACATCCCTGTAGCCCCTTGCATGTTAGCGACTGTACTGCCTTACTTGAGGTAATACGGATTTAAAAAAAAAAAAAAAAAAAAAGTCTGAACCCAGAATCTGTCTGAAGACACTTTTGAATGGGTCATATCTGGTCAGAGGTACTTTACAAATATATCCATGTGTGTTCCTGATAAAGAGTTCTTTGTTTAAAGATATTATCCATCAAGATCATTCCCCTAGACAAATATATAAGTGAGAGTTCATGGCGCTCTTAATTCATGCAGCCACCAGGGCAGTTTATGCCTGAGAATTGTCCAATACATCCAGCAAGAATGCCCTCTTTCTATTTCTCTTTCCTAAAGCTGAAAGAAATTCCAGCCAAGTCACAAATGTCTAAAGTTCCTCAAGATCTTAGAAAATGAACCAAAAGTGATTGTAAACTTTGACAGTATTAAACTGTTGGCAGTTTTTGTATTGGCATTTATTCTTTCTACCTATAATCTTTTTGCCTTTCAAGAAAGTCTCCAGTTAAGAAAGCTACAACTTGCTGTAATGCAAAGAAGAATTCTTCAATAAACCCATCTTGCAGAGTACACAATGATAAACCACGAAACAACTGCAGCTGGTAACAGGTGAAAATACTGAACAGACAAAAGCATTCACACCTGCAACATGTTACACCTCACTTGGTATTTGGTGCCAGTGATTATAAGAGGTGATATTTGGCACTGCAAACAATTGTCGGTGTATACTACACGGCCCATAATAGTCATTACATTTCATGTACAAAATGCATATAACTATTGCAGGACAGACGTTGTATTAAAGATTAAAGAATTTAAGTAGTAGTATATTGGGAAAAACCAGGTGCTGTAAGCCTGGATGTGCAGGTGGTGTAATGGATAATGGCTAGGAATTGGAAACTGGAGAGTCAAGTTTCATTTCTAGTTGGGTTCATTATATTCACTTACAAGCAATTACGCTTGGGAAAGTCATGAAACCAATCCACTTCTTCTCTCTCAGCTATGATTTAATTAGACTTGTATCATTATTATCTTAAAAAAATTATAATCTAAAAATATTTTCTGGTTTGAAATAACCTGGAAAACGTTGATAAGCCATAAAAAAAAAAAAAAAAAAAAAAAGTATGAGGTTAGCAAATCCACCCCAGAAAAACCAACTTGTTATGCAAACCACAGTAGAAACACTTAGTAGTATGGGGAGGCTGTGGCCCTATGCTACACTGGAGAGCCTACAGGATAACCATCAACAAGAATGGACCTCTAAATATACCATATGTCCAAGGAAGATATTAGCTAAGATATTTTAAAAACAAAAAGGTGAATATCATCTGGGATAAGGATAATTGTTTATATTAGAAAAAAAAAAAAAAAAAAAAAATTGTCAAACCAGGTGAGATTAAAAATATATAGGAGGGTGATTTATTTCAAGTCTAACTAGCATAATTGCTACTCCAAAAAATTTATAAATTTTAAATTTGTACTTTAAAGTGCATAATAATGTCTAATTTTGTATTAGTTTTAAATGACAAAATATTTATATGACACAGAACTGCACTTTAAAAAAAAATAAAAATAAAAAAATAAAAATCACTTTTTAATGGTGAATTTTGTAATCAAAAAGCCTCAGATAATTAAGCAATACAAATGTTAAAATGATGAAATTCTTAGTCAGTACAAAAATTCTGAACTCAGTGGCCTAATGAGCCAGACTGTGTCTTACCAACTGAACAAAAGAAAAAAAAAAGTAAAGTACCAATACTAATCTGTAGAGATTTCATTTTAAGTGACATCACATTACTGCAACAAAACGTTTATTATGTCAATGTTGAAAAATAAGAAAATTCCTTTGGATTCAATAATAACTTATGAACATTGTTGTTTCTATTGCTACAGCAGAGGTACACTTTTGTGCAGTGAAATTCACTTTCACACTCTTCATTTGCTGATAAAGAAAAGTAGAACTTAAAAGTACTTAGAGAATCAAATTGTAATTATCATTTGAAGGCCTAATTAATGCTCACATGATGTTGCTTGGATGATAGGAAATTAGAAACAGTAAGTGAAATTAATCCTTTGCATGCAAATACAGACCTAGAACAACAATGTAAAATTTGTTTTAACTTCATATTCATAACACTTGAATATTATGGATTTTACAAAACTGTTGGAATTAAAACGAAACAGTGGATTAGATAAAAATTAGAGAAAACTTTTGATAAAGAATTTAGATAAAAGGACAAAGTGAAGAATTGAATTCCTGGTAATCAATAATTCAGCAACTAAGTAAAACCTTTTAGAAAATTTCCTAATCCAGTCTGCAACAAAAAGTTAGAGAGCCATGATCCTCCACATACTGAAAGGACATAATACATTAAAAAAAGGGACTTTTTATTGAATATATAGGTTTCACTAGTATTTTCCATAATAGGCACAGGATTCTTCATGGTCTCTAAAGTAAATTTCTTTACATACATTTAATTTGGTAAAAAATAAAACAACAGTTGTGTATAATGCCTTTTCTATATTTTAACATAATTTAAAATCCTATATATGTCAGTGGTGTCGATAAGAAGCCTTCCCCTTACCCCAAATTCTAATGCTGGGTTAGATTTTGGTTACTGGGTTAGGCCTAAAACTTTTCATCACTTTTTATTTTTAAGACATCAGAGGACTAGTGCATCAAAAAGGAATATTTAGGTATTTGTTAGTCTATCAAGATATAAGACAGTCATTTTTTTTTTTAAATTGTGTCTATATATATTTTAAGAAGCATGCTATTCTTACACTAATTACAATAGTGGTTTATTTCTACCAACTGTTGAATAATTATTATTCCTACCTAAAAATTATCTATCAAATTTGAAATCAGAAAATGTTTTTTACCTTTATACAAAATTAAATGTTGACATAGCTGAAAAGATATAAATTTCCTCAAAGAATTCATATAAAAATAGATTCCCTAAATTTTTGAAACATGTATTACTTTTGTTAGTATTTTATGGTTTATATAATACAAACATGTAAGTAAATATAAATGCTTATGCTTTGCTGTCTTAGAAAAAGAAAAATTTCTTCCTTCCATTTTGATAGACTTGAATTTTGTTTCTTGAACAACAATAATTTTAGAAATATAAGTTTATGAATTATGGTAACAAATACCATATGTGATATTTAAATAAGCTTTTCATTCAGCTAATCAAAGCATTGTATAATTTGTCCATAACCTTACTTTGACCTTTCAGCTGAAGTAAAAAAAGTATTTCAAGTGTATGTTTGTATTCATCTGGAACATTTGAAGATGAACTTTGGCAAGGAATGAAGATTTTAGGAATAGCATTATTTCTGTAGAAGGCATTTCTGAAGAACTCATAAGCCTTCAGGTGAGCTGGTAGTAGTTTGCTGAATTGGAACCAATACATACAAGGTAAACTATTTGTATCTTGTAGATACCAAATAGATGGACTGAGTCACAATAATTGAGGTTTTACTAAAGCGGTAAACTCAAGATTTAACAAGTGAAATATGCATCATTCCCAAATTCAATAGATAAAGCAAAGATAAGCTAAGAAATTTTAAATCCCTGTATTTGTTTTTTTGTGACGTACAATGGCCGTTAATAATTAAGTATAACTCAAGACTCCAATGTTAAAATAGAATAGTATTTAATTACAACTGCAAATAAATACTTAAGAACAAAGAAGTCAACCAAAGATAATTAACCATTTTAGTGAATACTTTGCTTGTAGCGCAGCTCAGCTTAACATCCAGTAAATCCTAAATCAAAACCCAAATAATCGATGAACAATAATTCATACTAATTCAACTGGATAGTTCCACTCAATAATCAACTCCAGTCAGTAGCCTGACACTGCTATTTATGCACCTGGTGGAAAACATTCATACGTCCAGAGTGTCACTTTCAAACCTCAGTGTTGGTAGTTATTCATTTTCTTCCTATATGACAGTTTTTATGGTGAAAAGATGAAGAAATCCTTAATTGTAGGTCACACAAGAGTAAATAAAAGAATTTATGGTCAATTCCTTTTATAAATTATTAACAATGCTCAGTATATAATAAATATACCACATGGTAAAGAAATGAATAATAAAGTGAATGAATTTAGAATTTGATATTGCTAATATAGTAATCTTAGTTTTCAAACACATTGTTTCATTAGGTCCATTCTGCAGTCATTTAGACAATGTCTGGTAATGGTCTTATTTTTTTTTATTGTTTTTAGTAAAAAGCCAATTATAATTGGTGTAATCTTTTTTGTTGTTTCTCATAAAATTGTGGTGGGTATTTTATTTTTCTAAATTACAAATAGGAACATTTTTTAAAATTAATTTGGTAATTTTCAATATTCTCCATCTGCATTAAAAAAATAAATAAAAAACATTTATTCCATTATGCAGAAGTAAATTAAACCTTTACAATAACAGAAATTTTTAAATACAGGTTGCCACAGCAGTAATGGCCATACTGGAAAGAATGTGGGAGTGCAATAGCAGTTCCAAAATTGAGTCTCTTCAAATCACTAGCCATATGAACCCTGCTGTATTGTTGCAAGAACATGGACATAAATGGCAAAAAGAGAAAAGATTAGTTTCATTCAAAATCAAGTGCTTAAGAAAACTGCTCGATATTGCGTACATGGAACACAAAACAAATGAATACATGAGAATTGTGGTCACGACAATTGTGGCTCCTCAAGAACCACTTCATCATAGAACACTCTTTGCCTATATGAAAATGAACTCATATGACCCAACTCACTCCAATGTCCACGGCCGTGGACAGGTTGGCTAAAGTGTCCAAGATTGATTTGTGTCCATTTGATTATGTTGTCATACCACCTTCTACTCTGGGTTCCCTTGCATATTTTTCCAGCAATCATCCCTTCAATACATATTTTTGATAATTTTTTTTTTTTTGTTTTGTTTGATGTGACCATATAGCTTAAGGGTTTTTACTCTTTATTTAGATAATGATTGGGAACAGACTAGTTGTGCCCAGAACTGTTTGTATCTTTGTGCAATTTGTTGGTCATGAATTGCATGATTCTTAAGAGTTATAGTCCAGTTGACACAACAACCCAGGCTATAAAGCAGGACAGGGAAAATCGATGTGTTGCAGATCTTAGCTTTAATTTTCTAGGGAATATGGAATGTTAGCAGAGATTTGTTTTTTTTTTGGGGGGGGGGTATTTTTCAAACACTTCCCCAACCAAGATCAATTTCCTGTTGAATAGGTTTTCCATAGATTGTTTTATTGAAAGGGGCATTATCTTTATTAGTGCCCATGTTTTAGATAGATTTATAATCAGACCTACTTCCTTTGCATTTTTAGTAAATGTGTTTATAAATTTCTTGACTGAAGTCATTCACAGCCATGATGGTATCAGCATATTCTAGGTTTGAAAGCAGATGACCTCCAGCTGAAAGAGCTTGATTCGCTAGTGGTTGTGCATAATTGAAGTGAGGATAGAATATCCTCTGGTTTCATTTCTCTTAAAATGTTTACAGGACACGAAATACCGAATGTCAGTCATGATGCATGCCTTAGAGTTACCACATGTAGATTTAAGAAGGTTTATGTATTTTCTATTCATGGATGTTTCCTCCAAGAGCTTCCACAAGTCAGATAATCTGATGCTGTCAAAAGCTTTTGTAAAGTCAATGAAAATAATATAAGCAGGTTTATTGAATTCCAAGAGTTTTTCAATTTGTTCTAAGGCTATGACCTGTATGATTGTTTCTCTTCCAGACTGGTATATGACCTGTGATTCTAGATGAGAGGTATATAGATAATTTTGTGATTTATTAGATCGTTTATTGGAATGGTTGGCAAAACATCAGCCAATTGATTCAAACTTCATAAAATAATAAGTAAGGATTTCCTTATAGTTGGTTCACATATTTTAATAATTTAGTAAATGTTTATAAATTTATGAATAAAAAATTGTTTTCATATTTCTTTATAAATTGGTAAATTATATATATTGCATTGTATTAGTTTTTAGAATTTTGTATAAAATTATTCTTGTAAATAATCTAATATATAAATAAATAGTGTTTAGTATTTTTGTGGTAAAGCCTAAAAGAAAAAAAAATGATAACATAAATTCACTATCATCATGTTTTATTACAATTCTAATCATTGCTTTTTAAAACAGTAAACAAAGCCAAGGAGTGAAGATAGTTAAAATAATAGTGGCGTCAATGGAAAAACTGACCTTTTGACACACTGTTTTTTTTGCAGGCATAAAGGTCCAAGTTTGACAAAATTATAATGAGACTTAATCTACTCTAACAACCAATATAAGAACAAAAAGAAAGAAAAAAAAAAAAAAAAGGAAACAGAATTTTGTCACATATGGAAAGAAAAAAAAAAACATCAATATTTAGTTTAATAAACAAGTAAAACGTTTAGAATTCATGAAATGAAGATCAAGCCAAAAACTTTAACCAAAGCAAAGGACCTGTCTGTGAAGTTGAAGTAGGTTAAATGCACTAGATCTAAATTCACTAACAAAAGACAATAAAAATGAAAATAGCTTTTAATATCTGCCTATATTTATGAGATTGTAATTATTTACACTATTTACATTGTTCAGAGTATTGTTCTCATCTTCGTTGCCATATTCACAAACTTTCAGCCGTTGTATGTTCCAGCCTCCTTTAGGTGAATGGAATTTTGAATTCAACCCTTTATATCATCCACCAGGGTAAATTATTCTAGTTCCATGGCTCTTCCAAGTTTTTGTTCACCTCTGCTGTAGCCAGGTATTGAGCTCACATCTCTGGGTCAAGTGACTGTATTCAACCAACACTTTTATCCACTGGGCCATATGTCCTTGAATTCCAATCATCTGAAGAAGGCCGTAGCATACAACAGCCAAAATGTCATAAATATGGCAACAAAGATGAGGATAACAGTCCAAACAATGTAAATAAAATAGACTTTGCAGTAAAGTTTAAACTATGAAAACTAAAGACTGAGGTAAAAAGTGATGGTTTGGTTTGTTTTGTGGCATATCAACCTCAATGGGTCATTTAATGCTGACAATTTTTTTTTCCTGGTAATATTTTTTTTTTTTTTTCAAAAACATATTGCTGGAAATATTTTTTTAAATTTATTTCTGGTAATAATTTTGTACAAAGTATTTCTGGTATTAAAACACATTTTTACACTTTTATAATGCTTTTTACCTCAGTTTAGGGATTAACCATTTGCTCATAGCTGGGACCCTAACAGGTACTACCACCCTGGGCTCAGGATGGACCTGGAAACACCAGCAATTAAGAGGTGGTTCCACGCTCCTCAAAACCTCCTGATCAGTGGCCTTACTGTTGGATGTAGTTCATCATCTTACCCAGGACAAGTGATGGTTTAAAAAAAAAAAAAAAAAAAAAAAAAAAAAAACAATTAAATATATCAAGTATCATAATATGCAATAGCAGAGATTCATTGAGTGAATACTTGTGTATAAATTTAGTCGTTTTTAAAAAGAAAACTTTGGTTAAAAATGAGATTTCATGATGTTTCAGGTTTTGATTCTTTCTCTCTTTTCCACCATAAATACTTACATAAAATACAAATATCTCTGATATTAGGTTACCATAAATTTAGTTTCAAAATTAAATTTTCATCCTCTATATTAGTTTACACCTTACGGTAACAAGTTTCAATTCATATCTCTCACTTTTTGTTTTATCCTTTCAGAATGTAGACAATCATGGTTCTCCACAACCTTCAGTCTTTGTTGCTCACAGTAATACTTGCACGTTTACAACATGCTTTGTACTTGTTCCTTCTTTTGTCTTTGCTTCCCTGTAAGTGTTAAATTCTCCAACCCTGCTTTCCTAATGTGTTCTCTAAATTTTCAACTATCTCTGATTATCAACAACAATTTCTTCATAATCCCCGTTTTCCATCCATAATTTTCTCAATATTCTTCTGTTACTTCAAGACTTTTCTTAATTTGTGTTGAAAAGAGTTGTAGCATCACTAACATCCAACTCTCTAAACAGGGGGAGCAATGTTCAAGCGCCAAAACTAAGTGGGAATAACCTACAGCTTACACGTTCCAAAAAGTGTTTCTTTTTCAGTGTCAGCTATTTAAAAACTTTAGCACTCTGTAGGTGACTATTTTCAGCAAGCAAAATGTTAGTCCTGCCAATGCAAGTTGAATTTGAATTTTGGGGTTGTGTAGTCATAACCTTCTATGGCAACACCTAAAACAATCTTCACTGAAATTGAAAGCCAGGTATTGCAATTTCAAATATATAGAACTAATATTGTATTTTGAAAGGATTCCATATACAGTAAAAGGAGAAAATAATATTTATAAACGATGTAAAGTGCTAAATATTAACCAATTACGACAAAACAGTCTCTTAAAATGTAACAAGTATAACAAAACACTGAATTCAACATTATATACAAAAACCATGCTTGGAAATGTCATAAATTTACCAATGGATTTTAAAATTTATGTACTCTAATGAATGAATAACTATGTCAACAAAATAAAGTATTTCTCCCCCTTGACCTCCTTCAGGTAGGAGGAGATTATGTTTATTACCAAGAGGGTATCTGACCTGTGATTATGCATGAAATCTACATAACTGAACTAATACATTACAAAAGTTTAGAAAACATTAAGTCACATGAAAGAAAAAAAAAGCTTATTTCTCCGACTTCTATCAATTTCTGTATCCAGGTCAGTTTTAATGAAACAAGAAGCTTTAACAAATATTTCCTACAATAAAATCTCAACCAAAATAAATGCAAAATAATTAAAATAAACTTTTTTTTAAATAAATCTTATGAAATGAATACACTTATCTCAGAAAGTGATCTGCAGTTGTACATTTTAATCATAATGTGAAATTGACTAGAGTCCTTTTCGCAGAAAAAATAACCAGCCGGTAAACTGAAGTCTGAAGAGAAAGAAATGTTTTTCTTTCCTCACTCTCACTTATTCTTGTTTTTGTTGATTTTTATGAAGATATGAATATTAGTAAGAATCTTGCTAATATTCATATTTTCATAAAAGCCAAAAACAAATTTGTCCTTTGTTTAGAATATAAATTAAGTACCACCAAAATGGATGATTTTTTCCGTGCTAAAAGTAGAAAGAAAAAAAAAAAAAAAAAAAAAAAAAAAAAAAAAAAAATCGACAACCGTTGTTTTAAAATATTTATATTTGCCAAAAATCATGGAATTATCATATTCAATCAAAATTTTCAATACTTATCCATTATGAATAATATTTTACTGGAGAGGTTATTTTAGGTAACTCCACTAATTCGGTATTAATTTTCAATACCTACTTAAAGTTTGAAATGAGTTTTTCAAAATGAAAAATCATTCTTGAAGATTTCATTTTAGCTTTAGGCTTTAATTATTAAATTTACTACTTCCAGTAAGCAAAATAATCTGGTGTATTTCATATAGAAATTATATCGATTGGAATCTCAATTTTTTGGTCAATTTAATAAAATTTTCTTAAAAGTGGCCATTTCTTAATTTGTAAACAAAACAAAAATATTGATTTTTAAAACTTTGCAAAAATAATATATATATTTGTCACACATTATTTGTGTAAAATTAGTTTTTTTCTCAGGAAAACAGCAGTAGTTTGGAGAAGAAAAAAAAAAACGGATTATTTACATTCTCCAAGGAGTCCTACTTTTACTAATAAATTTTTTGAAAAAAAATTTAATTTCTCAAAATTTCATGAAATTAAGTGAAAAAAAAAAAAAAAAAAAAAAAAAAAAAAAAACAAACAAAATTTTGAACAAGAAAAAATATTGAAAATTAAAAAATACTTTGTTCTTTCCTCTTAATAATGGCAAATATTTTGATGATAAAGCTTTGTTTTTATTAAGTTTGAGGCCTTTTTTTTATCATTCTATGCTGTTTTTCAGTGAGAAGTGGAGGTACCTAGGTTATTTTATTAAAAAAAAAAAACTTTGGGGAAATATTTTTGGGGAGTAGGTTTCATATCCCTTTCCCCTATTGCATGTATACTTTTTAATTTGGGGGAGGATGTTCATTAAAGTGTTTTTTTTTTACAGTTGAAATTAAAAAGAAATCCTTGAAGATTATTTCAGTAAAAGATTTTATTTTTATGCAATATCAAGTGTGAGCACACAGAAAATTTAGCCTGCATCTTGTCAAAAAGTATTCAATACAAATCAAAAAACTTTTTTTTTTGAGAATTGGTGCTTGCATAATTTAAACACATTTTCTTTCAGATTCGAAAGAAAAAAAAATCTTAATTTAATATCTATTTTTAAAAAAATTATTTATAATTTTTCAGTGCAATTTGGAAATTAATCCCACTGCTGTTCGTCACTAGAGTTTATTTTATTAAATAAAGATGTTTGAAAATTGAAAATTTAATGTTTACTATCATTTTCAATTGAGAACCTTTTTTTATTAAAAAAAAAAAAGAATTTTATTTTATTTTTTTCCTTTTAGCAACTGTTAGGTAACTTTTGGCATGTGTACAAAATGGAAAATAATTTTTGATATCTCACCTTGACCAATGGCTATTCAATATCAGAAGAGTATTTTAATCTTATTTCATATTGCCCATTCAGTCAGTACCAAAAATAAAACTATTCATCATACTAAGTTTAATAAAAAGCATCTAGAATAAAAAAATTATATTCTTAAACTAGTGGTTATATAAGGTTAAAGAAAATTTAGTTTTAAACTTAAACATAAATATATTAACAAATTCTTGATTATGGCATTGTTGGTCTTCTGTACTTTAGGTTTTATTTTTTACTATACTGCACTGTTTTGGACATGGGTAGAACTAGTGTTTTTCTACTTTGTTCTATGACCTCACAAGTTAGTGTACATAAATAAAACTTTTTTTTTTTTCCACTCTGTTTTAATTCTTAAATTTACTAACAGACTTTGGAACATCACTATGACAAATATTGGATTTTCAAGAATTTTAAATTTGTTTACATTTTTCGTATACAATGAGAAGGTGATGAGTGATGAAAAAAGTTCAAAGGCGGCATTTAAAATATTAAAAACACGTTTTTTGGGGTTTTTTAAAAGCTAACATAAATCTAAGGAAAAAAGATTATCCATTAGTTGACTTGCATATACAATACATGTAGTGATTGTATTAGTGAATACTAATACATAAAGTGAGAATTGATGATTTTTAACTTTTGAAAACTGACTTTATCAGAGAAACAAATATTCAAAAGATAAATCAAAGTAAAGAATTATTCTAAATCTTGTTTCTTGTTCTTTAGAGAATTATCAATGATATATGAGCAGACTTGGCCACACAAAAAATTCACTTATTTAGTCTTGTTAAACTGTTTTCAAGTTTACTGTATCAATACAAAGACTAAATATCGTACTTGCAATGGAAAATAATTCAATGTAACAATTGATAAAGGTGAATTAGTATAATTAATATCGTCCTCTCAGATTATTGGTAAAAAAACAAAATATTTTCAATTGAAAATGTCATTAATTAACCAATAAAATACTCTATGCTCCTAAATGTCTATCTGAACTCTGAAATTTTATTTACTATTTTTTTTCTCATCAATAGGAGTAAATAGGTTTGCCTATTGTCTAGTTCACACTTCACTCCAGTCTTTCAAACAGGAGTAGAAGTTTATCCTTTGTTCCCTGTTTAGGATCAGGTTTCAGATTCCTTCTAAAATCTTAATTCTATTTGACTCCCCATAACCCTTTGCATCTTAATAGAAGTGTTGCCTTGCTTGGGTGAATTGATTATAAAAATGAGATCTGTAGGCTTAATGAAAAATAGGTTTGGTCTTGAAGTTACAGGTAAAAAATATAATTTATAATTAATGACAAAAGAAACATTACATATTTAATAATACCAAACAAATAAAATTAAAATAAAATGGATATTAAATTTTATAACAAATTAATCTACCTTAATTTTCTGAAACTGAAATCATTACATCCACTGGGTCAAATTTACTTTTTCAGATTTTCTCCTGAAAATGACATTTAAAATCATTTTAATAAAATGAAATATATTTTATTTATTGTTTCATTTTAAGTGGTGAAATGTGACCAAGTGAATTCATAAACACTTTATTTATGTGAATGAATTCATTGTTACATGATAAATTTAAGAAGGGCATCCAGTTGTAAAACATTGGCATAAATTATCAACTTATATTATTTACTTAAATCTATTCTTAAATTTTACATTATCAACCTCAAAATTCTGCAAAATCTTTCTTTGGGGTTGGATGTGGGGTCAAAATTCTACATACATCAATTATAACAATTTGTGTAACTTTGCAAGTTCTATGCTAACAATTTCTTCTCTTGCACTTCTCACTTGTAGAACTTTTTCCACGTCTTGCTTTCCAGTCAACTTTAATCTTAAAAAATCTAAATGTAATGTCAACCATTATTTTTAGTCTTCAATCTTCTTAATTCCTGTTCTTTTTTTTCTCTTTCCTTAACATTTTCTTCTGGTTCTCTCACACCTAGTAACCCCCTTTGCAACTTTATTGCCTTGCTTTTATTAAAAAAAAAAAAAAAAATCTTTTTTAGTAGATGAAATTATTATTCTGCAATCTCTTTGAAAACATTTTTGGACATCTAATGCATCAAATTTTATATTTTCAGAAAACTAGTTCAAAAACTTCACATAATTTTTCTTAAAATCAGACCATTTTTTTTTTCTTATGCAAGGTAAATCAAGGACACATGGCACAGTGGATAAAGGCGTTGGTTAGATCCAGTGACAGGACCCAAAGAGTGTGAGTTCAATACCTGGTTAAGGCGGTGGAGAACTTGGAGAGGAGAATTAACAACTGATAACTGACATCCATTAGACATGGCACGTGGAACTAGAACAGTCTACCCTAGTGAGCGAAATAGAGTTCAATTCAACATTCCAACTACCTGAAGAAGGCCAGAGCATACAACAGCCGAAACATTGTAATAAATATGGCGACAAAGATGAGGACAATAGTCCAAATAATTTAAATAGTGTACATAATACCTCATCTCAGAAATATAGACAGATACTGAAGGTAAATAAAGTTTGGTCAAGATTTGAATTAATTAAGATTTACATATGTCCCGACACAATTAACAGAGACATGGGTAGTGTCTGAAATTGTCCATTTGCCTGGGTAATAAGTTTTTTTGGAACACCTAAGATATTGACCCTGCTGATAACTTGTAATTAATTATGAGATGCTACCACTACCACCAGAGACTTTATTCTGCCCTTCAGCAGTAAAATGTTAAAGAGTGTTGGTAATTGTCAAAATCCAAAGACAATATAAAAGTTAAAACCAAGTCTTGGCAACAAATGGCTGTCGAAATTATAAGATAAGAAAAACCAACACAATTTTACAAACCCTGTCCATTTAATTGATGATTTTTATAATTTTCGCCTTTATTTTTATTGTTGATTTTATTTTTAGGTTCTTTTGTATTAATTAATTTAAATGTTTAACTTAATTTACTTTACAGCTTCCCGATTGTAATTATCTGAGCTATTTATCTTTCAATTGATGCATTTTTAATTATTGGAATCTTACTATTTATTTAGTTCAGCTCTGATCAGATGGTTCTAATGAAGTTGCTAAGCAACTGTTACTGTTAATTCCTTCCTGGTGACTATGATAAGTGCACTGTAGTTGTAATTCTATGCTCAGAGTTTGTTTTTTTTTGTTTTAAAAAAAAAAAAAAAGGGGGTGAGATTCGAAATTACTATTACACTTTACTTTCTATTCCATAAATCATCCTCACATGTACTCTGAGCCAATCATAGACGTCTAACGCTGACCCCACTGTTCTTGCGCCAAACTTACTTCTTGATTTTGTTAAAGTTTAGGAAGTGTGAAAAAATATAAACATCTGAATACAGGTAATTGACGCGGCCCCAGCCGTAGTATCAAAGTTCTAACTTTAATTGTTCAGTCACATTGCTAAGTTAATGTACAAATTGAAAATGTAAGTTTTTGGTTGTAACAAAATTAAATAGATAACTTCTGTATGCCTGCCCATGCCCAAGTAACCTTGTTTCTACGATATTAAATCAAATGATTGTGTGTGTAGGGGATGCCTACGCACCCCGACCTACCTTTGTTATCCCCCTCCTTCCCGTGGATCATTTTTAGTCCTTACCCTGTGTTCCAAAAGTCAAGCGACAATTGGCAGAAAGCATACTTGTTTGTGAAATAGCAACCAGGGAAAATTTGCATGACATTATATCTTCTATAATTCGACCAATAAAATTTCTTAATGTCACATACAGAAACATGATTCCATTTGGTAAATAAATAAATATACAATTTAAAAGTTTATCAATGGTAGTGCGACTTTTGGAACAGCCTGTATCAGCTAGAGCTTATCTTGGTACCAAGTCTCTTTCCGGTCCCTTCTAAAAAAAAGACTACTTCAATTCTATACTCCTCCTACGCTTGTCCTTTTTAAATACAGCTCCACACAGTAACTGTCTACCTTGAGTGGCTCTTGGGCCTTGTATTGCGTGAACAACAACATTATTAATAAAAATAGACATGTAGCAGAAATTAAAATATAACGAACGAGACTTCTTCCCTAACGAACCTGAACGGGATATTTTGCATTAATCTAGTTACTAGTAACTAATTTCAATATTTAAAAAAAAAATTAAGTAGTCATTGAATGCTTAGATTCATGATGCTTTATAATAATAAAAAATCACATATATGTTTAAGTGGAGACTAAAATAAGCGTACAAAATTACAAAAATGTGACAAAAAAGGAAAGCATATTGTTATTGTAACATTGTTATTGTAAAATTTTAATAAAATAAGTAAAAAAAATAAAAATTGTCAACAAAATAAAATTGAAAATAAACTAAATATCGTTTTCACTTTTCATTTTTGTGGTGTGAAGTTTCAGGTTCCATGTCACAAGAATTACCTAAATTTGAAAAAAAGTTCACCTATTGATTGAGGATTCAAATTTTTTAAAAGTATATATCCCAAAAAGAAAAATAAATTCGCATTTATCCGATCAATATAATTATATTTTAAAATCACTCAACCTTCAAAAAGCAAACATCTCCCTAAGATAGGTTACCGATTTTATCGTGTAGGGCACTCAACAGATTAAGTACATTTATTTAATTGAGATTTTTTGATGCAGTGAAAGAAAAATAGAATAGAATCGAAAAGGGGATAAGCCACAAAAAAAATGAAAGCTAATTTTAGTTTGACCTCTGCAATAGCATTTTAGTCTTTTTAACTTAAAAAACGAGACTAAAAGAAAAGCTAGTACGTTTTAAGAGTAAACACTAAATGAACATTTAATGAATCGCCGTTTTAATGATCAGCAAAATAACAAGGAATTAACACAGCTTTAAATAGTAAAGTGATGCAAGACGAAGGGTGGAAATAAATGAGTTGTAATATGACTACCAATATAAATCGTCCTCTGTTATCTTCTTTACTTACCCAAAGTGGCCCCAAAGCAGCCGTAACATTGCGTTTTGAATTGTTTAGTGCATGAATCACAGTGAATTGATGAAGAATAGTCGGTCAGTAGTGAAATTTATCGGACATAGCAGATGTAATAAGTTGGAAGAACGGCAACCATATACAGAAGCAGACGTCCCTTTACATCACATTATTACGTCCTCACCCGGTCATGGCCGACATTCGTGAATGGCACTTGCACAAAGCTATAAAAAAAATAGTTACGTATTTATTTAACGTATTAAAAACTGCGAATTAATAATCAATTTGTTCTTAAACAATTACAAAAATTAAATTGCAAAAAATTATGGAGAAATCCCTTATTTTATGTCCGAGTATTTTTTTTTATTTAAATAAAAATCATTCCCAATGCCCGTGTGTGACGTAAAAAATATCTGAGTTAAAAAATAGAGCATTATATTAGTTTTTTTGTCAGATTTACTTTTCTTCTTATTTGTTGTCAAATATTTTAGAAATTTAATTTTTCTTCAGGAAAAATTTTATATCTTATGGAGGAAATATGTGTAAATGCGGCTACTAAATTTACACGTAACCGCATCCCGGCTCCATAACACGTGAAATCAGGCATTGTCTGGTTGAGAGTCGGTCAGCTCAGCTCAGGTCAGTGTCAGTCTTTAAAATATTTTTCTTATGCACAAATAAAATTCTGACGCCCAATGACGACACCGTCATGAAAATGCTTTGATTCCTTTTAGTTTACTTACATCAAGTACTTTCAAAACCCTAAAAAAGAATGTTTGTTTTTGTTTAATTTTTTTTCTGTTCCACTTTCAATCGAAAAAAAAATTATTTCCCAATAATTTAATAAATATATTTTTAATTTACTGCCTTAGAATTAAGGTCACTAAAGTTTACAATTGAACCATTTTCTTCATTAATAGTACCGAATGAAATCACTTTGACGCTCTAGTCACTAGACTAGAGTGTAAATATTTACACAAGCTTACAATTTAAATACATCTCAGAAATAGGCAAGCAACATAAGTTAAATATTAAAATTTGATACGATCTGGAGGAGTGTTTTTGTTGTTTTTTTTTTAACAAATGCTTTGTGAAGCCTTAAAAAAATCTGTAAATTTTAAAAGAAATCAGTTTTTTTATTGATTTCAAAAATGGAAAAACATGTCAAAAGGGCGTATGTCAACTTAGGCTCCTAGAATCCCACCGTTGAAGTAAAAAAAAAAAAGAGTAACCCCAACAAATACCATTTCATCACTCCCCTTTTCCCCCACCCAGCTCTAAAATATCACCCAAAAATATTGGCAAACTTAGAGTTTTGTGCCCATAAAAAACGGAGTGTCAATAGGGCGGTTTTTCCATTAACGCCTCTGTTGGGAAAAGATTCCTTGGGATGCGGTTTGAATTTTAAAAAAACGAAAGAAAAGATTGTTAATGTTGTGTATTCAAATAAAATGATGTTTTTATTTAAATGTAGGATACACAAATTTTAATTGTAATTACTTATGAAATGAAAGTTAAAAAATTCTTCTCTTTAACTGTAAGGAAATGAAGATGAATAGTCTTTCAGTGAGGAAGAGAGAAAGTAGAGTTGGGAGACAAGTTTAAAGCGAGTCTGCTACTGCTTTGATGAGAAAGACCAGATGCCGAGGTTGACTCGTGTCTCTTTTTACTCCTGTCAGTCCTTCTGCCGAGTTGAATGAATGTTTGGCTTTTATGGTATTGTGTAGGCTCCAGAAGTCTGAGTTTATTTACTGGCGGGAGCTGATTTTATTGGCTGTTTATTTTTATTAAATGGAAAATTTGAAGTATGATTGAAACCCAGGAAGGCTGCACGGAGCCCTTTCCTGGTGTGTTTAATTTTGTCCTTTGCTTTAATGTTGTTCACTTCCGCCTACTCTACACCTCTATTATTTTAACTACCTTCCATCCTCAACAATGTTGTTTTAAAAAGCAATGATTAGAATTGCAATAAAATCTAAACATATGTTAAGGTGAATTTATACAATTTTTTTTCTTCTTGAGAATTTGCTATAAAAATATTAAACACTATTTAATTATTAGATTGTTTATTTACAAGAATAATTTTATATTTACATTCTAAATAAAAACTAATACAATTTAAAACTAATGCAATGCAATATCTATCATTTACCAATTTATAAAGCAAGAAATATGAAAATTTTTTATTCAAAAATTTATAGACATTTACTAAATTACTATGTGGATCAACTATAAGGAAATCCTTATTATTTACCATTTTATAAAGTTTGAATAAATTGGTAATTAGCTGATGTTTTGCCAACCATTCCAATAAACAATCTAATAAGTAGTGTTTATTATTTTTATTGTCAGTTCTCAAGAAAAAATATAAATTCACTCTCATGTTTATTACAATTCTAATCATCGTTTTTTAAAACAAACATTTCTGAGGAGTGAAGGTAGTTAAAATAATGGTGGTGTCAATGGAAAAACTGTCCTTTTGACACTCCATTTTTTTTTGTGGCACAAAGGTCCAAATTTGCCTAAATATTGGTAAATACATGTGTGCAAAAATATTTATTTGTAACAAAAAATATATTATAAATTGGTAATACCAAAATCAATCTTTTATGTGCTATGTCCTTTCAGGGCATAGGCAATCATGGCTCTCCATTTCTTCATGTCCCTTGTAGCTCTCAATAGGTTGTGTCTTTTTGTTATTTCTCCCAGACCTTGTTCTGCCATCAACTTCTTAAGTATGTCACACATTGCTTTCCCTTGTCCCTCTTTCCCTCGCCCTGTGAGTATCAGATTTTCCAACCCATTTTTTCTCATTATGTGTCGCAGAAATTTCAACTGTCTCTTTCTGATGTTAATTATAAGTTTCCTCTTTGTTGCATCCTCTCCAAATCCTCATCATTGTTCACATGTTCGGACCATGGTATCCTTAGCATCTTTCTGTAGAACCATATCTCTGTTGCCTTGAGTCTCTTCTTCATCTTTGAGGAGATCATCCAGCATTTGCTGCCATAAAGGAGGACAGATATCATGTAGCAGTTCAGTACTCTTTTCTTTGTTACAAAACCCTCCTGTCATGTAATACTCTGTGTAGCTTTTGGGATGCGTCTTTGGTCATCCCAAGATGTCTTCAGATCTTAATGTCACGCTTACCATCCTCTGTCAGAACACTTCCCAGATATTTAAATTTCTGCACCTGCTTGATTTTAGCATCCCCGAAATTGCATTTTGAGCTCATCTTTTTTGCTGATAACCGTGCATTCTGTCTTCATGTAGTTTATGCTTAGTCCCTTCTTCTCACTCTCCTTTGCTACCTTCTGTAGGAGGTTTTGTAGTTTCCTTTCCATGTCTGCTATCAGCAGTATGTTATGTTAAGATTGTGGCCAACAATGATAAATCCTGGTAGAATTTCCAGTTCTCTCAGAATTGCCATGTTGTATAAATTGAATAAGTACAGTGAGAAGACACATCCTTGCCTAACGCCCCTTTGAAATTATTTTTCATCTTTATGCATGTGACTTGCTCCATTAGAGGTTTTTGATTATTCTAATGTCTTTCCTGAATATTTCAAGGTTGCTAAGCAGATCTAACAAAATATAACAATTAAAACAGCTAACCTGGTTTATCGGTCCTCTCTCATTTCAGATCAAAAATTGAGGATTAAGTCCCACATTAAAGAAAAAATGCAGCAATTTTGTATGTCTAGTCCAATTGGTCCCCCAGAAGTGTCCTGTCTATTTGTATTTACCGTAGATTGGTGTGACGAGTGCAAGATTTGCTAAGAAAATTTCAGTTGGTGTAAGAAGTTGTTATTTTTCCACCAACCCACATATTGTTTTTAGTGCCCAATCTATGTTGACACTGATCTGGAAGAATGTCCTGCCTACCTATCCTATTAGTTCTGTAATTCACAAATTCAGATGTCAGTGTGATGTGAACTGTGTCAGGTTTGTGTCAGGTTGGAGACACTGATCAACCAACACATTCCAAGCAATATTTGCAAGGGAAAGATCGACAATTTACATAGGCACATTAATTTATCAGGTTTAGCAATATCTGAACATTTGATTAAAAACCAGCAGTGGGCTCGGATATTACCTTGAATGTTAATCTATCAAATCTGGGAGAAAAACACACATTAAGCTGAATTATTTATTATGAAATCAGTAGGTGTATGGTCAAGTGGTTAGAATGTTAGTATTCTGCCCATGAGACGTTGGTCCAAATCTCACTATGGTCAAATTTGTCAAAGAAGTGACCTGGGTGGCTATCCCAGTATGCTGCACTCTTGGAAATTGCCTGAAAATCATACCACAGGTTGACCCATGCCTTGTGAGTGGAAGTAGGTATATTGTTTAGAATCCATTGATGGTTATGCTAGCACAAAGTTATAAGTTATTGTGACTGAGGTGAGTATACCAGTTTTTGTTTAAACTGGTAATTATGCCTGATTATCTGCTCTCTCCAAGAAACTGCAACTAAGGTCAAACCAGCATTTTTGCAGCATAAATCACAGGTTGGCTCTTTGGGTGTTGAAGAAATATAATCGTGTCTGAGTAGATGTCTGAATCAGGGATTAGCTAACCACTCTAGTAGACAGGTATGCTTGAAAACAAATAGCCAGCCATTTTTTTTAATATGAAATCTGAACTGACATTTTAATTTATTTTTTTATTTATTTTAAGATATTTTTGTTTCTTTAGATATGCTTGCTCAGTGTATATTTATAAGATTGAATATTTGCTTATCAGCAAATATGGTTATAATCAAGCAAAATGTCTGTGTCCTTGCAAAAAAAATTTATATTGTAAGCATTTATGAACTAAAAAGCAACATTGAAATGTGTACACTTTGTTTTCTCGGAAGCAGTTTTTGACAATTTGTAGAATAAAAAACTTTGCTCAATTATCTGAAAAAATTTTTTTAAATACATATTACCAATATTTGTCTTTTTTCAGCTTCCGTCTCTATCACAGGACAGCGAACATACTCAAGATGGCTGAAGATGATGATAAATTATACAGATGGGAAACTGCCTATGAAAGAACTTGGTTGGTATTTCTGATTTTTTATATTGCTTAATTAAATGTTTTCACCCTCCAATGTGTTCTTGTATGTGCTATGTCCTTCAAGATGTTGGCGATCATGGCTCTCCCCAATTTCCTGACCTTTTGTAGCTCTTAATAAATTTTGTCTTTTTGTTATTTTTCTGAAACTTTGTTCCACAATCCATTTACTCAGACTTGCTAGGTAGGTTATGTGTTTATTTCCTCTTGCCTTCAATCAATGTGAGTATCTCCAAGCCTTCTTTCCTCATTATATGGTCTAGAAATTTCAGTTCCCTATTTCTGATATCAAATATGTTCTATTTATTTCCATCTTTTCTGAAAGTCATTGCTCACATGTTTGGTCTATGGTATTCTCAGCATCCTTCTGCAGAACCACATTTCTGTTGCTTCAAGTCTCTTCATCTTTATTGAGTTCAAAATCATTTATGTGGTCTTATGGGTGATGATTTTCGTACAGATGAAACATTGCTAACTTATAACTATTCTATATTTTTGTGGCAAATTTTCAGATGAACTCCATTCTTTAGTTCCACCAGTTCAGACTTTTGCAATTAGGACTCACCTTGCCACTTCTACAAAGTCAAATCATCCTCATTTCTCCCTATCACTACACCACTACCAAATGTTCCATTCTTTAGTTCCACGAGTTCAGACCTTTACAGGATAAGACACACCATGGAGTCAAATCATCCTCATTTCTCCCTATCACTACACCACTACCAAATGTTCCATTCTTTAGTTCCACGAGTTCAGACCTTTACAGGATAAGACACACCATGGAGTCAAATCATCCTCATTTCTTCCATGTTCCAAATATAAGAAGAAAGTTCTACTCAGACAGCTTTTTTTCCCAAGAACTGTCACTTTGAGGAATAAACTCCCATGTGGATGCTTCTCTGAACACTTTTGACTTCTTCAATTCAATGGTCAATCATCATCTTTATCCTCATAATCTTAATTTTCAATCATCTTCCCTTTCCATTCATATCACACACCTCATTCAATATTACCATTTTGTTGATTGTAACATTTTTGCCTTGAATGACTTGAACTTTGTAGTGGGCAAACTTTAGTATTTTTTTCAAATTTTGACAGCTTTAAGTACATTTTTTATTTCTCTGTGTATCATTTTGTGGTTTTAATGTTTTACTTTTTTCATTTTTTAATACAAACATTAAAACCACAAAATGATAGACAGAGAAATTTTTACTTTTTTCATTTTTTAATACAAAGTTTTTAGAGTATGTACACTCACAAATATGGATGTACTGCAAATGATTTTGCTGCAGAAATGCGTTGAAAATCAGGAAGAAAGGCTTTGTCATTGACTAAGAGTTTAATGTAAGCATTACTAATAGACTGATAAACAAATGGGCATGTGGCCAAGTGGTTAGAATGTTCGCTTTCTGACCATGAAAGCAGGTTCAAATCTCGCCATGATTGATTTATCAGGAAGGTGACTTTTTGGTGTTATTGGTCTGGAGGGGGTGATCCCAGAATGTAGCACTTTTGGAAAGTGCCTGAAGACCATACCACAGGTTGATCCAAGCCTTGCGAGTGAAATTGTGTAGACAGAACCCTTGGAAGCCATCGGTGGTTGTGCTAAACACAAAGTCACAAGTCATCGTGACAGAGGGTTTGAGTGTGTTTGTCTTGTTCAGACTGTTGATCATGCTAGATTATGCACTCTCTCCCAGAAACTATAACTACGGTCTGCTCAGCATAGTTGCAATATAAACTACAGGTGGATTCTGTGGGTGTTGAACAAATACAAATATGCCTGAACAGGCATCTGCAATGGGGATTAGCTATCTGCCCTAGTAGACTGACATCCTCGTATTTGAGTGGCTGCACCATTTACCTTTTTATTTATTGATAAACAAAAGCTGTGATATGATTAATTTTTTGTTTGTCTAGTTTTACAAAATTAAAGATGGTCATTTGTTGAGGAAACAGGCATGGGTAAGTAATTCTTACCCGTGATTCTTTGGCTAGGAATAGTGTTCACACATAAAAGGGATACAGTCAAGTTATGACTTTGAGGCAAAAAAGACAAAATGTGCGTGTAAGACCAAGAATTGTCCATTTTTATTGTCGAGGAAGAAGTTCCAGCATGCATCTGTAGGATTTGTCTATAAATTTAAAGTGGGATGATTTTCAGCACTCATTCCGCAATTAGGATCAGTTAACTTGCTTTTCTGCCATATGTTAGGCCTGGGGAGGGTCCCATATGAATATTTTCCTTGTATATGTTTTTCATCTATGTCATGGGGTTATTTATGGAAATAAAAAATCATGTAGTAAGAAACAATGTAATGCAAATCAAAGCAAAGCAACTATAAAACAATAACAAAGTAAAAAGTTCACAAAATAGAAATAGTGTTCACATTCAAAAGGGATACAGTCAAGTGATTATAGGCCTTCTGACTTCAAGGCAAGAAAAAAAAATGCTGGGTATGACCAAGATTGGTCCATTTTTATTGGCTAGGAAGAAATTCCCGCATACATCTGCAGGGTTTGTCTATAAATTTGGGAAGAGAGGAATTTTTGACAGTTGTTACTTTAGATTGCAGACATTATTTGCTACATGTTTGTAATGTCATGAAGTATTTTCTTTATTCACCATCAAAATTCATTCATTTCAGGGAGGCAATCAAAGAAGATGAAGAAGGTTCATTACAGGCCAGCATCAGTGAAATTACCCACAAAGCAAAGCGTCGCCGCCTTTTAGACCGAATAGGAAATGTACGACTTGGCATGGTAAGTATAATCAATACATTATGAAACAGTCAATTACAACACCAATTGTAATCATTTTGGATTCAACAGTTTGACAAGTACTCTTCATCTTAATAAAATAAATAGAAAATACAACATAAACTTCTTTCATTGCAGTTGTAAGCTTTTGCTGTATTCAAAATATGAGTTCAAGAGATGATTCAAGCAGGATGAAAGGTCAAATAAGAAGTGGTGGTTAATTTCAGTAGCATAGCTAGTGTTTTTGCCACCCCTTCCCAGAAGGAATACAGTATTACAATACACATTAACCTCTTAAGGTTTTTATATATATATATATATATAAATAGAGAATAGAAACATAAACAATAATATTAAAATTTTTATAAAAATCAGATGAACGAAAATTATAAACAGGATGAATGCAGAATTAATAACATTATAAAAAAATGCATAACACCAGTTGACAATAGCAAAAAAATTAGATTAATTATTTATTATAAAAAATTTAAAACTTCTAACCTTATAGTTAAAAATAACAATTCACCTCCTAGAACAAAATTAAATAGAGCAAATATTATTTACGAATTCAAATGCCCATTAAGGAATTGTATTCCTCAAGAATCAACTTTCGTAAATAATTATATAGGCCAGTTTTATATCTGTATTAAAGATAGGCCTATGATAAGATAAAAAAAAAACAATTGGTTCACTTATTTAATTTTTTTTACTAACAGTTCACAGACATGAAAAATCAAAATCAAAGAACTGACACCAAAGTCTGGACCTCTCACATAGGTGTGAAAAAACTAGATTCACTAAATTCACTTAATCCAACCCCACATCAAGCCCTTTAAAATGTTCAAATTTTTTTCATACTTTTTGCTCACATCTTGTAAGTGGGGTTTATCCCCACCAGCTGAAAGCCCATTTTGGAGACATTTTTTTTATTGCTGGATGGCTGGCTTTGAGCCAGCCATATCAAAGATAAATTGGCTTCATTTGAACCCTATCTTCTTCCTTATTGCTGCTTTTTTTGCAAAAATTATTGAAATTATGCTATTGATTTTTTCTCTTCTGAAATTTCACTGCAGAACAAAAGTACCATTTCCCCACTCCGCCAAATCTGTGCTGCGATGCCATACTGGGCCATGATTTCCTCAAACAACATTCTAATATTAATCTCCCTGCTTGGTGGCCCTCAACCAGCATTGAACATCTGTGGCTTGTCTGTTATAAATGTACAAATATAATCTTATACTCAACCATGACGAGTTCTTATGGGTCAACAACCATCAGACTACTTGGGTATGTTGTGGGTAAAAGAACCATGAATCAAGACCCTGAATGGCTAAAGCCACTGCTAAACCTACCTATTCCCAATACTATAGCGCTTTGTGACAAACCATGGGTATGTTCACTTATTATTCTCAATGGATACCGTCCTTTTTTGAAAAATACACCCACTTATGAAAATAACCAAATTTTCTTTACTTTCTTCTGCTGTTAAAGCCTCTGAGGGATTAAAAAGAGATATCGCCAACTCAGCCACTACTTCGGTGAATCCTAACATTTCCCTAGAAGTAGAGACCGATATTTCCAATCACGCCATAGCTGCCACATTAAGGCAATCCAGATGCCATGCATCGTTCTTCTCCAGAACATTGTCAAAATCTGAGTGCAGACATTCAGCTGTCAGAAAGGTGGCTTATGCCACAGTCGAGGCTCTAAAAAAAATGCAGACATTTCTTAATTGGTCACTGCTTAAAATTAATCACTGATCAAAAGTCATATGTTTAATTCCAAGATGTGAAACGAAATAAAAAAATGAAAAGATAGCGATATGGAGGGTAGAGATTTGTTGTTTTCCATTTGACATTTTCTATCGGTCAAGAAAGTAAAATGTAACAGCAGACATCAAGAGCATGTGGATCAATAAACAGCATAAAGATCTATAAAAAGTTCATGATCTCTGTCATCCAGGCATCACTACAATGAGGCATGTGGCTCGAAGCTGGAATTTGCCTTTTTCAGTCGGAGATGTGGCAATTTCTCTCTATATCTAAATCAATATATATATATATATATAGCCTGTGAACAATGAGGCCAACACCTCAGTTTCCACTTTTAAATTTACATACACTCTATCTCAGATATTGAGTACATTAAGTCATGAATATAGCATACCTTAAAACTATATTTTTATCATATGGAGATATATATATATATATATAAATTTTCTTGTGTTTGTACAAGTGTTTTCTTTTCTGGACACAAAGTGTGTAAAAACTGTCCAAAATTTCTGCATTGCTTTTGTCCATACTTTTAGCCATTATCAAGGATGATTTTATTTTACTTTTAATTAAATGTATGGGTTGTGTTATGTATGTATGTATGTATGTATGCATCTAGAGTTATAGGGATGTTTTATTTTACAAACACGGTCAGCAAATTGTGGCTGTGTTCGTAGTTAATGTTATTGAGTGTTAGCATTTTCTTATATATATATATATATATATATATATATATATATATATATATATACTGTCTATAAAGATAAAATGAAACAAATTACATAATTATTTCTGGCAGTAAAGAATAAAAATTAATACAGGACTGAAATTTGTGATTTTTTTTTCTTTCTTTTAACCATAAAATTTCTTTTCTGAATTTTTCTGGTATGAGAAGTTATCATTATATGCATGTAGACAACAAAGATAAGGATTCTATTTACATTATTTGAACTATTGTCCTCATCTTTGTCGCCATATTTATTACAATGTTTCGGCAACATTTTTACTAAGGATAGATATAAGTTAAAAGTTCACATGATATATTGCTCATATCAATATATCCTAAAAATATTACTGATACAAGGGTAGGATGAAAAGTTCATAGGCTGACTATAAAAGAGTGATGATAGAGCTGTGAAATGTTGCATGCATTAATTTCAACTCTTCTTATCAATAACTGCATTGTGGCTTTACAAGTAAACTAACATCTGACTGTTTAGAGAAGACTTCAAAAGTTACTAGTAGCATCTTCTCCTGATAAGAGACAAAAATTTAGCATTGTAGTGTTAACAAGTACCTGCAGAAAATCAGTTTAGCCCGCAAGGACATTCATGCTGTCATAGTATGCTCCGGCCTTCTTCAGGTGGTTGGAATGTTGAACTGAACCCCTCATTTTGTTGGGATTGCTATGAAATGAGTGTGAAATCGGAAGGTTTTTTGTTTAAGATGATATGTGTGAAAAGCATGTTCTTCATATTAATCACAACAATATTAAGCATAGACATACAAGTTGAATAAATCTCAAGGCAAAATTGAACAAAGAAACAACGGTAGTCATGAATTCAATTAGAAAAACACTGAACATTTTTATACAATTAATACAATTTGGAAAAGCTTGTGTTTGGGTTATAAGGATGTTTGACGAAATGTGAATTAAGTATCTTAATGAGTTACAGTTCAGGAATGTTCCTTTGTTTAGAAAATGTTCACATGTAATATTAAGGAAAATTTATCGAGGGATAAATTTTAAAGTAATGTAATGCGAGATTTTTGTTGATTTTTGTTTGTTCTTGTTTTGACAGAGTTATTCACCCTGGACTGTATTTTCGGTCTTAAGCTTGAATTACAGTTTCTGTTTAGTAGTGTAGATAACACTTTTTTTTAGAAAAGTGCAATGAATTCAGAAAGAGAGACAGAAAGAGGTTGAAAGTTGAGTCAAGTGTTGACGCGCGAAAAGTCCTTTTAGTAAAAATGTAGACACACGTGGATCTGTGTGGAATCTCTCTGAAGGCGAATTACTGACTGGGGAATTGGACTGAAATTTGTCCTTTTATTTACTCTGAGAAGTTGAAATAGGCTCCAGCGATTTTGGGCGGTAAAACAAATTTTTGGCGATGGATACACATTCTGGGGTTGTCTCGACCAATAATAAGCCGAGTTTCACAATGTGTGGTGTTGATTGGTTGAAACTAGCTTTTATAGAATAGTCTATTTTTTAACGGGGGTGAGTGGAAAAATATGGACGATTCCACAATTTCACTCACTGATGTAGACTGTTCTAGTTCCACGTGCCATGTTTAATGGATGTCAGTTATCAGTTACCTCCTGTTAATTCCTCTCTCCAAGTTCTCCACTGCCTTAACTGGGTATTGAACTTACACTCTTTGGGTCCTGTCACAGATACTGAAAGATGAGGATATTAGTCCAAATGCAAATAATCAAAATAGCATATGATTTGTCACCTTACTATCCCTCTAGGAATCATGTTCTGTGATCCATCAATAAAACTCTCACTCTCTTTCTCTCTCTCTCTCTCTCACACACACACACACACACACACACACACACACACACACACCTTCAGTATATCCTGTGATTGTTAAATTCTCCACGACCACATTACTCATTATGTGCCCTAGAAATGTCAACGTTTTTTTCTGATTCTAAGTATAAGTCTCCTTTTTGTTTCTATTGAACTTAAAACTTGCTCATTGCTCAAATGTTCTACCTATGGTATTCTCACCATCCTTTGATCTGTCACTTCAAGTCTCATCTTCATCATTGTAGAAATTGTCTAGAGTCTGTCTATATTTCTGAGATGAGGTATTATGTACAGTATTTACATTAGTCGGACTATTGTCCTCATCTTTGTCGCCATATTTGTCACGTTTCGGCCGTTGTACGCTCCTGCCTTCTTCAGGTGGTTGGAATTTCGAACCGAACCCTTTATTTCGATCACCGGGGTAGACTGTTCTAGTTCCATGAGCCATGTTTGATGGATGTCAGTTATCAGTTATCTCCTGCTAATTTTCCCTCTGAAAGTTCTCCACTGCCTGAACCGGGTATTGAACTCACACTCTTTGGGTCTTGTCACTGGATCTAACCAACGCCTTTATCCACTGTGCCATGTGTCCTTGAGGCATTGGTTAGATCCAGTGACAGACCCAAAGAGTGTGAGTTCAATACCTGGTTCAGGCAGTGGAGAACCCCCAGAAATTGTCTAGCGTTAAAACAATAACAAAACAATAACAATCTGTTTCTTTGGATTCTCGGCACAATTACTCCTGATGATGATAATTGTCTTTATTTTTTCCCCAGATGCGTCATGTCTTCTTAATCATCGATATGTCTTCTGCTATGTCTGACCCTGATCTGAAACCAAACAGATTGGCAACATCTATAAAGGTGACTATGTTTGCTTCACTTACAATGTATTGGTTTTTTTTTTTTAATCAGAAACATAGAGCAACAAAAGTACAGCACTTGCTTATCAATAAGAATTTTCTTCATACAGCCATAGAACTGAACATAGAAAGCTAAACAAAAAACTGCCTACTTTTATAGAAGTTATTACGAAAAATGAACCAATTTGCTTACTTTCCATTTGCAAGCAGCTGTAGTAGTAGAATAAAAAAATGTTTTTTAATGCAAACACTCCAATGTAATAAATTGTGTTTATTGAATATTCTATCTCTAATTAACTGTTGGAATTGCCAATGAACTTAAGGGTGTCAGTGCAGAAAAAATAATTAGAAAGCCAAGTTTAAATTCCAACTATATTTCATGCTAATACCCTTAAAGATGCATGAATCAATCTCTCATTCCCAACTATGAGTTAAATAGCAGAGCAGACGAAGCTATCTCACCCTGATAGTGAACACTCTTAGGAATGATTTTTCTAATGGAAAACAGAATACAGGTTCAATTTTTGTTGGAGGCACAATCTTTCTTTCATAGGGCTTCTCAATCTAGTCTGTTTGTTATTAATTTCATTATTTAAGAAAGAAAAAAAAACAGGGATAGTAACTCGGATACAGGTACCAACTAAAAATACTAATAAGAAATAATGTTGCATAAAAATTCAGTTAAAAAATTAATGAAATGTTTTGTCAATCAAAATTTCCATGTCCTTTTATCTTTTGGATTTGTTCATAAATAAATAAAAATATTATGCCCCAATTTTCATCAGAAAATCTGAGACTAAAACAACTTATTAGCAACATTTTTACTAAGGATAGATATAAGTTAAAAGTTCACATGATATATTGCTCATATCAATATATCCTAAAAATATTACTGATACAAGGGTAAGATGAAAAGTTCATAGGCTGACTATAAAAGAGTGATGATAGAGCTGTGAAATGTTGCATGCATTAATTTCAACTCTTCTTATCAATAACTGCATTGTGGCTTTACAAGTAAACTAACATCTGACTGTTTAGAGAAGACTTCAAAAGTTACTAGTAGCATCTTCTCCTGATAAGAGACAAAAATTTGGCATTGTAGTGTTAACAAGTACCTGCAGAAAATCAGTTTAGCCCGCAAGGACATTCATGCTGTCATAGTTGCTACATTAGAGTATGACACTCCAGCTTTATGAACAGTGCAAAAGTGGGCAGCTGAATTTAGGAGAGGAAAGGAGAGTCGTGAAGATGGCTCATGGTCTGGACATCCTGCAACTGCCACTACTGAGGAAAATATTGATCATGTTCACCACATGGTGATGGGCGACAGATGATTGACTATAGATCAAATAGCCAATGCTTTTATCATATTCCATAAGAGTTGAGAATAATCTGCACAATGAACTTGGCATGATGAAGGTTTCTGTTAGAAGAGTGCCATACCTTTTGACACCTGATCAAAAGCGCACCAGGCTGATCACATCATGGGAAAATCTGACTTTTTTTTTTTTTTCTTTTTTTCTTTTGAGGCAGATCCAGCTGGTTTCCTAACCCATCATGAGTGTTGGGTTCATCACTTTGAGTCACAGACAATGGCAATCCATGCAGTGGAAACACCCATCTCACCTGCTCCAAAGAAGGCCAATGTTATTTCATCTGCAGAGAAGATGATGGTCCATGTTTTTTTTGGATGCAAAAGACATTGTGTTTATTGACACTATCTTCAAAAAGGCTGCACCATCAATGGAGAATACTATGCCAATTTGCTGAGGTAGTTACAAAAAGGCTATCAAGACAAAATGCCCAGGAAAACTGATTGATGGGATCTTGTTTCATCAGGTTAATACTCCAGCATGCAAGTTTTGGTCTGTGCATGACAGTGGCTTTGAACTGGTTGATGACCCTCCCTATTCTCTTGATTTGGCCACCGTATGACTATCTCCTGTTCTGCAACATGAAAACAACACTTGGCTGGAAACCAGTATTGCAGCTGGCCCTTGTAAATTTATCATCAATTTCATTGTGAAAACAATGACTTGTTTAATAAAATCTGACATAATGTATATTCAGGTACACCACACTTGGTTCCAGAAACATGCCAGATTATCCGTCTTGATAGACCTACAGAAGTTGCATAATAACATAATAATGCACCCATCACTCATAAATTATGCATCTTCCATACCTCAACAGCATTACCGATTATTAAAAGCTTAAAATTAAGCTGTTAAACACGCACAATGCCAATTGTAGCCACCCAGAGAATTAATCTGCTTCTCACCTCCTGTATGACAGTGAGTGCTGGACAATCTCCTCAAAGATGAAGAGGAGACTTGAAGCAACAGAAATGTTGTTCTACAGAAGGATGCTGAGGATACCATGGAACAAACATGTGAGCAACAACAAAGTTTTGGAGAAAATGGAAACAAAAAGGAAACTAATACTTAAACTGAGGAAGAGACGGTTGAGGTTTTCTAGGATATAAAATGAGTAAGAAAGGCTTGTAAAATCTGATATACTCACGGGACAAATAGAGGGACAGAAGAAAACAACACATACTTAGTGAGCTTGAGTAAATAGATGGCAGAATAAGGCTTAGGAGAAATAACAGAAAGACAAAGGTTATTAAGAGCTACAATGGACAGGAAGTTGTGGAGAGCCATGATCGCCTATGTCCTGAGGGAACATGGCACATAAAGACAATAATGAGAATTTCAAATGCTTGCTCGTGATTTTGTTCAGACCAAAAAAACTCTACTGAAAATAAGGATGCAAATAATTTGTAAAGACCATTTTGTTTTTCTTGTTGCAGCTACTTGAGAATTTTGTAGAGGAGTATTTCGATCAAAACCCAATCAGCCAACTTGGAATTATTGTGACGCGTAACAAAAGAGCAGAGAAAATAACAGAACTTGGAGGTAAGTTTTTTTCTGTGCTTTTGTGCTTCCTTATAAATGAAATACAAATCAATAAAAAGAATCGAAAAAAACCTTATAAAGCAATCATCACTTTCCCTTCATCATTTTTCATTCAGGATCCCACATTCTCTTGTCTTCTCAAGTTAAGTTCAAATTCATTCTAAATTTTGTTTCCTTTTGGTTTGAAGGTAATCCTCGACGGCACATTGCATCTCTACAAAATATCAGTAAGAAACCCTGTCAGGGTGAACCATCTTTGCAGAATTCTTTAGATATGGCAGCACAAACTCTTAAGTAAGTAACCTCTTCTAATTTAAGTCATATTCAAGGTTTTACGGTTTGTATTCATACGATGTGTTTGGTAGTGTAACAGCTATCAGTGTAGTAAGTGGGATCTGTCAGCCAAGTTCAAATTCCAGGCAAGTCTGTTGCATTCACTTTCACACAAAAACCAGTGGAAAAGACATGAATCTATCACTTCCTATCCTGCCCCCCTACTATGGGTTAAATAGCAGAGTAGACTATGCTCTAGCCTTTAGCATTTTTTATTTTATTTTTAAATCTTTCCGCCTCATGCAAGCTGATAGTACTACAAGAAGTTACTGAGGGTGAAAGAAAGTGTGAAAGGTGTTAGCAAGGAGAATGGACAAAAAGAACAGGATTCGGGAATTGATGTTGCACTTAAATTTCTGAAGATCATTGGTGACTGGGAAGCAAAAAACTGGTAAAGAGTTTCACAGTAAAGAAACTATTAGAATAGAACTTACGGTTATATCTAGCTATTTCAACAGTAAAATGGTAAGACCTAGTTGCCAATCTAGTAATATATTTAAATTCATATAATCAAGTTACCAAGAAGGAAAGCTCATTAGAATAATTGCCATAAAAGTATTTATAGAAAAAAACAGAAGGACGCCACCTCATGGCTGTAGGAAAGCGACTGATGCTGAAATGGCAGGTCTGGACCAATAACAATGCAGATTCTTTGAATTTTGTCAAGAATCTTATCTCAGAAATCGTGGCAGACATAGTGAACCAGAACCAGAGTCAAACGGCAGAAATGGTAAACAGGACTTGCCTTATTCTCGACGAAAGAGAATTTGTATTTGTCTGTCATGTTAAACTTTGATTTGAGAGAAGGTGAGTACATTATTCCATCAAAAGAGACCCTCCTTCTCCTTTGTTGTCCACAAGAAATTGGTTCATGTGTAATTATTAGCATGGTTGGATGGAATCGAGGAGGGACATCCAGGTGTGTTAGTGCTCCATTCTCCCGTATGCCTATCATCCAGGTGAGTGATTGGTGATTCCTCATTATAAGTAGACCACTGCGGAAATGAGAGAGGTCTCTGTTGAGGTACATTGTACTGTACATACAGTTGTGACAGGTTATGCCTATTATCCAGGTGAGTGATTGGTGATTCCTCATTATAAGTAGACCACTGCGGAAATGAGAGAGGCCTCTGTTGGGGTACATTGTACTGTACATACAGTTGTGACAGGTTATGCCTATTATCCAGGTGAGTGATTGGTGATTCCTCATCATAAGTAGACCACTGTGGAAATGAGAGAGGCCTCTGTTGGGATACATTGTACTGTACATACAGTTGTGACAGGAGGAATGAACGACGAAGCAGTACAGGGTAGAGAACAATGATGAAATACCAAGAAACCGGTGTAGAGTTGCTAATTTCTTTTGACCACAGAAATATAGACAGATAATAAAATATGTGTATGGATTTATGATTGTGTATGTGTTTATGCTTACAGATAGAATTGAATGTGAATATGTTGGTGTCTACATAGTGACATGACCATCTGCTTGCATGAGTGTGTTGGCATTCTGGAGATGCGACAAAATCAACAAATATATAAACGAGATATTGTGGAGAAATTGACTGTTGGTCAGGCAGTGTACTTACCTTGGTTGTTGAAATCCTTACTAAAAAAAAATGATAGTCCTTACTAACCCTTCATAGTTGCACTGGTTATATGACAAGGTTACCATATGATTCCTGAAGTTGCATAAAAGGAGAGAAAATTTATCTCTTTTATTATTAAATTTACCTTCCATGTTATCAGACAGTTATATGTCACAGAAAAGTAGCAATATATTTTGAAACCCAAGGTAAGTCCTATTGCTTTTTTTTTTCCTTGACCTGACCAGACTGTTTGTTTTGGGAATCGGGAGCATTTTCTCAACAATATATAGCAGCAACATCAGACCATATGTGGCAGGCTTTAGTGGCAACCAGTCTAAGAGAAGGAAAACTTTAAATTCCAAGTGAGGGAGATGACAACGGAAAACCACTTCTCTATTTTTCCCAAGAATGCATGGCAGTTCACAAATAAGAGGAATGTATGGAGAGTCATAATCTCTTATTTCCTGAAGTGATGTGACATTTTTTTTCTTTAATTCTTAATTAATTGATGTGTTTCAGTAAAGTTCAATGATCTATTCAGATAATGGAAAGGTTTTAGTGCCATTCTTTACCCAATATTAGGGAACTCTTAGAGGTGTCTTTTAAATTCACTCAACTCTTCTTTATGCTATCAGTTAAAAATCTTGTAAAAATAAATTTTTTTATTTAACTTTTTACCTTCCCCTAACCTGTTTTGCATTAATATCATGTCTCACTATAATAATTCTGACTGAGTAGTGAGTTCAATCTTCACTGGGTGCCCCATACTTTCGGCCTTGTGCCACATCTAAGCTATGCTTAAAAAACACCATATGATGTTGGGAAAAGAACAAAATCAATTCTAATACGATAAGAAAAATAATCTTGCAGAAAACAAATCATTTAAGTTTATGTATTAATCTATAGGACTGGAGGAATTACTTTAAGGTGTAGCATGATTGATTATTTCATATTTTATGATTTATCAACCCTTTGTGAGTTATTTAAAGCTGAAATATATTTTAGATTGTAAGAATAATTCCTTTTTATTTTATTTTTTCACGTGAATATTACATTAACAATTTTTTTGGTGATAACGATTTTTCCAAATACAAGTATTATTTAACCCATAGCTAGGAGGAGAAGAAATGGATTATTAGAGCATAAGTGAATGTAATGAACTCTATGGGAATTTGAACTCGGCTTTTTCATTTTAAGGTGCTATCTTTTACACCACCTGCACATCCTTTTAGGTGTAGAGTAAGGAAAATTATATATTTTATAATTTGATTCTCTCGGCCCTGGTTGCTATTGATCCCGACCAATGACAATCCCTTTCTTGATTTACTTCCACATGGGGTGCGGAAACTTGCTAAAATAAATTTTTGGCAAAGGTTTTTTTTTTTTTTTTGTTTTTTTTCCCCTTTCAGAAATGCTGTTAATGCAGAAAATGACACAATCTGAATAGGGGTTGGGGAGAACTACTAGTTGAGTAGTGATAAAACTTTACCTACATATATTACACATCTTCAAATGCAATCAACATAAAAATATATATATACATACATACATACATATATATATATATATATAATTATTTATTTGAATATTACAACATAAATATGTTATAAAATCACGACAAAAGTAGCCATTTTGTTTCAACACTTCTTGTGTCTTGTCAAGTGATAATATAGAATATAGAATAAATGGTTTTAAAAGTTTCAAATTAATCAACGATCCTTAGCTAAGAGTAAACGCTGTTACGTAAGCCAGAGTGGCCAATCAAAAAACAAGTATAGGATGATTCGAAAAATTTGACAACTAAGCAAGGCTATCTAGATATTAAAAGATTTATAAAATTTGAAATTAAAATTAAAATTAAAAATTAAAATTACCTATTTAGAAATCTAAATCAGATCTCTATTAAGTTTTAAATTGTAGAATTACTAAGGAGAAAAAAATAAAAAATAAAAAAATAAATCTAAAAATAAAAATAAAAGATATATATGCTATTTAATTTATATTTTCATTGAAATTAAGTTGAAAGTTGTATTTAGAGTCCCAGACATAGATGTATACATTTTTCGTTACATTTCAGCATGTTAGTCGCCTCTCACGTGAAATCACTCGAACAACGGCATGCCAAACGCTCGGACGCATCTAGATATATACACACACATACAAAAAAGCAAACCACACATAGGCAAATGCACTACACCTACACACACACATCGATACACACAGGCACACACATCTACATTCAATATGATCCAGACGGTCAAATGTCGAAGCTATTCGTGGCTTAATATGTTATTAAACGAATTTAAACTTGAAAAATTTAAACAAATAACCATATATAAATATATATATATATATATATATATATATATATATACATATATATATACAACCATATATACACACACATACACATATATATACATATATACATTTTTGAAAACATATAGTTTTCGACACATTTACAGACAAAAGTAAATAACCACCTCCACATATAATTGAACACTCGCACATCCGCATATAAATTAATACATGCACCCGCATAGACACATATAAGGATAATAGGTACGCATACACAGACCTACGTACATAAACATACACATAGATAAGCACATATAAATATATTGACCCATACGTCGACGCAGAAAAGTAAATAAGGCAAGTGAAGAAATACATATAAAGATGCAACCATATACAAGCACACACATACATACATACACATCTAGATGTACATACATAAGCACGCATGCATATATGTATATACACTAAATATATATATAGACATTTACAAATACAAGTGTATACATGAAAAATTAAACAAACGTAAATTAAAACGACATGAGTATAAAAGTGCATATACACATCCGCTAGTACATATATATACACACATACATACGCAACTACACATAGATATATACACATATATATCTACAGACATACATATACATACATACATACATATTCACAAATATATATACGCATATATAGATATACATATATATATATATATATATATATATACATACATATATAAACACACATACACATATACATACACACACATACACATATACGCACACACACATACATATACAAACACATATACATATATACATAAACATATAGACACATGCATAAAAAAGGAAAAAGAAATAAGCATACATAGACCAACTTATATTCTAATAATATTCCAACAACATTATGATAAAATATTAAAAGTTAATCATAATTTAAGAAAAGAACAACGGTCTGTAAGCAATTAAAGGTACTTTATCAACAAAAGTAGATTTTAGTTTGTATCTATGATACACTCCAAGACACTAAAGCCTACATACAAATACACATACAATGACACACCAACATATATATATAAATATCTAATCCTATATAAATACCCATATCGACACATCCAGATAAACAATACAGAGACAGTCGAGCTCAACCATATAATCACCCACACATACATATAAATATACACCCATATACAAACACATATACATGAACATATACATATTTAAACATACATATATATACATATATATGCATATATAAACCTATACATACACATAGAAACATACATACTACATATACATACATATATGCACACTCACACATACATATACATACATATGCAATAGGCATACATATATCTACACTCACACAAGTACACATAAATATCCCCATATACCCATACATATACTCACACATTTAGTGGTAGACACTTACCAGAATTTACTCCCTTACTCATACACATAAACAGGTTAACCTATGATAGAAGCCAAGATACGCAACGATATACCTTCAAAAAAAAAAAAAAAATCATATATATATCCCTATATACACATATACATATCCTACAGTAGAAATAACTCTACATAACATACATAGAAAATCCAAATATAAAGAAATTCTACATAGGTTGCACCATGAGACCATTCAAGGAACGCTGGCGGGGTCACCTGCAATCTTTTAATAATAGTAACTATAAATATATGACTTCATTATCCAAATACTTTTGGAGTCTAAAAGAGAAAAATAAAACACCTAAGGTTAAATGGAAATTAATTAGAAAGGCCCGGACATGTAACTCACTATATGCCCCGTGTTACTTATGCCTTAACGAGAAACTTGAAATAATTAGATTTAAAAATAAGACTGATCTTTTAAATCAAAGATATGAACTAACAGTTAACTGTAAGCATCGTCTTAAATTTAACTTAGTATAGAAATCATATACTTTCTATGATAATGATAAATGAAACTTAATAGACTATTACCTTTTTAGCATGATAGTCGCTTTATCGATATGAATGTGTACTGGGTACTTACAAAGTATCATACGTGTCTGTATTTAGATGTATATATGTGTATGTTATGTAGAGTTATTTCTACTGTAGGATATGTATATGTGTATATAGGGATATATATATGATTTTTTTTTTTTTTTTTTTTTTTTATGAAGGTATATCGTTGCGTATATTGGCTTCTATCATAGGTTAACCTGTTTATGTGTATGAGTAAGGGAGTAAATTCTGGTAAGTGTCTACCACTAAATGTGTGAGTATATGTATGGGTATATGGGGATATTTATGTGTACTTGTGTGAGTGTAGATATATGTATGCCTATTGCATATGTATGTATATGTATGTGTGAGTGTGCATATATGTATGTATATGTAGTATGTATGTTTCTATGTGTATGTATAGGTTTATATATGCATATATATGTATATATATGTATGTTTAAATATGTATATGTTTATGTATATGTGTTTGTATATGGGTGTATATTTATATGTATGTGTGGGTGATTATATGGTTGAGCTCGACTGTCTCTGTATTGTTTATCTGGATGTGTCGATATGGGTATTTATATAGGATTAGATATTTATATATATATGTTGGTGTGTCATTGTATGTGTATTTGTATGTAGGCTTTAGTGTCTTGGAGTGTATCATAGATACAAACTAAAATCTACTTTTGTTGATAAAGTACCTTTAATTGCTTACAGACCGTTGTTCTTTTCTTAAATTATGATTAACTTTTAATATTTTATCATAATGTTGTTGGAATATTATTAGAATATAAGTTGGTCTATGTATGCTTATTTCTTTTTCCTTTTTTATGCATGTGTCTATATGTTTATGTATATATGTATATGTGTTTGTATGTGTGTGTGCGTATATGTGTATGTGTGTGTATGTATATGTGTATGTGTGTTTATGTATGTATATATATATATATATATATATATATATATATGTATATCTATATATGCGTATATATATTTGTGAATATGTATGTATGTATGTATATGTATGTCTGTAGATATATATGTGTATATATCTATATATATGTACTAGCGGATGTGTATATGCACTTTTATACTCATGTCGTTTTAATTTACGTTTGTTTAATTTTTCATGTATACACTTGTATTTGTAAATGTCTATATATATATTTAGTGTATATACATATATGCATGCGTGCTTATGTATGTACATCTAGATGTGTATGTATGTATGTGTGTGCTTGTATATGGTTGCATCTTTATATGTATTTCTTCACTTGCCTTATTTACTTTTCTGCGTCGACGTATGGGTCAATATATTTATATGTGCTTATCTATGTGTATGTTTATGTACGTAGGTCTGTGTATGCGTACCTATTATCCTTATATGTGTCTATGCGGGTGCATGTATTAATTTATATGCGGATGTGCGAGTGTTCAATTATATGTGGAGGTGGTTATTTACTTTTGTCTGTAAATGTGTCGAAAACTATATGTTTTCAAAAATGTATATATGTATATATATGTGTATGTGTGTGTATATATGGTTGTATATATATATGTATATATATATATATATATATATATATATATATTATATATGGTTATTTGTTTAAATTTTTCAAGTTTAAATTCGTTTAATAACATATTAAGCCACGAATAGCTTCGACATTTGACCGTCTGGATCATATTGAATGTAGATGTGTGTGCCTGTGTGTATCGATGTGTGTGTGTAGGTGTAGTGCATTTGCCTATGTGTGGTTTGCTTTTTTGTATGTGTGTGTATATATCTAGATGCGTCCGAGCGTTTGGCATGCCGTTGTTCGAGTGATTTCACGTGAGAGGCGACTAACATGCTGAAATGTAACGAAAAATGTATACATCTATGTCTGGGACTCTAAATACAACTTTCAACTTAATTTCAATGAAAATATAAATTAAATAGCATATATATCTTTTATTTTTATTTTTAGATTTATTTTTTTTATTTTTTATTTTTTTCTCCTTAGTAATTCTACAATTTAAAACTTAATAGAGATCTGATTTAGATTTCTAAATAGGTAATTTTAATTTTTAATTTTAATTTTAATTTCAAATTTTATAAATCTTTTAATATCTAGATAGCCTTGCTTAGTTGTCAAATTTTTCGAATCATCCTATACTTGTTTTTTGATTGGCCACTCTGGCTTACGTAACAGCGTTTACTCTTAGCTAAGGATCGTTGATTAATTTGAAACTTTTAAAACCATTTATTCTATATTCTATATTATCACTTGACAAGACACAAGAAGTGTTGAAACAAAATGGCTACTTTTGTCGTGATTTTATAACATATTTATGTTGTAATATTCAAATAAATAATTATATCTGCTCTACTCTGTATTGAGCACTCTTTAAAGAATATTGATTGTTGGTTATTGGATTTCATTCCGTATATACCAATCCTAAACTTGGGTATATATATATATATATATATATATATATATATTAATACATGTTTCATTAAATAATATAGATAAGTGTTGTCTATATATTTTATGTAAGTTTTTTCATATAGTCTGATAAGCTTAATAACATTATCATTAAACAATGAAAGAAAATCACAATATTGATACATATTTTTTTTTTTTTTTTTTAATCCAATCTAAGCTTTCGGTTTACATAAGCCATTATCAAAGATGACAATTACACAATATATTTAAGCAATACACGAACAAGAAATTGATGATAGTCTTGTTTGTTTATCTATATTATTTAATGAAACATGTATTAATGAAAAAATGCTGCCTAAATACACACAATATATATATATATATATTTTTTTTTTTTTACTCATTTAACCCCAAGCAAGGCAACAAAGCCACTAGGATGCAATGGGTTACTGAGTGTTAGAGATTATGATATAGAAAAAACTACAAGGAGAGAGAACAATAAAAGAACAAGAATTAAAAAGACAAGATAATGATTGACATTACATTTAAATTTTTGTAGATTAAAGTTGATGGGGGAAGTAAGAAGCTGGAAGAGAGTTCCACAGGTGAGAAGTGCAAGATAACAAACTGTTACCATAGAACTTACGGTTACATCTAGCCATTTCAACTGTAAAATGATGAGACCTAGCTGCCAATCTAGTACTGCACCTAAATCATAAAATCTATTATGATAAACATTATATTTAGTAGGTACACATGTTTGATTACCCCCCCCATTCTTTTTTAATAGTGAATTTAATGTCAACTGGCTGAGAGATCAATAAGTCATACTGAAGAAAATGTTCTTCCCAACAGGAATCAAATGCACTTGTTGAGTTAGATTTTATTGATTTATTGATCTCTGGGCCAGTTGACATTAATTTCACCATTTAAAATAACAAAAGGATGTAACAGGGGAGTGAGCTATGGAAGAAAGATTTATTCTCCCATTTTATTTCCCCCATTATGGGCATTATTATGTCCGTGATATAATAAGACCGTATATCACAAGCGTGACAGAATAACTGAATGGAAAAATAAACATGCTTTGTTCTCAGAGAGACTTTTATATTACTAAGACACACAAAACTATATATACATATATACACCTGTCCCATGCAGAGAATAATATATCACATATATCTACACAGTAAGCAGAGTGTAAGGAGAAACAAAAAGGAAGGGCCTTGCATATAATATGGAGATACTCCTGTGTCTGGAGAAGCCATGTTTAAGACTCCAGATTCAAATGGACAGTATTCTTCCACTGTAGGTACCTCCACATATCAGCATATCATGATGAAAAAAGGCCCCAAACTTAATAGAAACTAACTTTTATCATCAAAATTTTTATTATTATTATTAAGAGGAAAGACCAAAGTATTTTTAATTATTTTTTTTTTATTTTTTACTCTTTTCTAACACATTTGAAATTTTGCTTCAAAGTTTTTTTTGTTTGTTTTTTTGGGGTTTTTTTTATGCGTTAACGGTGTAACAGCACTGACTATAGAAATTTTAGCACTTTTTTCCAGTAAAATAATACATTGATTTGGAAATTCTTGAAAAAAATCAAATAATTGTTGGAATTTAATGAAACTTTCAGAATTTATTCACAAATGAATTAATTTATTTTTGAAATTATTATTTTTAGAAAATCTTGATTAAAAAATTTTTTTTTTTTTACATCTGTTACCCCCACTTCATTTCATGAAATTTCTAGAAATTAAATTCTGATCTCAAAATTTGTTTTATTAGTTAAACACAGGACTCCTTGGCGAATGTAAATCATCCTTTTTTTTTTTTTTTTTTTTTTTTTTTTCAAACAGTTACACAATTCTTGAAAATCTGCTCTGAATCATAAAATAAAAACTGCAATGAAACTATGACATTATTTCCTTTAGATAAGCTTTTAATTACTTTTATAAATAATATACATTAAGGACATTATAGTTTGAAGAAAAAAGATTTTTGGAGAATAATGAAATTTTTGCAAGAATTGTTTCTTTTTTTTATTATAATAATTTATAAAGTTTCAAATATCTTTTCAAAATTCTTCAAAACTTTGACCTTGTTAGGTTATTAAGTGAAGACTATATTTGCTAAACGATAATTGCAAAGCTTAATATAAATCATCATGCACCAAGATTTTTAAAATAATTTAAAAATTTTTTTTTATCTGTCTGATGTGCCCATTTTGAAAGTATTGGTGACCATTATCAGAAAATAAGATTGATGACTATAGAAAATTTAAAGTCAACATTCCTAAAATTAGATTATAGAGAATATTTTCAACATTTTTAAGATTACTGGGTACTTAAAAATTATACAAAAAAAAAAGCATTCACTAGTCATTTTCTTAAATTATGTTTTAACAGATAAAGTCTCCATAGAACAATAATAAAACTGTCAACATCTTCAGAAGCACTTGTTAAGTGATTTACGAGCATTGACAAGGATGTAATCACTGCTACTGTTTGTTTTAAGTCTATTTCTCTCTTATTTTTAACTGAAAGTAAATAATGTTTCAAGTCAGATTAATTATACTTTAAATCATCAAATATTCCTCAAATAAAGTTTCAGAAAAGTATATTTTATTTTTGAAAGATTTTTTAATAAAGAAAATTACATAGTGCAGACAGATGACTAAAAAAAGGGGCTCTAATCAGCTATTTTTAGCCAACAAAAAATTGAATTGGTCTCTAATCAATATAATTTTTGCTTCAAATACACTAGAGCATTTTGCTTCCTGGAAATAGTAAATTTAATCCTTTAGCTTTCAATTTAAGCTAAAACGAAAGCTTGAAAAAAGGTTATTTTTTTAAATTCATTTTAAACCTTAGGCATTGCAAATTATTCGCAGTACCTAATCTACTGTCTGAATCCATCTTATACATTTCCATTGAATATTACTGTCATATTTGGTTTGGTGTTTCTACTAGAGATTCTTGCTAAAATACAAAGAAGAATCTGCAATGTTATCAGTCCTGACCTGGCATATCAACTTCAATCATTTGCCCTCCGCTATAATGTAGCTTCAATCTATCTTTTGCATAAATATTTTCACAGTAATTATTCTGATGAGCATTCCTTTTCGGTACCTCAAGTTTACAAAATTAAATGCAGTACTAGATTGGCATCTAGGTTTCATCATTTTACAGTTGTCATTGATGTAACCTTAAGTTCTATGCTAACAGTTTCTTCTCTCACACTTCTTACTTGTGGAACTCTCTTTCAGCTCCTTGCCTTCCGATCAACTTAGATCTTCAAAAATTTAAATGCAATGTCAATCATTATCTTCTATTTTCATAGTAATTGTTCTGATGAGCTTTTCTCTTTGGTACATTGATTTTATTAATTTAAGCGCAATACTAGATTGGCTGCTAGGTCTCATCATTTTACATTTGAAATGGCTAGATGTAACCATAAGTTTCATGCTAACAGTTCCTCATGTCGCACTTCTGGCCTCTTGCTTCCCAGTCAACTATCATCTTCAAAAATTTAAATGCAATGTTAATCATTATCCTGTCTTCTTAATTCCTGTTTTTTTTTTTATTGTTCTCTCCTCTTAATAATTTTTTTTTTTTTTTCCCTCATATTCTTTCACACTCAGTAACAACTTATGTCTTAGTGGCTTTAATGCTTTGCTTGGGGTGAAATGATTTTTTTTTTAAAAACTATTGCTACTTATGTGTTTGACATTTTTCTTTCTTTTTTTTTTTTTCTTTCTTTTTTTCTTTTTCTTTTTTTTCATTAAGGCATATGCCTAGTCATGCAAGTCGGGAAATTTTGATCATCTTTGGTAGTTTGACAACCTGTGATCCAGGAGATGTCCTGGCCACAATCAAGGTAAATACAGTAAAATATTTACAATTTTTTACAACTCATTTCAGACAAATCTAAATCATACTGCAATTGTTACTTTTCCATGAATGATAAGTGATAACTTATGATAATGAATGATTTTTTTTGTCTCTGATGTGACAAGTATCTTAATTTTTGTTGTTTGTATCATATCATATCATATCATTTCAACTGATATATTCTCCAGCCTTCTTTTTGTATGTTAAACTTGAAGATAAAATTCCTCTTTTCCAAATCTTTTTCTTAATTAAAGTTTTTCCTTGTATATCTTGTTTATCAGAAAAAAATCTTCTCAACGAAATGCCACTTTGTGGAACAAACTTTTACATGGATGTTATCTCTGTAAACTTCACTTCCTTCTACCTCCTCTTTTATTCAGTAACGCTCTACCACGAGTGGCTCTTGAGCCTTGTATTAAGTGAATCGTAGTATAAAAAAATTTAATTTTACTTATTTTATCGCAATTCTCAAATGGTTGTATTCAAGAAAAGGGGGATAACTGCTATACACTTATTTGAATATCTCCGACGAAGTGTTATCAATTGTTTTTTTATTTTTTGACTAGTAATTCTTTCATCTTAATTTTTCTTTCTTCTTTTCTAGACAATTTCTAAATTTTCTTTTTCAAAAGGTATGACTGCTATAATGATATTTGAATTTAAATTCATTTAATTTTTGAGTCTGAAATTTTCAACTTAATTACAGTTGGTTTTTTTTCTCACAATTCCAAGATTGAAACTTGTTCAAGGGAAATAATTGCTATAATATTATTTTAATTTCTCAGACAAAGCGTTTTTTGTTTTTTTTTAAATTTTTCACTAGCATTTCGTTGCCATTCCAAAGTCATGAGTGAGCAGCAAGGATTTATCATATATTCCTTGTTTTTCAAGAAACTGTCTTTCTTTTGGTAACTACTTGATTGATTCTGCTATGATATCACCAGTATCAATCATTCAGATCTCACCATATTGCTTTTATTTCCACTTAATGCTTGATACACTGCCATCTTTGTTTACAGACATTTAGTATTTGTAACATTATTCAAATTTCTTGTGTGAACCACTATCAACCCTTTTTCTTTTTTTTTTGTGTTAGTATATCTTTCATCATATTTTCAGTTACTTTTTATCATTTGTGAAATAACAGTCTGGGAGTTGCAATAAGAAGCAACTTAAATTAAGATGGAGAAAAAACTACACAAAAATCTATATATGTATAATATGCCACACACACACACACACACACACACACACACACATATATATATATATATATTTACTTTTTTTTTTGTGTAACAATTCAATTGGGGGACAGTGTGCAAAATAATGATGACCCACCCAGTGCGGTGCTAATTTGGTCCTATTAATGCATACATATCAGTATGCATTAATAGGACCAAGTTAGCACCGCTATTGAAGAGTGTTCGTATATATAACACCCCACAAATATTTTCAAGAATGCTTTCTTCACTTTTAGAAATTCATTTTAAACTTTAAAAATTATAATTAAAAAAAAAAAGAGGTGGGGACGAAAAAAATAAATTATCTGTTGATACGTTGCTCTTAGTAGGATGAGAAATAAGCAGACTCTGAAATTAAAGATTGAATCTATGGACTGTCAAGGATTATATACATACTACCATACATAGCAACACAAGCTAAGCCTGCATGTCGACAGCAGTGAATGATCTCAGGCTTTTCCTCTTGTCTGGTATCGCCAATCATTTCAGTTCAGCAATGAAAAAACTTCAACACAGAATTTTAATTTAACTATTTTATTAATGTCAACATGTACTAATTATCCAGTGTGGGGGTTGCCACCCCCTCCTCCTCGCTGGGGACTCATTTTGAGTATGAAAGGGGACATATCTACATTGCTTGATGGTCAAGAAACAACTCGCTGAAAAACCTTTCTCTATCTATCATTCCCATGCTAGCTCAGTCAATCAAAATTGACTTTGTTATTATGTCTTACATCTGACCCCAAAGGTCAAGCTCTGGAAGTCGGAGCTGAGATAAACTTCCTCCCTAAAAATAATAGTCTGCCAAACTGTTATTTAACTTATATACACATGCAAATACACAAGAGGGAGAGCATTTACATAATGGAGTCAAAAAATTACTCTTGGTAAAAAAAAATAAAAATAAAACTTAGAGGGCTAGTATGGCATTAACGTAGCATTTGTTACAGTGAACTCAGTTCAGTTTCTGTAGTGGAAATGAAATGCAGACGGATCAGCCAGCCACTGTTGATAACAGTACTCACCCCTGTCAGTGAAAGAGACAACATTTAGTGTGCTGTCTCTGCAGAAAGACAGCACATGGCTGCCCTGCCAGAACAGAGCCAGTGAAGACAGTGTCAACCAGCTTCCCCATGCGATAATCAGGATGGTGTTAGCTATGCAAATGATTCCTTTGTTAACCAACCACTAAAGATTTAGGCTCCATAAAAGCAGGCATATTTTCTGGGAAGAGGTAGTATCTGGTAGTGTACTGTGTTGACCACACAATGAGATTGCTGTGCATTACCAAGGATTTCTGTTTGCGTTACCCGGCATCGTTTCAGATTCGTTCATGCTTCATTGTTTGCATTTCCAGTGTCTCAGCTACGTTCATCCCATACACATGGTGCTTCATGTAGATGTCTTGTCCGTGCCCTGCTTGTCTTGATCCCGTGTTTGATTCCAGCGCTGCCGAGTTTTCCATGCCTTTTCATTGACAGATATCCAACTGATGAAAAGAAAATGCCTTCAGTTTCTTTGTGATAGAAATCAATTAACCATTTTAATATGCTCTACTCATTGTATGTCCATTATTTTGTACTGTTGTTTGTTTCAGATGTTGAAAGATAATGCTATACGATGTTCTGTGATTGGATTGTCAGCAGAGGTGAGGGTTTGCAAGAAATTGTCACATGATACTCAAGGCAAGTCTTCCTTTTAATTGTCACATGTTAACATTTTTAACAAATGTTTATTTAATAAATGTTTTATTTAATAAAAGTTAAAATTTTCTCTGAGAAATATTATAATTCTGGACATAGTCTTGGCAATGGGATTTTCTGGAAAAATTATAGATGAAAAAGAATATGTCTGCATAAATATCTGAAATGAAGAATTATTATTATTTACAGTTGAAGTAATGTCCTCGACTTTGTTGCTACTGCCGAGTGAATGGCCATGGTTAAGTGTAAATAAAATGGCAGAACTGCCAACAAACAGAATTGACAAAGCTTGCCATAAACAATAACAAAAAAAAAGAAAAGAACAATGCAAAAAAATAATATAAAACAAGAAAACAATATATGCAATTCATATTAACAGTAATATGGCAAAAAGCTTGCAAACTAAGAAATGGGGTTGACACACAAGAGTAAATTCGGATAAGCAAACATAGCATTGTGGTTTCAAGACAAGACAGACTGTCAGATGAGAACTGGCCTATTTTATTGGCTAGCAAGAAATCCTAGCATGCATTTGTGTGCTTCTTCTATCCTTAAATTGGGGGTGGGGTGCAGTCATTCCCAGTTGAGATCAGAACCAACAGCCATTGTGCTCTCTAGCCTTCTCAGGTGTCTATTAAACCGAGGGAATTTTGGACTGAACCTTTTGTTCTGTCTACAATCCATAGCACAATGGCCTGTCAGGTTAAATCATTGATTAGTGAATTTGTGAGTTCAATCCCTAGGTTAAGTAGTATGGATATACTCAGTGGAAACCAGACTAGCAATAGGTGAACAATTAACCAAGACAGGACATCCTTAGACAAAGAACAATCTAATCGTATAAATTGAATAAAGGATTCAGTTAAAAATTCCCTGAATATTACCTGGAACAACAGATAACTGAAAAATGCCAGAGGGCACAATGACTAAGATGTTATTGTCGTAACAACACAGATGAGGACTTTTCTATCTGGATTTCTGGAATGAGGAGTTAGTATTATTTACCTGCAGACTATTGCTCTCATCTGTTGTTGTTATCATGGCAAGGTGCCTTCCAGCCTTCATCAGGTATATTTCAATCTAGGTAACCTATGGATAATTTCAAACTGAACCCTTTATTTAATCTACAGGGGTAGATTGTTTGCATCACACTGCTAATTCTAGGGATATCTTATCTAATTTTTATTTTAGTACTTCTCATGGGGCAATAGCCTAGTGGATTTAAGCATTAGTTTGTGAATTTGGTGATGTAGTAATTGTGAATTTAATCTCTGCTTACTTGAACTCTGTGGAAATGAGGTGAGCAGTACTAAAATAAGAACTAGATGAGATATCCCTTGATATGGACAGGGGGGTGAGAACAATTTACCCACATAGATTAAATAAAAGGTTCAGTTTAAAATTCCCTGTAGGTTACCTGGATCGGCATACACCTGATTATGGCCAGAGGGAACAATGGTTGAAACATTATTATAACAACAATAAAAAATCTATGCAAGGAAAGAAGTAAGAGTTCATCATTTCCATAAATATCAAATCAAAGAGAAAGAAAAAAGGCTGACCTGTTTTTCTTTCTCGCTCTTCAGAGCAATTTTAAATCCTCTGTTGATCCTCGAAAAGTGAAATACAAAAATTGTTCAATATCTGTCTACATTTCTGAGATGAGCTATTCTAACTATTTACACTATTTACATTGTTCAGACCGTTGTCCTCATCTTCATTGTCATATTCACAACGTTTTTTGGCCATTATACACTCCAGCCTTCTTCAAGTCTTCAAGGATACATGGGCCAGTGAATTAAAGCATTGGTTGAATCCAGTCATTTGACCCAAAGAGTTGCGAGTTCAATACCTGACTACAGCAGAGGTGAACAAAAACTTGGAGAGTAGAGTTAAAGGGAGATAACTAATACAGAGACCTCAAAATAAAGGAACTAGAACAATCTACCCTAGTGGATGAAATAAAGGGTTGCATTCCAAATTCCAGTCACCTGAAGAAGGCCAGAGTGTATGAAATGTTGTGAATATGGCAACAAAAATGAGGACAACAGTCTGAACAATGTAAATAGTGTAAACAAAAACTGTTCAGCTATTTTTTTCTTCATTCCTTTTGATTTTCCTTCTTTTTTTTTCTTACTTTTTAATTAAAAAAGAATCTGTTTTAATGATTATAATACAATTTTGTACCCCTGATGGAAATATATCATTGGAAAGAGTTTGTTCACTCAAAATGCACAGTTGGACCCTTTAATGAAAACTCCTTAAATTTGTATATTCAAGCAAATGTTTTAATTCTGATTTATTTTTGTAGCAGTAACTGTTTTTCTATAGATTTATCTTTCACACTAACCATTGGTAACCATTCAGTTTAAGATTATAATTTCTCTTCACTTATTAATGTCCAGACAAGAAAATTATTTCTGTGCTTTGGAAAAGTAATTTTACTGAACAATTTTTTCACAAAATCTACTTTTTTTTTTATATGTTTTTTTTAGTGAAAACTTTTCTGGAGCAATTGGAATCTAGTTTGTTTTTCAACTAATTAAAATTTAAGATCATTTTTGTCAATGTGAATAATGATGGTAACTAATTTTAATTGACAACAAAGTTTGTAAAATACACATTTCTTTAACATTTCATTTGTTTTACATTCGTATAGGAACTTGTTTGAAATTACTTTTCAGAAGTAAGAATTTTATTGTCATTATAAATCCAGCCTCAGTCAAAGTCCTAATCTTTTACCCAATGTAGATGCATACTTCAGCTAGGTAATAGATATCTGAAAAATATTGGAAAATTTATTGGAAAAAGAAAGACTTTAGATTGTTTGGCTTTTAATTTTATCATGATTTCAATGAATTATTTCTTCTTTTTTTTTTCTTTCTTTTAGGCGATTATAATGTAATCCTTGATGAACCTCACTTTAAAGATTTATTGAATGCTCATGTGAGCCCACCTCCAGCATCTGTAAGTCAGTAATAATATCTCAGTAATATTCCAGTATATAAGGTTTCATTACAAGTTCATTTTTCTTTCAGATATTAAAGTTATTTTTTGAAAGTGGTTAATATGACTTAAATAGTTCCATCTTCATTGCCTGATACGTATGGCTCATTAAAATTTGGAAATTAAAGAGGGGTATTTACTTCAGGCTGAATTTTTTTTTTTTTTCTGTTTAAACATTTCACCCCAAGCAAGGCAATAGAGCCACTAAGACACAGATTTACTGAGTGTGAAAGAATATAAGAAAAACATTATTAAGGCATATTCCAAAAATGATATATCTTACATTGCCTGTTGTATATATATACATTTTCAACACACCATGAAATATTGGTCCTTAGCATCTGTGTTATAAATTAATTGGTGCTCAATGCTATTTCCAAGCATAGACATATAGGAACGTATAATGCAACCAGTTCTGCGACATATTTTTATTATATTGTGCATTGGGAGGAGGAATCAATCAAAACCAAAATAGTCGGCACTTATGAGAAATTATTGTCAGTGTCTAAATGCGCAGCAAATAGATTCAGTTTTTTTTTTTTTTATTCTTCCACAAAAAGGGCCAGCACAGTCAGGCAACAAGGTCGTAACATTACAGCTGTGTAAGTGTTAATAAAAATGTTTTGGACTGATTGATTTTGATAGCAATACACATTTGATAACATTATCCATGATTATTACAAAAAACTTCTGTATTTAACTTTAAATCCATATTAAACATTCAAATTTCAACTTTATCTTTACAGGGAAACACAGAATCTTCTTTGATTAGAATGGGTAAGTGTTTTCTTGATTCTACATAACTATATATTAAACAATAGCTAAAAGGTAGGAGATAAAACAGCTGGGGGAAAATTAAATGAAAACCAGGTGAAAGAAATATATATTTAAGCATAAAATCGTTTAATACCATCATTGTTAGCCACCTGAAGAAACGTTTGATTTTAACATTGAAACAAAATGTACAATTTTGTACTGGATATTTACATGTTCTAATGTAACCGTGTATAATGTTTATTACTCTATTTTTGTATTGAGCCCTGTTTTAAATTAATGTTTTGATTGTTAAAATTTTATTCTTTGTTTTTTTTACATTTGGATATATTTAAACATATTGTTAAATATAACAAAAAATGATTGTCTATCATGTTTGATCATAAGCCATTCTAAACTTCATATAGTTGCTTTAATTTTGGGTGAAAATAAAGACAAAAAATTGTCCAACATTAGGATATTTATTTTTATTAAACTGCTCTTTGAGCTAAGCTTTCAGGTCACATGAGCCATCTTCAGAGTGCTTATACAGACATTTAAACAAAGATAATCGCCATCAAAGATGATATTCTGTTATGTTCACATAGAAGATTGCTATGCGATAATAACAGTCCCGGAATAGTAGACCCAGGTCATAAATTCATGATGCGGTACTATGACATTTACCATGCGAGAGACTGAAATATTAATAACGGAACCATATGAATGTATAACTACATGATCAAACATAATAAACATTCATTGTCTGTTATATTTAACAATATGTTTAAATAATAATCTGCTGCCCAATACACTATATATATATATATATATATGTGTGTGTGTGTGTGTGTGTGTGTGTGTGAGGAAGAAAAGATTCAGTTTTAAATTTCAGTGTTCCCACATCTTCATTACTTCTCAATACGTAGTTATAATCAATGTTCACATTTTTATATATCCCCCTTCTACGCATATATAATTCTATAAAAAAAACATCACATCAGTCTGATAAATCCCTCTAGAGGACTGTTATATACCGTACCTCTGAACACTAATGGGTATGCCCCAATCCTCATAAATACGTTGGACACTATTGTAAGTGGGAGTAATATGCTGTTTAAGTAGTCCACCACTAGCAGTGGTTTACCTACTTCACGCTGCTGGTGAGTACTGTATTTTGTTGATGTTATAAAGATTACCATTTCATTTCCAACCTCTGTTTTGGTTATTTCTCATTCAGTAACCCTTTATAGGTTACAACACACACTGAAGTACAATCTTTTGTCATTTTAGGAGGAGGGTTATGTCTGTAATATTGTTATCTACTGTATCTATGAACACTAATGGGTATGTCCGAATCCTCATAAATACGTTGGACACTATTTTAAGTGGGGGTAATATGCTGTCTAAGTAGTCCACCACTAGCAGTGGTTTACCTACTTCACGCCACTGGCGAGTATTGTATTTTGTTGATGTTATAAAGATTACTATTTCATTTCCAACCTCTGTTTTGGTTATTCCTAATTCAGTAACCTTTTCTAGGTTACAACAAGGACGAAATGCATAACACAATATTTTTCCACTTATATATATATATATATATATATAGAGAGAGAGAGAGAGAGAGAAAGGGTGCGATGGATAAATTATTGTCTAAATTACGCAAAAATGGAAATAACTGATATCTCATATCTCATTTTAACAGATATATTTACCAAAATTACACAAAAATATCTTTAAATACTACAGTAAATTTATTCAATAAAATCACTCTCTCGTTCAACTGCGCCCCACACATAAGGGGGTTGCAGTCTGGGGAGTTAGGTAGCCAGATGTAAGGGGTGATGTAGTTGTAGAAATTGTCTGATAGCGATGATTGGGTTCTCCTGTGGCATGGTGCAGAGTCCTGTTGCCAGACATAAGGTCTTCTAGCAGCCACCATCATGGGCCAGGGCAGCACTTCCTCCTCAAGGCACTGTGTTAAGTCTGAGGCCCTCATCTACAAATTCAGGAGTTCTTTTCTTATAAGAATGATCAGAGTGTGTTTTCCAAGCTTCCGTACCTTTGTAATCACAAATTAGACTCATCTAGCTTTTTCCAAATCCTCTGCACTGTCTTCAGATTGACTTCCAAAGACTCTGAAATGTTCATATTGGAGCTCCCGGTCGCAAATACCAAGCAATACAGCATGCCATTTCCAAATTTCTAGCAGAGTGAATTGTGTCATGGTGCTCTTTTTCTCACAGACAGTGCCCAACTGACCCTACTATACTGTGCAGTTGGTAAAACCAAAAACTACACAAAATTAAAAATATAAAATGGTGACATTTTACCTGTCACACTCTGTATATACATATATATGTAAAAATTTAACAGAGTATATCTGTAAAAAGACAATATGAATAAAGAAAAAGGAAAACTTATCAGATTTGTTTCGTCTTCTGTAGGACTTTATCAAGACAAATGCAAGGATTTTATTTTCTAACACATTTCTACGCAGGAGCAAAAATGTTATTGGTTTTTGAGAATTTTTAGTTGGTAACACTCATCAGTATTCATCAGGTTAACTGAAACACTGGGCAAGTTATGGGGGACACAAAGTGATACAATTTCTTTCTCTTTTTTAAATTTTTTAAAAATTAGTATTTAAATTAATTTAGTTTTCCTAAAAGAATTACTACTTCACCAAGCCAAGATACATGACTATACACACACACACACACACACAAAGATATATATATATATATATATATATGGGTATGTGGCCAAATTGTTAGAACGTTTGCTTTCTGAACATGCGACCAAGGTTCGAATCTCACCATGGTCGATTTGTCAGGAAAGAGACTTCCTGATGTTATCAGTCTGGAAGGGGAACGATCCCAGCATGCGGTACCTTTGGAAAGTGCCTGAAGACCATACCATGGGTTGACCCAAGCCTTGTGAGTGAAATTGGGTAGACGGAACACTTGGGGCCATCAATAGCTGTTCTAGCACAAAGTCACAAGTCATCATGACCAAGGGTTTGAGTGTGCTGGTGTTGTTCATATTGTTAATCATTCTACATATGCTCTCTCCCAGAAACTGTAACTAAGGTCTGTTCAGCATAGTTGCAGTATAAACCACAGGTTGGCTTTGTGGATGTTGAACAAATATTATTATTATTATTATATATATATATATATATATATATATATATATAGTTTTAAAGTATGCTATATTTATGGGTAAAAATGCTCAATAATAGGGATAAGGAAAACTTATCTTCACTGCTATGTTTCATCCTCTGAGGAACTTCATCAAGATATTTCCCCCTTGATAAAGTATATCAGAGAACGAAACACTTTAGCTAAGATAAGTTTTTCTTTGGGTCTTTATTCATATTGTCTTTTTACAGATATATTTTTAGTTATATCTTAAATTTTATATGCATCACTATATAAGAGTAGAGGGCATTATTAAGGTGAGAGAACAATAACAGAACAGAAATTAAAAAAGAAATAATTGTCATTGCATTTAAATTTTTAACTGAGAAGCAAGAAGCCAGAAAAGAGTTCCATAAACAAGAAGTGTGATAGAAGAAACAGTTAACATAGAACTTCCTGTTAAATCTAGCCATTTCAACTGTCATGTGATGAAATCTTGTCACTAATTTAGTAGTCTGTTTAAATTCTAGGTACCAAAGAGGAAAGCTCATCAGAACAGTTACAATGAAAAACTAGAAAAAGCACTGGAAGCTATGTTATGACGGTGGAGTAGTGACTAAAGCTGAGATGCCAAGTCAGAACCAATAATATTGCAGATTCTTCTTTGTATTTTATCAAGAATCTCTAAATACATCGTAGAAGCACCAGACCAAATGTGACAACAATATTCATTGTATGGTCAAATAGACTTATAAATATGTAAGATAGATTCTGGCAAGAAAAAATGTCTTGCACAACACAGCGAATCAACCTTCCTAGCAGCAGACCTAGTAAGTGATTCAATATAATCTTTCCACTTCATATCGGTGGAAAACATTAGCCCAAGAAGGTGCAATGAGTCATTCTCCTGGAGGTTAGCATCAGCCATGCTGATAGAAGGCAAAACCGCTTCTCTCAGACAATTAAAAGAGAGCAGTTTTGTTTTGGTGGTGTTAAAATTAACAAGCCATTTCTTGCCCCAGTTAAAAACTAAATTCTCGGTCATTTTTGAGATCAGCTACTAAATATGACTTTATGGAACTGATCAGACTTACTATTAAGACAGGAGTAAATGATTGTCATCCGCATAAGTACCAACTTGAGAACTGATGACATGTCGGGGGTGGGGTAGTTTATGAAAATTAGGAACAATGTAAGTCCAACGATAAAGTCCAGGGGGACACCAGCATTAATGCAAAAAGATATAGAAGAAATTCCTGTGAAATTTCCAAGGGTCCAGCTAGTGTTTATTATTGCATGAAGATTCATTCTTCAAACATTTAGAAAATGATTAATTACATTTTTATTTATTTCATTAGGTTTTCCACATCATCAACAGAATGTAGAAAAAGACAAGGAGGAGCGGCCATCAATGTGTATGTGGTAAGTAAATTTCTAAACTACAGTTGATTTTCTTAGAAGCTAATACCATCAAATTCCTGATTGTTTCTGTCAGTATAAAAATTATTTATACTTATCATTATATATGCAGCCTTTAGTTCTTTTAATCGCCATTTGTTGTATATGTGGAGGAGGTTGTAATGAACTGTTCTCAACATGGACTGAGCATCATTTTCTCTCATGATTGTATTTGTATTCTATTAATACTTTAACAAAAATCTGAGTGAGTGAGTGTGTGTGTGCCCACATATATATATATATATATATATATATATATATATATATATATATATATATATATATATATATATATATATAATCTCCAGGTAAGTTCAGAACGAATAGAGTACAATTCCAACATTCGTAACATTTAACTTAAAAGCGGGCTCAATACAAAGTAGAGCAATATTATTTATTTTAGGATATTACATTGAAAACATGTCAAAATCGCTACACAATTGCAGTTGTGTTTCGATGCATATCAATGCATCTCATCAGGCAATTATAAATTACTGTCGAGTGAATGATTTATTTAGATTTAAAAGCAAAATACAAACTCTTTTTTTACAAAAAAAAAAAAAAAAATACTGCCAACCCAATGTATATTCACCCCAATTCTAACCACCCTCCATTTGTAATCCAGCATATACCTTCATCTGTAGAACGTAGGATTAGCAACCACTCATTGGACAAAAATGTGTTTGATAAATATAGTTGTGTGTATAATTAAGTTTTAAAGAATAGTGGTTATAAGGTACGCTGAAATCAAGTTTAGAAAATATGATGATAGTGGTCCAAAGGAAAGAAATAGAAATGGGAAGATCATTTAGTACACACCCCCATTTAATCAATTAGTCAGTACTAAGTTAGCTCATAAGTTCCAATTGATTGATAAACGTTTTCCTAAAAGTTACCCTCTTAGTAAAATATTTAACAAAAACAAAACTAAGTTATAGCTGCACCAATAATCTTGAGAAGATTATAAAGTTACACAATAATAAAATTTTAAACCAGTTTAATAATCTGGATCATAATACACATTCCAAGAAAAATATTAGTAATGATACTGGCTAGTGTAATTGTAGGAATTCTGACCAATGCCCATTGCCAAACAAATGTTTAACTAAATCTCTTTTTTATCTTTGTACTATCTTTACACTAGAGAATTTGATAGTTTAAAAATTCTATATTGGTAGTACTAAGAATTCTTTCAAGACTAGGTGGTATCAACATATCTTGTCCTTCACCAATATTACTTACAGAAATAATACATCATTCTCTAAATATTTTTGGAGTTTAAATGATGATAAGACTCTTAAATGTAAAATGGAAAATTTTTAAAATGGTAAGGACATGTAGATCTTTATATGAACCCTGTTTTCTGTGCTCGCATGAAAAATTGGAAATTATCAGATTCAATAAAAATTCCTTATTAAATCAAAGAAATGAATTAACAGTAAATTGTAAACATAGTTTACCTTTTACCGTACAATTTAGTTAAACTTTGGAATTTGATTATGCTTTTTCTTATATTTTAGTTGTACTGCATTGCACCATATATGGCTTGTCTTTCTATTTGTAAGATTAATTTGGATTTAATATAATTTGTATTAATCTCTTGGTAGCATTAGTAACATCTTGTACAGATGTATTGGTATTTGGTTGGTATTTTTGACATTTTACATTGACTGGTTAGTGTTATTAACATCTTATATGAAGAATCTTTATTCAGCAGTTGCATATTAATTTACCAAATAATTATATATGTTTAAATTATTTACTAGTTTATTAAAGAAGCTATTTATTTATCAACTGTAAAAAATGTTTATGTAGGAAATTCACAAAGCATATAACTTGTTCAGCATTTTATTAAATTACCTTTCCACCCCATTTTTATTTCTTAGGAAACGGCATTGTCTAGTTTGTATAATTTATGTAACCATTTACATCTACACGAGTTTATGTCTGGCTGCTGTTAGTTACCAATCTATGGGCCATGACCCATTTATAAAAAATAATTTTTTGCTTCTTTGCTTAGTTTAAATTTAATGTAGGTCATATTTGATTGGTTGATCAGAGTAAAGCCCACAGAAATTATAACCCCCACCTTTTTTCTTTTTTTCTTAAAAAGAGTTTATATTTTCTTTTTAAAATTTAAATCATTCACTTGCCAGTAATTTACAATTGCCTGATGAGATGCATTGGTATGCATCAAAACACAACTACAATTGTGTAGCGATTTTGACATGTTTTCGGTGTAATATCCTGAAATATATATATATATATATATATATATATAGAGAGAGAGAAGTGGGGACAAGATTTAGGCTATTCTTATTGCTGATTACCATAGGCTTTGCTGCTAGCTTTAAGAATTTATTAAAAAAAGTCTAATCCTTAAGCACTTTTTAAAAAATACCTGTGCCAGGAAAGGTTTCTGTATATTGTGCATTTAAAATGATAAGGAATTATCAGTGGCCATTAATTAATGATGACTGATAATAGATGACATTTGAATTAATAAAAACATTAAATTAAAAATAAAATACATTAATTCTTTAGAAAAATATATATATAATGTAAGTAACTTTTTATGCCCTCTACTTTGTATTCAACACATTTAATTGCCAGCTTTATCACAATTGGAATTTTACCAACTAAATTTATGTTGGTAGGGTTTCAAATGCCCCCAACAGTACCTCTCTATTGTGTGTATGTGTCGTCTTAACAACATAACAAATTTAGTCTGATGAAGTCCTGAGGGATGAAACGTGTCACAAGGAAACTTTTTCCACTTTGTCATTCACTTTCCCCAATACTCTTCTTGATAGATAAAAAAATATACTGTTATATATATATATATATATATATATATATATATATATATATATAGGTAAATAGCAGAACAGACTGGGTTATATAGCCTTGATTGCAACTGGTCTAGAAGGACAACTCTGAATTGAAAACCTGAGGAGGGTCGTTTGGGGACTTTGTGGCACATGATGTACCAGGTCTCTGTATTCGGCTCTTCAAAAAGTGTGGATGGTCCTGCACAAAACGGTGGGAGAGTCCATAAAAATTAATTTCGGTTGAGCTCTTTGGTTTGAGGTGTGAGTTTGTAAACAGTGACTATTTAAGCTAATATAGCACGACTCTTCAGCAGAATTGAGTCACTGTCAGTTACTGTGTGTTTATCTAAATCTAAAAATAAACACGCTAAAATTCACCTTCATCCCTGCCGTGAGCCGACGGTTAGTGGTAGAAGTTCCAACTGATGCCAATTCAGTCGGGTTTCGATCCTAGCTAGAGGCAACCGGACGTCTAGCCACACTGATGATCTGTGAAACAACGAAACAGTCTGTCTGTGGATGACAAATATGTGTGTGTGTGTGTGTGTGTGTGTAAAAGAGATTTACTTTAGTTATATGCCCCTTCCCTTTTTTTTTTTAAATCTTGGATTTTGACTTAAACATTAACCTTTAGCCCAATTAAAGTACATGTAACCATCTCAATGGTGAACCACAAGAAAAACTAGGAGGCCTAGTTAAATATCAATATTAGAACTACCAAATTTGTGGTAACCCTTAGCAGATATAAGAAACAATGTTACAAGATGTTGAAGAGTGAAGCTAAATGAAAAGAATCATAAGCATGTGCTTTTATCAATTCTGCTTTATTGCCTTGAAATGTGTTGTAGGTGTCTCTAGAGAAATGACACAGAGTTATCTATATGTAGTTCCTACTCAAGATAACACAAGAAATATATAACTTCTTTACAGTCAAAGGAGACCACAGTGATGGTCTGTTTGTTGTATGGAGAATGATTGCTTCTTGACTCATAAAAACCACAAGAGACAAAAAAGAAAAAAATAAACAAATAGAAAATATATTACTTATTATTAAACCATTAGTATATATTCAAATATTATTAAACCATTAGTATATATTCAAATATTATTAAACCGTTAGAAAATATTCAAATATTATTAAACCGTTAGAAAATATTCAAATATTATTAAACCGTTAGAAAATATTCAAATATTATTAAACCATTAGTATATATTCAAATATTATTAAACCATTAGTATATATTCAAATATTATTAAACCATTAGTATATATTCAAATATTATTAAATCATTAACATATATTCAAATATTATTAAACCATTAGTATATATTCAAATATTATTAAACCATTAGTATATATTCAAATATTATTAAATCATTAACATATATTCAAATATTATTAAACCATTAGTATATATTCAAATATTATTAAACCATTAGTATATATTCAAATATTATTAAACCATTAGTATATATTCAAATATTATTAAATCATTAACATATATTCAAATATTATTAAACCATTAGTATATATTCAAATATTATTAAACCATTAGTATATATTCAAATATTATTAAACCATTAACATATATTCAAATATTAAACCATTAGTATATATTCAAATATTATTAAACCGTTAGAAAATATTCAAATATTATTAAACCATTAACATATATTCAAATATTATTAAACCATTAGTATATATTCAAATATTATTAAACCATTAGTATATATTAAAATATTATTAAACCATTAGAAAATATTCAAATATTATTAAACCGTTAGAAAATATTCAAATATTATTAACCATTAGTATATATTCAAATATTATTAAACCATTAACATATATTCAAATATTAAACCATTAGTATATATTCAAATATTATTAAACCATTAGTATATATTCAAATATTATTAAACCATTAGTATATATTCAAATATTATTAAACCATTAGTATATATTCAAATATTATTAAACTATTAGTATATATTCAAATATTATTAAACCATTAACATATATTCAAATATTATTAAACCATTAGTATATATTCAAATATTATTAAACCATTAGTATATATTCAAATATTATTAAACCATTAGTATATATTCAAATATTATTAAACCATTAGAAAATATTCAAATATTATTAAACCATTAGTATATATTCAAATATTATTAAACCATTAGTATATATTCAAATATTATTAAATCATTAACATATATTCAAATATTATTAAACCATTAGTATATATTCAAATATTATTAAACCATTAGTATATATTCAAATATTATTAAATCATTAACATATATTCAAATATTATTAAACCATTAGTATATATTCAAATATTATTAAACCATTAGTATATATTCAAATATTATTAAACCATTAGTATATATTCAAATATTATTAAACCATTAGTATATATTCAAATATTATTAAATCATTAACATATATTCAAATATTATTAAACCATTAGTATATATTCAAATATTATTAAACCATTAGTATATATTCAAATATTATTAAACCATTAACATATATTCAAATATTAAACCATTAGTATATATTCAAATATTATTAAACCATTAGTATATATTCAAATATTATTAAACCATTAGTATATATTCAAATATTATTAAACCATTAGTATATATTCAAATATTATTAAACTATTAGTATATATTCAAATATTATTAAACCATTAACATATATTCAAATATTATTAAACCATTAGTATATATTCAAATATTATTAAACCATTAGTATATATTCAAATATTATTAAACCATTAGTATATATTCAAATATTATTAAACCATTAGAAAATATTCAAATATTATTAACCATTAGTATATATTCAAATATTATTAAAGCATTAACATATATTCAAATATTAAACCATTAGTATATATTCAAATATTATTAAACCATTAGTATATATTCAAATATTATTAAACCATTAGTATATATTCAAATATTATTAAACCATTAGTATATATTCAAATATTATTAAACCATTAGTATATATTCAAATATTATTAAACCATTAGTATATATTCAAATATTATTAAACCATTAGAAAATATTCAAATATTATTAAACCGTTAGAAAATATTCAAATATTATTAAACCATTAACATATATTCAAATATTATTAAACCATTAGTATATATTCAAATATTATTAAACCATTAGTATATATTCAAATATTATTAAACCATTAGTATATATTCAAATATTATTAAACCATTAGTATATATTCAAATATTATTAAACCATTAGTATATATTCAAATATTATTAAACATTAGTATATATTCAAATATTATTAAACCATTAACATATATTCAAATATTATTAAACCATTAGTATATATTCAAATATTATTAAACCATTAGTATATATTCAAATATTATTAAACCATTAGTATATATTCAAATATTATTAAACCATTAGTATATATTCAAATATTATTAAACCATTAGTATATATTCAAATATTATTAAACCGTTAGAAAATATTCAAATATTATTAAACCATTAACATATATTCAAATATTATTAAACCATTAGTATATATTCAAATATTATTAAACCATTAGTATATATTCAAATATTATTAAATCATTAACATATATTCAAATATTATTAAACCAATAGTATATATTCAAATATTATTAAACCATTAGTATATATTCAAATATTATTAAACCATTAGAAAATATTCAAATATTATTAACCATTAGTATATATTCAAATATTATTAAATCATTAACATATATTCAAATATTATTAAACCATTAGTATATATTCAAATATTATTAAACCATTAGTATATATTCAAATATTATTAAACCATTAGTATATATTCAAATATTATTAAACCATTAACATATATTCAAATATTATTAAATCATTAGTATATATTCAAATATTATTAAATCATTAGTATATATTCAAATATTATTAAACCATTAGTATATATTCAAATATTATTAAACCATTAGTATATATTCAAATATTATTAAATCATTAGTATATATTCAAATATTAAACCATTAGTATATATTCAAATATTATTAAACCATTAGTATATATTCAAATATTATTAAATCATTAGTATATATTCAAATATTATTAAATCATTAGTATATATTCAAATATTATTAAACCATTAGTATATATTCAAATATTATTAAACCATTAACATATATTCAAATATTATTAAATCATTAGTATATATTCAAATATTATTAAATCATTAGTATATATTCAAATATTATTAAACCATTAGTATATATTCAAATATTATTAAACCATTAGTATATATTCAAATATTATTAAACCATTAGTATATATTCAAATATTATTAAACCATTAGTATATATTCAAATATTATTAAACCATTAGTATATATTCAAATATTATTAAACCATTAACATATATTCAAATATTATTAAACCATTAACATATATTCAAATATTATTAAACCATTAGTGTATATTCAAATATTGTTAAACCATTAGTATATATTCAAATATTATTAAACCATTAGTATATATTCAAATATTATTAAACCATTAACATATATTCAAATATTATTAAACCATTAGTATATATTCAAATATTATTAAACCATTAGTATATATTCAAATATTATTAAACCATTATAAACTGAAAATCATTAATTAATCATTATTAAATCATTAACTATGGATGGTGTCACTCAGTTGCTGTTTTCTACGTTTGTTGGTAATGTTCAATGTGAGGAGATTACATTTTAAATCATTTTTTTCCTTTAAATTTTCCATCTTGAATATGATTTTAAATTGTGTAAATAAAAAATAAACCTTGCTAAAGAAAATGGTTTAGAACTGGGGATGGCAACATCCGGGCTATATCCAGCCCACAAAGGATTTTTGTCTCGTCCGCCAACTTAACAACTGGACACTAATTATTTAATTAATTTGTGGAGCAAATGACAGAAAAATATCTGTTGGAGTTAATCCACTTATAATTGGATGGATTTTTAAAATCAAATTTTAATTCTGAATCCACTGCTGACCTCTACAAGAAATATGTTTTGCCAAGCGGAAGATATAAAAGCCTATTGAACAATGTGAAAATAATGGTATTATTTGGGAGTACACTTGCTTGTGAACAACCTTTTTCAAAAATGAAATCTGCTAAAGGTCGTTTAAGAACAAGGTTTGGTGATGACCACTTGGATAACGTTTTGCTCCTGTCATCGACAAATATTTCACCTGATGTGGAGAAGTTACTGAACAATAAGCAGAAACAAGTATCTCATTAAATAATTTGCTATTTCTAGCTCTATTTTGTTTGTTGTAAGAAATTTGCATTTTTTTGTTGATTGTGTTAGTTTTGTTATCCTGTTATTCCTGCAGTAAAATAAGGAATCTTGTTTAAATAATATAACATTAACTTTGTTGGGTTTTTTTTTTAAACCTCCAGATTAAGGCAGCCTTATGGATAGAGCAGTCTCAGGTCAAGACAATTTATTATAGTACATTTGATATAATGACCCTCCTCCAAGACAGTGCATAGTTTTTGGCCCACTCTCTCCAAAAGGTTGCTGACAATTAGTTTAGAAAGAAGCTAAAAAGTTTAAAAAGGATATTTATTTTGAAAAATCCACACTTTTGTGGTAGATTATTTTTCCAAAATTATTTCAGCACTTTGAATGGATTTAAAAATTTATAATACATTACTAGGACTGATTTCCTTTCTTTTAAAAGCCCAATGTTTTAATAATAGCAAAAATAAAAATTCCTTTTCTTTCAATGAGAGACTTACTTTATGCATTTGATGGTTTGTGTGATAATGACCTCATTCATAAATTCTTCTTTTCTATCAGGTGATAAAAATGTAAGCTTTTTGATTTTCAAGTGTGGCATCAGCAGCAGCAGGCAGGCAGGCAGGCAATAAGAACATTAGTTTAAAACTCCAAGTTCTAGGTTCAAGATTCTCCCCTGAGACAATAACCCACCACATTAAAGCTTTACTTCATGAATTCAATGGGATGTGCAGGTGGTGTAATGGATAGCAGTTAAGAATGAGAAGTCGGAGAGCCAAGTTCAAACTCCAGGCTGGTTCATTACATTTAGTTACACGCAAAATACCCTTGGGAATTGTACAAATCTATCTTCTCATTTCGGCTGTTAATTGTATCTGGAAAAAATCATTGTTATTCTTAATGCAATATTCGCTCACAAAAATATAAAAAGAATTATTCTTGCAATCCAAAGTATGTTTTGGCTTTAAATAACCCACAAAGAGTTGATAAACTGTAAATAAAACCATCAGTAGTAATAATGAGTTCAATCCCTGGGGTCGGTAGCAAGTGGAAACAGGGCAAGCAATAACTGAGCAGTACAAAATAAAGACTAGACGAGATATCCCTAGCCATGAACCATCCTTGGTATGACAATAAACTACATCTGTCAGAAGGTTTTGAGGCGCGTGGAACCACCTCTCAATTGCTGTTGTTCCCGGGTCCACCCTGACTTATGGGCAAATAGTTAAAAAAATAGTTTCTATAATAAAAAATATAGAATCTATAGTAAAATACATTTTTGAAAAAAAAATTACCAGCAATAAATTTGACTCTTGACAAAAACCTTTTTTACAAAAAGACATCAATGAAACCTCATCTACAAACTGATTTCTTACAAAGCACACATATTCTATTCATATGAACCTATCCTAAAAATTTTGTTGGCATAAATAACCCATTGAGGTGTTGATATGTCATAAAACAAAATAAACCAAACCTAGATATGGACTGCAGAATGAGAACAATCTACCTGCATAGATGAAATAAAAGGTTCAGTTTGAAATTCCTTAAAGTTTACTCAGGTTGACAAGCACCTCAATAATATCAGAGGACACAATGACAGAAATACTTTGATAACAACAACAAAGACAAGGACATTAGTTAAAATGTAAATAAATCTAAATTTGATTGATCAAGAATTTCACAAAGATATTTATAAAACTCTTGATCAATAATAACCTGCTTGTATATTTTGAGAGAGAAGGAAAAATTTGAAATTACCTTCTCAGACTAAATAACTTCTTAGTGCTGATTGTTTGGGAAGGAAGTGTGCCTATTTGATGTCCTGACCCACAGATACAAATGGAATTTCTTTCGATCTCAATATATGTTTCTCATTTGCATTGAAAAAATTATAATATTGTGCATGACATTACAATATACAATAGAACTACAGTTTTCATCATCTGCAGTTAACAGATCAAAACAAATATTTTTAACCAGTATTTTTATTTTTTAAAAACATGACTGTGTAAATATGCTTGATCAGCAAAATATATTTTGTTATTCACCAGATTAAGTGCAATAAAAAAACAAAAATTAGCAGCTCTTTATTTTGCTTTTGATCTGTTTGATCATAAAACATGACCTTTGGCTTTTTGTGAAAAATGATTTAATTGTAAACGGTAACACTCAAGTGAATAAAGTTGAAAACCCCTATCAAGGAACTGTTCAAATTTGAGGGACTCAGTTGTTATTATTTTTCATTTCATATAAATTTTAAAATTACTTTTTTGGTAATATTTATTTCATCATAGACACTACGAAAATTTGGTAATAATTTACAGCATTAAATATTTTATTTGTACTAAATTATCAATAACTCATACTTTATTTATGCAGTCTATACATTATTCTAAATTAATATTTTCTGCATTAAAGAGGTTAATGCCTATAAAGCTGATTATTTTTTAACCCATTAATACCTGCCATAATATGCAGCATTAATTATAGGGTTCTACCTATAACCCATCAATACCTGCCATAATATCTGGCATTAATTATAGGGTTCTACCTATAACCCATCAATATCCACCATAAAACCCGGCATTAATTATAGGGTACTACCTATAACTCATTAATGCCAACTACCCTCAAACTACCAAAAGAACATATTGAGATTTTAATGTTAAAATAATTTCAAGACTGTAAACTTTGAACCTGTGGGATGATAAACAGACTGGATTTAATACAGATTAACTTGAAAGATTGGACCAGTAAACAAGAATGATAGCATTTAGAGGTGAAATGCCATATGAGACACACTATTTTTTCTATGAAAAAAAAAACAAAAATACAATCTCCATAAATCACCTTTACATCTTACTAAACTAAACCAACACCGAAATAGCCTTGTTTGATACCCTAGTTCCTCTGATGACACCAGAATTAATTATATACAATTATAAGTAATTATCTTATGATTACTAATCAAAATACTGTTAAAATATAAAAGAACTCCTTTTTTTATACACCAGTCGCCTGATAAACCCAGAATGAAATACATACGATTAGAAATGATTAAATTATGATTACATGTCAAAATAATGTTAAAATATAAAAGAAATCTGGTTTGACATATGTGTCCTCTGTTGACCCCAGAATAACATATATATGATTATAAATGATTACCTTATGATTACAAAACAAAATAATGTTAAAATAAACTATATATGAGTGAGTGATAAAAAGTTCTGTTTAGCCAAAGGAGATTTTTTTTTAATTTGATGTCAGTTGGTCAGATTTTGGGAAGAATTTCAGACCAAGGACTTTTTCAGCAACCCTTGTATAAATATGAATGACTCCCCAATTCAATATTATTAGTACTTAAAGATTCCTGTCAAGTTATAGATAATGTTATGTACTGAGAAAGACAGTATTTGCTTTTGATTTATACTGTCTTTAATTAGTACTATTTTGGAAAAAAAAAAATTGCAGGGAATAAGATACTTTATTTTTGGAAAAGTGAAGGGTCAGGGTTCAAAAAGAGAAATCTATTTGTTTTCTTTCCTCAATCTTATTTTTTCTCCTTTTAGTCATCTTGATGACAAAGCAACGCAAAACTTCAGCAGTGGGGGTTATTTTTGTCCACAATGTCGGAGCAAATACTGTGAACTTCCTGTTGAATGCAAGTCTTGTGGTTTGTATATCTTACTCATTTTATGCTACCAATTTATTACTACCTGTTTCTGGTTTTTCTGATTGTTGCCACTCCTTTATGACTTCAGAATTGTAAACTGTATAACAACTAGTTTTACTCTTTTCTTTTAATCAATCTTAATAAACAATGTCATTCAAAACTTGCTTTTGTATGCCATCTAAAAAGCTATTTAAAAATTTGATTTGTTTTTAAAAATTACCTGTTGCTTTTTAATAATAACACACACACACATACATACATACATACATACATATATATATATATATAAAATAGCTAGGAAGAGACAAAATTTATAAGGCATTTTTTATAAAGCTATAAAAAAAATCAACCGGTTTCGCCCCAGGACTTATCAAGTTTATTTTTCTGGAAATAGGAAATTTTTTATAAAAGCATGTAAATTAAATTAACGAATGGAATTTTTTTTTTTTTTTGTCTTCCATTCCATTCGTTAATTTAATTTACACGCTTTTATAAAAAAAATTTTATATTCCCAGAAAAATAAAGTTGATAAGTCCTGGGACGAAACCATTTTTTTTTTTTTTTTTTTTTTAGCTTTATAAAAAATGCCTTATAAATTTTGTCTTTTCCTAGCTATTATTAAATTTCTGTTCCACAAAAAACTTATTTAAATATATATAAAGTAGCAATTCTGGAGGTGGGGGGGCTTAGCCGGAGTGCGTTAACATTCAAATATATCTATTCCAAAGCAACAAACATTTTTTGTAGTGCGTTGTTTTCATTCTTGACTTCAGCTGGATTCAAAATTAATTGTTTTAACTCCATACCTCAAAATATTGGCCAAAATACATTTTGTTGATATTGTTCATCATAAAGAAAGAAAGAAAAAAAAAATAAAGAATGAAATAAAATTAACATGGTTAATTGGGATGTGTAGATCTGACCCCTATCAGGCTAGAAACATACTTAATAGGCAATGTACTTCTTGCTTTAATTTTATAAATAATCTTTGAAAAATCTCTAATGACTTCTCTGCCCTGTTTTTCAAAGTACACATTTTTATTTCAACTTATTGTTTTCAAATGTCCATTTTAAATAATTTATTTCGTACAGTATAAAGTTTTTTACTGGAATGTATCAATTGAGAAAGGGCAAATTAAATTTTGCTTTGACCCCAAAGTCAGAGAAAATCAATGAAAGTAGCAGCCTTAACGAGTCAACTGGAGGGTTGGAGTGAGGAGTATGACTGGGATAGTCTTGAGGAAATATGATACCAGTCAACTATTCCTATCTCTACCAACAGTTGCTTGATAACCAGGCTATAAAAGATTAAAAATGGAATGGGGGCAATAAACAGACAAACATATCAGAGACTTTGTCCTCACTCTTTTACTTACCTGTCTGGAAAAAATGCACAGAGATTTTTTTAAATTTTATACTTTAGTTAGATGCTAAAATGATTCCTTTACTCTAAGTTATATCAATAGTATAATTCGTTAAAAATTGTAATGAGCCCAACAAACATTGATGGCCTAGAATTGCCACTGATATACACACCACCAGAAAATTTAATTTCAGTCAAGCACTCTGGAGAGAAAGCACAAATTTGTAAACAATGACTAATACTGCAAAGTTCTTCCATGAATTGAGCTCTCTCAGTTATTGGCATGTTTATTCAAAGAATAGGTACATAAAAATTCACTTTCCTCTCTACCAGGCACTGATAGCTCAGGGGTAAAATCTCCGACTGATGCCAAATCAGTCAGGTTTCGATCCCAGCTTGAGGTAATCTGATGTCTAGCCACACTGATGAGCACTTTATCCCATAAATATAGCACGCCTTAAAACTATATTTCTTCACACACACACACACACACACACACACACACACACAAATATATATAATATATATATAGGTATATTTTATACCTGCCTGTGATGATTCATGGGAGAAAAACACCAGTGAGAAACTGAAAATATATCACATAGTTACAAGTTTAGGTAAAAGGCAAAGCAAACAAAAAATCATTGACGTTTTAGCAAAATATAACTATTTGCTTGTATTCAGTTATTTTTCTTTAATTATTCATTTTAGTTATAAAGCATTTTGCTAGGGACAGACCCAGCTTAGCTATTTAATACTTTTCATGTGCCATAAAAATGGCATTAAGGAAATTTGGTCCAAAATGTGCAACTTCTTTATTGTAAAATATAAATCAAGAACAAAAGACATAAAATAAAGGAAAGAAAAAATCTTTTAATAATTATTCATTCTTTATACAGCTAACATTTATGCTGATGATAGTAATTTAAAATTTATTATGTATTAAATACTACCTCTGTCTCATAGTAGTTTTTATATATCCCACATGATATATTGATAAAAGGATGTTATCTTTGAATAAATTCAGGATCAGTAAATCAGCAGAGTCTTCAAGAAAAGAAGAGAAAGGAAGAAAATTCGTGTTTTTGCCCCTTTTTGTTTTTGCTCTTCGTCAATTTTTCCAACGATTTTCTCCTGATGAGATGTTGGACGAAAGGGCCTTAGGGACTATTACCATTAATAAATTCCTTGTTTTTAAAATAGTATATAGATTTTGTACCTTCAAGCATTTGTTTATTTATATATATATATATATATATATATATATATATATATATGTATATATAATGTGTGTGTTAAATGTGCATAAAAAGAAAAAAATCAAAAAAATGTAGGCAGTAAATTTCTGATACTCCCTGAAGAGAGGACGGACATGTCCTTCTACAAAACTCTGGAGTCGGGATGCTGAAGGTGACATCAGTCCAATAAGTGACAAATTTTACTCACATTTATCCTATATATATATATATATATATATATATATATATATATATATATATATATCTTTTATAATTTTTTTTTTTTTTTTTTTAAATATGACTCCATCACGACACAAATTACTGTTTCAAAACAGAAACTCAAGTCCTAAAGTTTAATTTAAAAATTGAACTTGAAATTTAGAGCAATGTTACATTTTCAAGTGATATTTAAAATAACGAACCATAGAAATGTTTTACTCATTTATAGGTAGGAAATGGTGGTGTAATCTGGGGTTTCTCTTTCATTATGAAGGGTTCTCTGCTTTGATAACAGTGGGAATGTTTATTATATGTCAAATTTTGGGAGTCGTGTAAGGTTGGATTGTGGGATTTTTGTCTGGCTACAATGGCCTTTACTATTAGGCTCTGTTGTTTTTATTACTATCTGTTAAATCTCTCACTGATTCATGTTCTAGTTACAGTCTTTTTTGGTGTTTATTTATTTGTTTTTCTTTTTTTGATGGTTTCTTAAAGGGGTGCTTAGATATGATTGGGTTGTATTTTTAATCCTATAGTTTTATGTGTCTGAAATTAATTGAATTTGCTAATAGATTTTATATGGTATTGTGGAATTCTTTTTATATATGTTAGGATTTAATTTCTATTGTAAATTTTTTTTAGTGTATATTTGGTGGTGTCTGCAAAAAACCATTATTTCATTTCTTTGATTTAATAAATTTTGGTATTTTAGAAACTTGATAATGTGTAGTTTTTCATGTAGGCATAAATGGCATGGGTCATCCCAGGTTTAGTCTATTTATTATTTTCCATTTTACTGTTGGTGTTTTATTTGTTTCTTTTAAATGCCAAAAATATTTAGATAGGGATGTTTGCTTAAATATTTGAACATTAATATTTTTTTTTTTTACTCTTAAAGTAGAAATTTTTATAAAATAACTATTACTTTTTGAAAAAGATGTTTTTTTTTTCCTTCCAATACAGATAGTCTTTATCTAGATTTCAGAGAGAAGATCCTGCTATTATATACTGATTGAGTCATTCAGACTAGTTAATGCACATTAAATTAGATGTTAAGATGAGGTTTTCTTAATGACAAAAAAAAGTAAATAAATAAAAATTGCAAAGGTTTTTTTTAATTTATAATATTTGTTTTAGCAAAGAAAAAATGGCTTGTATTAATACAAGCCATATTGGTGAAAAATATATATTTTGTTAAGCAAAATGTTATTTTTTTTATTTGCAAAAATATTATATACATTTTTGGCACCAAAAAAATGTATCTGAGAAATTCTGCATTTTAAATCTAATTTTTGACTAAAAAAATTGAAATAGATAAGAAATCAATATTAAATCCTTCAATTATATATTAATGAAAATTGAAATTTTTTATTACTTTTAGGGGAAAACTTTTCTTGAGGAAAAATTATTTTAAAGATTTTTAGACAGAGTAAATGTAAAAAGAAACGGTTCCAATATATGTTAAAATTTAATTATATATTAATATATAATTATTGAAAAGACAATGTTTTCAGTGGGTAAATATCAACATATACTGGCACCCCTATAGCCGCAATTGTTTCAAACTAAAATATAACCATCACACTTCATTTACTTTCAGCACTGACCTTAGTCTCAGCACCTCACCTGGCTCGATCATATCATCACCTGTTTCCACTCCCTCAATTCAAAGAGGCACCAGCATCTTCTGTTCCAAATTCAGAATCCTTGTAAGTAATTTTTCCATCTATATTACATTGGTTCATGAAAGAATAAAGAAAGCTTGAACTGATTGGCTTCATATTCAAATTAAGGAGAATTATTATTTTCAGAGTATGTGTTAAAATATTGAAATCTGAAGCAGCTACCTTTTTATTTACATTAATCTTGCCTCTGTTGTTTGGCAAAGTTATTTGCTGATACTTGCTAATTTCTTCTCTTTTTCTTTCCTTTTTTCTTTTTTTTTTTCCTTTTTTCTTTTTTTTCCTTTTTTCTTTTTTTTCCTTTTTTCTTTTTTTTTCTTCTTTTTTTTCTTTTTTTTTCTTTTTTTTTTCTTTTTTTTTCTTTTTTTTTCCTTTTTGTTTTCCTTTTTTTTTTCTTTTTTTTTTTCCTTTTTTTTTTTTTCCTTTTTTTTTTCCTTTTTTTTTTTTTTAATCAATTCACTCCAAGCAAGGCAGTAAAGCCACTAGGATGCAAGAGGTTACCAAGTGTTAGAGAATATGAGAAAAACTACTATTAAGGAGAGAGGACTATAAAAGAATAAGAATTAAGAAGATAATGATTGACAAATTTTTGAAGATCAAAGTTGACTGGGAAGCAAGAAGCTGGAAGAGAGTTCCACAAGTGAGAAGTGCGATAGAAGAAACTGTTAGCATAGAACATACAGTTACATCTAGCCATTTCAATTGTAAAAAGATGAGACCTTGCCACCAATTTAATACTACACTTAAATTCATAAAGTTTAAGTACCAAGCAAAGCAATAAAACCAGTTGGATGCAAGGGGTTACTGAGTGTGAAAGAATGAGAAAAATAAAAATATTATTAAGGAGAGAGAACAATAAAAGAATAGGAAATAAGAAGATAATGATTGATATTGCATTTAAAGTTTTTAAGATCAAAATTGACTGGAAAGCAAGAAGCTAGAAGAGACTTTCATAAGCAAGAAGAGTGGGAGAAGAAAACTTACTTAAAATGATGAGACCTACCTGCCAATCTAGTACTGTGCTTAAATTCATAAAGTCTAGATACCAGAGAGGAAAATTCATCAGAACAAGTACCATGAAAGTATTTCTAGAAAAGGCACAGGGAAGCTATATTATGGTGATGGAAAAGTGACTGAAGCTGTAATGTCAGGTTAGGACCAATAACATTGCAGATTATTCTTTGGATTTTATCAAGAATCTCTAAATATATAGCAGTTTAGAAAGAACAGTGATATGTCATCAGTTTTTCCGAACTTGGTTACTTAAACAAGTAAATCTTAATTATTGTATATGGGTTTGTTCAGATTCAGGTTTCAGCTGTGTACTCTCTGGCATTTCCTTTTAGTCATAAACCAAGAGAAAAAAATTGTAGAGTTACCTTCTCTTTTCTTACCCTCATCCTCTTTTAAAATGGCTGTCCTTCTAGATACATATAAAAAGCAAAGAGACATTATAGTAGTTTTGGAAGGAGAAGTGCTGTAAACATTCACAGGAGATTAGTGAATATTTATAGGAAAAAACTGAACTTGACACATGTTCAATACATTTATGGTGCAATACAGTTAAAGGCAATCTTAGAAGGAAAAGAGAAATTTCTATGACAGGCCTCACAATGGCAGGTCAGCTTCTGTTGTAAATGAAGCTATGGTCAAATAACTATTATAAAACTATGAAAGACCCCAGGTAAGCTATAGTATTGTCTGTAGTTTAGTGCAGTCTCTTGGCAATTCCAAGTTTTGTGCAAAGTAGGTTCAAGGAATGCTGACAGGCTCCATGAAAGAGTAGACGGTGGTTGTTGCTCAAGAACTTCTGAAGTTGCATTATATGGCTAGCATCTTCTATAAAGGAAACATTCAGAAGACAGCAACTGGCACATGGTTAAGAAAGCACTCAAGAAGCTTTTTTATTCCAAAGGTGGAATACCACAATTGAGATGGAAAGTGACTGTCAAGGACTAGAATTAGAATTTTGGGACTTTTGTGTTCATTTTGGTATGCTTTGTGTGCTTCTACAACTAAATTTATTGTAATTAAATCAGGCATTAGTTTTTTACCAACCCTTGTTGCGGTGATTTCTGATTATTTAAGAAATTTTTATCTTCATTGATCTTTGTGTAAAATAATGCATCAATCAGTGTTATCAAAAAAACTCAGTCTTATTTCATATAAGATGATCAAACTAGCATGCAAAAATTTTCACGGGGCATCTACTTCAAATACAAAGTGTCTACTACATTGACATTTGAAATAATAAAAATGTCAGATTAAAAATAAATCCATTAATTCTTTAGAAAATGCTTTGTTTATATTTTGAACACAAAACTGAGCAGATATGGGCTTTTGAGAAAAATAATCTGAACAAGGAAATATGCTTTCTTTAAAAAGGGAAATAGAGCTATGCTGAACTTTTATTCACTCTGTAGCCGAGTGGTAAAGCACACTGGATCAGATGCCACACTCATATTTGAAATAGACAAAAATTAAAAATAAATCCATTAATTCTTTAGAAAATGCTTTGTTTATATTTCAGATACAAAACTAAGCAGATATGGACTTTTGAGAAAAATAATCTCAACGAGGAAATATGCTTTCTTTAAAAAGGGAAAATAGAGCTTTGCTGAACTGTGATGCTCTCTGTAGCCAAGCAGTAAAGCATGCCAGATCAAATGATGGTTTCCCCTATAAAGGGGTACGCAGGTTCAATCTCTACCAAAGGATATATTTTCATTACTAAGATTTCTTGAATGTGCAGCCATAATGCACACTGTTTAATGAAATAAAAATGGGGAGTCTATTTCAAATAAGTGGTGTCCGCTATAATAATGTTCAAAGTAATAAAAATGTGAGATTAAAAATAAATCCATTAAATCTTTAGAAGTTACTTTGTTTAGGTTTTGGATATGAAACTGAGCAGATATGACTTTCAATAAAAAAAATAATCTGGGTGAAGATGATGTGCTTTCCTTAAAAATGGAAAATAAAGCCTGGCTTACTGATTTTCCCTACAAAGATGATACCAGTTCAATCTCTGTCAGAGAGCACATTTTCTTTATAAAGATTTCTCAAATGACTTAATACACATTGTTTAATAAATAAAAATGGGTTGTCTATTTCAAATAAATTGTTCACTATGTTTGATGTAATATAGATATACATATATTTTTCCAGATTTTGTTATGGATGTCAGATTTCACTAAAAGACAAAACTGTAAGTAATTTTCTTTTTTTTTTTTGTCAATTATTTTGGCTTTGCAGTTCTAATATACCTCCACATTCACTAAAAGATAGCATATCATGATGAAAAATTTCCCAAAATAAATTTTTTTTTGTGAAAATCTTTATTATTAAGAGGAAAGACAAAAGATGTTTTAGATTATTAAATTATATTTTTTGATCCTTTTTAGAATGTTCAAAAGTTTTTGATTAAAAATTTTGTTTTTCTTGCATCAACAGAGGACCATAAATTAGTATCGGAAATTTTATCATCTTTTTTGCTGTGAAAAAAATTTTTGGAAAATCTTGCAAAAATCAAGTGATTGTTGAATTTTAATTAAACTTTTTGTAACTTATTCACAAATGAATGAAATTATTTTAGAAATATTTCTTTTTTTAGAAAATCTTTGTAAAAAAAACTTTTTGCATCTGTTACTTCTCACTTATCTAATTTTATGCAATTTTGAGAAATTCATTTTTGTACCGCTTAATGTTTATATTAGTTTATAGTATGTACCAGCTTAAAAGCCACTATATCACATGGCATTTAAGCTAGCTCTTGCGAAGGTCTCTTGATTGGGCCTTCGGCTTGTTCAGAAGTTTGAGAGTCCCTGAGTCTTTGCATATTCTCAACACTGGAAGCCATGATTTCATTTCCATGGGACTTATCATATATTGAGTGTAAGAAAAAATTTTAAAGACATTGTCGTGTTACAAGATTGGTCTGCCCAAAGCCCCGATGTTAATATTATCGAACAAATACAGAGAGAGTTGAAAACTCAGGTGTATAGCAGAAACGCAAAGAACTAGCAAGAACTTTGGATTTACTGAACAGAGAAATAGCAGAATGTTCTTTTTTAATATATATATATATAAAATCAAATTTACAATGTTTATAGGAGAGTTCAATATCAGAAATAGTGTTTATAGATATGGACACAGAAATCTACACTGCATGGCAACTATCAGTTTCATGTTTCAAACATGACACCATGCAATTGTTGATTCATATGTCCATGTATGACTTTTATCAGTGAAGCATTAACTCCAAAAGTTTTTCATAATCTAAAAATATTTTCTGGCTTTAAATAACCTACAAAAATTATTAATCATTAAAAAAAACTCAAATCAATCAATGTCTGCTCCAAAAAAGAATCAATATAAAATATGTTTCGCCATGAATATTAATTATTACATTGTGGGGGGGGGGATAAGCTCTTTATAGCTCTGAAATATGAACATGCTTTTTCCCAATTGACTATATCTCAATTTTATTTATATTTCAGATTTACACCTGTACCAAATGCAACCAGATATTCTGCATCGACTGCGACCTTCTTGCACATGAGACACTACACTGTTGTCCAGGTTGTGCATCATCTCGTAACACACAGCAGATAGGCTTCATTGATTCACTCACTTGAAAATAAATTACCTGTTTAGGAGAAATGCAAATCATCCCACATCAACATTAGAATAAAATTTACTTTCTTATGAATGATAGTCTTTCTTATTCTTCTCTATTTAGCTTTATATTTTAAGTTTGCATTCCGGTTGAGTTTTACACAAATATACTTGAGAAAGGTATGAATCACCCCAATCTATGGGTTAAATAGTAGGACAGATTAGGCTCTTCTTTATTGGATGGCAACCAGTCTAAGAGAATGACTTTTCTGAATTCAAAACCATATGTAGTTTTTTTATTATTTTTTTTTTTTTTTTACAGTGATGTTCACTCTGTACAAGGCCCGGGAGCCACTCGAGGTAGAGTGTTACAGAGTAAGAGTCACAGTTTATGCGAACATATGAAAATATAATTGAACAGGTTAAGATTGTAGTGATTTGAAAAATATATTCCCAAGAGGACGTTTTTCTGGCAAAGTACATGGTACTATGCAGCTACTGAAAGGAACAGAGTTTACAATGACTCTATGATCCCAACAGCAGTTGGCCTTGTTTTGAATGATTTCAGAATAGTTTTCTCAGTATTTGGTTTGTCTTTTTATCTTACTGATGATTTATGCCATGTAGAGAATAGCATGGACATTGGACAAGGCAGTTTTAAGAAGAATATGAACAAGAAAAAGACATCTGATAACTATTAGAAACTTTAAATTTTGGGGAAAGATAATGAGAAAAGAAGGCTTCTAGAATTTAATGCTCAGAGGTGTTGTATTAAGTGCTTGGTGGCAGAACAAATAAGAAACGACGGACGTTTAAGAAATAAACAATTGTATTAATAATGTAAAAATACAACAAATGGTAAATTGGTGTAGAAATGTCTCACGTTGAAAGAAAGAGAAAAGTAGAATCATAAAAGTCTTCCACAGAGGCGTATGGTAGGAGAGGGAGGGTGGATTGTGACTTACTGCGCCGACGGCCTTTGGTGAGTTGTCCTTGGAGATGGGAGGTCGCATTCCGATGAACGTTGTGAATCCTGGCTGTTGTGCCGTCCGACTGCTGAAGATATCCTCTTCATGGGCTTTTATGTCCTTTTCTTAGGCTTAGATCGGCTCCAATTTTTATTTTGTTTCTTTAGTGGGTGCTATTGGGTGGAAATTCTAGATTGTATTTTTCTTTGAGTGCGTAAGTAAAATAGAAGCTATGTGCAGAGCCGATGTGCAGTTGTCTTGGGTTTTAGAGCATTCACATCCAGCCAGTGGTGAAAATATGTGAATCAGAAGATTATCTGGTTTTAGGAAGATTATAACAGAGGGTACCTCAAAGGAAAGAGAAGCAGAGGAAATCGATAATAGAAGGAGAAATAAATACATCAAAGATAATGGTTATAAAGGAACAAGTATAGCTGAAAAAATATTAGTAGGAAGCTGTGATGACCCATAATTACCTGTGTCCTAAATGGACAGGAAATGAGAGAATTATATCCCTGAACATGGTACAAAATTAACTTTCTATTAACTTATTGTGGTGAACAATCACATAGAAGCAAGCAAGCCAGAGTGGCTTTCATCTGGTGCAAAGGAAAATAAATTCCTTACCTCAACACATGGCACGTAGCATCAGCATTTTTCTCCTTGAAAATGGCATTAATCTCCACTCTTCATGTTAGATGTTCCAACAGTATGTGAAGTAATGTTGTCTTTGTACAGCTTAGCATGTTTTGATCAATAGCAAGTTGTGTGCTGATTGCTCAGACTGGAGGAGACTATTTGCCTGGGTAACTGAGAACAAAAGCAAAGAATACTGATTGGTTAGTCATATTGTTGACCAGATAAAAGAGGGCTGAAGCAGTGAGAAGGAAATGTCAGTTTAATCTGAGGCAAAAGGTCTGATCTTCTCTTTATGATAGGTGCTACACTAAAGTTAACAAATCTAGCACAAGACTATGAGAGAGCGGCACCCACTGTAGTAACAAATCTGCTTGATTAATTCACTAACCAATATATCACCCTGAAAATCTCTTAAATTATTTACTAAGCTTAGTATGGTCTAAGGCCATAGAAATTGGGGCGCTCATGAAAACCAAATTCACTATACTGACACTGACCTGCGTGACAAGTCTGAATATCACTAATATCCACTAATTCACTAAAAAAAAGAACATACTATGATGAAAAAATGTTTGAAACTTGATAAAAAAAAGTTTTATCATCAAAATCTTTATTATTAAGAGGAAAGGCCAAAAGAGTTTTTGATAATTAAATTATACTTTTTGATCCTTTTTAGAACGTTCAAATATTTGGTTAAAAATCTTGTTTTTCTTGAATCAGGAGGGTGATCAAAGTTTAGTATAGGAAATTTTATGGTCTTTTTTGCTGTGAAAAACACATTGATTTGGAAATTCTTGCAAAAATCAAATAATTGTTGGATTTTAATGAAGGCTTCAGGACTTACTCATAAATGATTGGAATTATTTTAGAAATGTTTCTTTTTAGAAAATCTTGGTAAAATATTTTTTTTACATCTGTTACCCCCACCCCCCACTTATTTAATTTTATGAAATTTCAAGAATTTAATTTTTGTATAGCTTAATGTTTATATTAGTTATAAACAAAACTCCTTGAAGAATTTAAATAATCAATTTGTTTTTGTCAAACAGCACCCTCATTTACCCACAGTCTATCGTAAAAAAAAATTAGATAAACTTCCTGCTCTCAGTCAAGCTGTCAGCACCTTAAAAAAACACCTACCTCCATGTTAAAAAATGCATTTCTACAATATTTTAAACTAAAAGTAATATTTCTATCAAATCAGATGAATTAAACTTTAAATCAACTAATATTCCTCAAATAAAGTTTCAAGAAAGTATATTTTATTTTTGAAAAATTTTTACTTGAATTATTTACATTATTCAGACTTGTCCTCATCTTCATGGCCATATTCACCACGTTTTGTCTGAAAAAAAGAGAAAATGTTAAAATAACTAAACAAAAATAAACATTGTAAATTGTTCCAATGTGAATTATTCTATCTACTGCAATTAGGATTAAAAATATGTTAAGGAGTAACCTGCTCTCCAAATGGGGCCACCTGTTTGCTATACCTGTGTTTGAATTTTTGTCTCTCATGCAAACCAAACCTGTATCAACCTTTTTAACTCTTTGAGATTTACAGTAAGAGAAATTGACTTATAACTTATAAAAAAAATCAAGAACTGACACAAAATAAAATTAAAATTTTAAATTTAAAAATTAATAAATAATGTTTAAAAACATTTAACACCAATAAAATATCCAACTGAGTTTCAAAAGTTAGCCTCTTAGAACCTAAAAAAAAAAGGTTAACAGAAATGGAATTAAACAGTGCTTATTGTTTTCATGAGAATGAACATCACTCAACATTGGTGAAATTGCAAGGAGAGAATGTTTGATATACCACAAGATAAAGTACTATGCAGTCATATTTACTAAATTAAACCTATCTCAATTTTTCTCTAAGAAAAGACAATTTTCTTGTTTCTTCAAAAGGAGCATTTCTCACTTTGAATCTGAATCTTTGTTTAAAGACACTTTGTCATCCTTCATACAGATTAAGTTTTTTTTTTACTCTTTTACTTCGAATGATAATTATTACATCTTCGTTCTCTACAAGGTTCTCCACTGCCTTAACCAGGTCCTTGAGGACACATGGCACAGTGGATAAAGGCATTAGTTAGATCCAGTGACAGGACCCAAAGAGTGTGAGTTCAATACCTGGTTAAGGCAGTGGAGAACTTGAAGAGGGGAATTAACAGGAAATAACTGATAACTGACATCCATTAGACATGGCACGTGGAACTACAACAGTCTACCTCAGCAAGCGAAATAAAGGGTTCAGTTTGACATTCCAACCACCTGAAGAAGGTCGAAGCGTACAATGGCCGAAACGTTGTGATAAATATGGCAACAAAGATGAGGATAACAGTCTGAATAATGTAAATAGAGAACTGTTTAATTTTCTCACAATTACAATAATACTTAAGCACACTTTCTCATTTTCATACACACTGTTCAACAACTTCAAATCTTTCAAACCAAAACTTTAATAACACTACAAACCAAAAAAAACAAAACTTTGGAACAATTTAAACTACTTGAACAACAAATATTTGTACCTTTAATGTGTTATATAAATGTTTATTAATTGTTGAACCAATGCATTGTTTTTACATTATTATTTCTCTTGTTGCTTACTCATTTCTGTTGCATTTGTGAATTAAAATACATAGAGTTTTGAACATATCCACATTCAACCCCTACACGTACCACTAGAGTAAGTTCAACCATTTCTTTATCTTTTAAAGAGACTATCATAAGAATATTCCTTGAATTTGCTTTCATTCAGGAATGATCCTTGAACATTTTCTACACAAAGAAGTTCCCAATAGAATGAAAATCTCATAGTATTGTGATGATGTTCTCTGCTCAGCCGTCGTTCACTGCACCTGTGATGACATTCAAAGTTAGTTGTGTCTGCATCTACACCCGACTCACTATGTTCACAGATTTGTCTCCTTAGCTGTGATCGTATTCAACAAAAAATAATGACAAATGCTTTTCAAGACACTGGCTGGGAAACAGCAACAATACGAATTCTCACTTAACCATTTATATATCCCGTCGGCCGAACTGATATCTCCCTAACTTCCAACCATGGAAAGAGGACCCTTACATTCACTGAATGTCTAGGTGACTACTGATTGCTCACTGGTCCCTTCCTCTTCTCTGACTGCCAGTCCCTTCCTCACTACCTGCTGGTCACTTACTCACTCATTGGTCACCTATTTTACTGACTTCCTGCCTCTCTCTGCTTATATGGATACTAACTGGGGTTTGACCACCCCTATCTGTCCCTTTATGTTCCGGAACAAGAAACCACCCATTCAGTGGTCAGCTTCTTCAAAGGACTACTTTTATGATTATCTAAAATCATTGACGAAATTTTCTGTTTGCCAATTCAAAGGTGGCTGGAGACAGGAATCCTGAAAAATCTGACACTTAAGTTGATTCAAAGATGGACTGGAGACAAATTTTAAAAAAACTCAGATAATTAAGTGGACTTAAAAGGAATTTATCTACTTATCTTCTGAGGATGTGTGAGAAATTGTATTTTTACAGTATACTATCTCATTGTATTCCACTTTTTTGTTTGTCTATTTTCTCAACCAATTCAACACTTGTAGATTTTGTATGTCAACACATGACACCTCAACTTTGAATGATAACACCAAACCTAATGCAACATAACCCATTAAGATTATGTAAAAGGAACATGTGTTAAGATTTCTCTAATACAAAAGTGGGCTGTAAAGCTCATAGGCTGACTATGAAGGAGTGATGCTAGAGATGTGAAATCTTGTATGCATTAAGTTCATCTCTTCTTATTAATAACTGTCTTTTTTAATTTCCTGTCAACTGACATCCGACTGTTCAAAGATGACTTCAAAAGTTACTAATAGAAACTTCTCTTGAAAATGGACAAAATTTGGCACTGTGTTTTTACCTGCAGCAAAAGGGTTTAGCCTCTAGGGACATCCATACTAATATGGTTGCTGCATTTGGGGATGTTGATCCAGAGTTATCAACTGTGCAAAAGTGGGCAACTGAATTTAGGAGGGGAAGGGAGACTCTCGAATATGACCCAAGGTCTGGATGTCCTACCAGTGAAGAAAACATTGTGTTCAGCACATGGTGATGGATGACAGATGATTGACTATAAATCAAATAGCCAATGCTAACATATTCCAGGAAAGAGTTGAGAATATTCTACACAATGAACTTGGCATGACAAAGGTTTCTGCTTTGTCACAATGAGTTTGTTTTAAGTACCACCAAAATGGATGCATTTTTTTTCAAAAATGAAAGAAAAAAATTGCTATCCCTGTATTTAAAATTTGCAAAAAAATCAAGGAATTATCTGATGTAAACAAAAATTTTCAGTACTTATTCCTTAATGAATGACTTGTAGAAAACTTTTTGAAATATCTTTTTAGTGGTCATGGTGGGCAGTTTCATCCAACTTTTAAAGCTCATGCATAATTTTGAAATTGGAATGTGTTTGTAAAATCTTTTTAGTAGTATGAAGAAAAATCCCTGAAGATATTTCAGTAAAAACAAATTATGCAACATCAAGTATGAACATGCCAAAAATTTGTTCCAAAGTTCCCCCAAGATAATTCAATAAAACTAAAAAATATAATTCTTTTTTGAGAGTTGGTGCTTGCATAATTTAATAAAACACATTATTTGCAATTCAGATTGAACAGAAGAAAATCTACACGGAATATTCTTAAATATATTAAAATTTCTCGTAATTTTTCAGTGCAATTTTAAAATTCTTCCCTTTGTTCATAACATTTCTATTTATTAAATAAAGATATGTTTGAAGAATCAAAAAATGTAAAGTTTAATGCCATTTTCAGATGTGAATTATTTTTAAAGGATTTTTTTCATTTTAACTGGAAGATAATTTTTCGTACAGATGTTCAACAAGGAAGTAATTCTGAATTACTTTTCCTTATTATTGGAAAAGTAATATGAATATTCAATAACTCTTAAATTCAGAATAATAAAAAAAAACTCATTTGCAGCAAATATTTTATTATATCAAACAGGTAAAAAAATAATAAAAAGTAATGAAATAAATATAAAAAACTCAAAAGTCGAAAGTATCATATCGCTTGTCGGCTTGTTAAATTCATTTCATTTTTTTATGCTTCTAATATTGTGTAGTATAAAAAATAAAATTATTAATTCTAAGTTTCATAAAAAGTGTACAGAATACAAATATATTCTTAAACTATTGGTTATATTAAAATTAAAGATTAATTATTGTTAAACTTAAATACCATTTTCTACATCAATGCACCACTTGTATTCCGTACTTCTTTGATTTAAAAACAATGTTCGCGCGCTTTTGAAATCAGTGATGAAAGTAGAAAATTCGTTTGTTTTTTGTTTTTTTTTACTTATGACATCACGGGCTACTGTGCATAAATATAAATGTTATTTTCATTATGTTTTAAGCCAAAACAAGCATTACTTTTATAAAATCCAGTTAACTAATCCTTAAATTTACTAATTTAGTTTGAAACACATCTCTAGGATAAATACTGGATTTTTAAGAGATTTTAAAATTTGCTGTTTAGTGATTTTAGAGTTTTACAATACATTTTTTTGTTTTGTCTTTAATGGTGGTGTTTGATGAATAACAAGTAAAAAAGTGTCAATGTTTTAAAATACATAACTTTATTTACATATGGAAATTTATTTTTCCTTTAATAGTTTTAATTAATACGGATTAGATTCTCTTTGGGCTATCTTTCAAATCAAAAGTAAAACCAAAATTTAACTTCAAAGAAGAAAATATTTAATGAATGCGTTTTTCCGGTTTGTTTCGGGGTTTTTTTGGAGGGGGGTTCGGAAGTTCATGGCTGTACCTTTCTTGGGGGGGGCTCTCGGGATCAAATCACGAATCAGAGATTTTATTTAAGCAATTAAATAAAATTTAAAAAAAACAGGAGAGAATGAGAATTAATTTCTCTCTCTCTCTAATATTCGCGTTTCCACAAAAAAAAAATCCTCAGAGACAAGATGACTATTTAAAGATTTTTGTTTGACAAAGACAAAAAAGAGTGTAAAAAAAATATCATCAACCATATTATTCTGTTTTTTAATTTTATGAATGACGTGAGATTTTTTCTCTTAAAATTAAAAAACGTATTTCAAGTTTCTGTAAAAAAAAGTTCCTGCAGCCATAGTGTTTTTTGTTTTTATAACTTTTTTAAGTTTCGTGTTCACTTTCTTTAACATTTAAAAAAAAAAAATTAATTTCAAACCTACAATTTTTAACTTTTCCCAGCATAAAATTATTTTCCCAGCATATAATTATGTATTTATCTTCACGATGTTTCCCCTTATTAAAAAAGCCATTACCGTTCGGTAAGCAAACTAAACTACTTATAAAGCATTTTTAATGCAAGATATCAGTGATTTCTATTTTATTGGGACTTCTTCCTAATTTTGAGACCCAGAGGGACAATATTACTACGCCACGCCTATTTATGGGGATAGGTTGTGTTTCAGTTTCTATGTCTTTTTCTGGCCAGGTCCATACTTGTAAAAGCTTAAATACCTCAAGTGGTAACTGTGTCTCATGTTTCTTAAAATTGGATAGACTCAGCTCAATGTGTATTTGGTTTGGCAGCCGAGAGACGAGATAGCAAAAAATCCGGTTTACAAAAGAAAAAAGAATAAAAATTGAGGTCATTTGTAAAACCATTCATAGCCGTTGTTATATTTTTAATTATTTTGATTTTGAATAACATACAACACAATGATTTAAAACAGTTTGTTTTTTTTTCAACTCATATGTCGTGTGAAATTCTAAACGTAAAAAGACAACTGTTAGGAATGTCAGATATTCGAACTTTACTTTAAAAAACACTACAAAACAAATAAACAAAAATTAATGAAAAATACTACGAAAAATGAGTACTATTTTTTTTTCCTATTAATAGCAATGGTAGTCATAGTAATAGTACGACCACCTTAAACAGGCTGTTGCGCCATTCATAAAAACGGCTGATGAATGCCCCTCCCATTTATGGCCTTCTCCTCCCACTTCCGTTAATATCTGTAGTACTACTATTACAATTACTAACATGGCTCGTCGGCTGCCTGTCCGCTGTCGATTAATAATACCACCAAATGACCCAACTGACGACATACTTCCGATTCGCAGTTGAATGAATGACACATAGTTCTCAATCTTGGCTTGCTGCGAGCCTTCCAAATGGTTTTAAATATTTAAATGGCTATGTACACATATTTCTAGAACATGAGTATTATTGCCAATTGCAAGCAGTTAACAACCTTGTTTAAGCGGTTCTTAAAAAAGAACCGTTTTTTTTTCTTTTAACATTAACGAGTTTAAAATCAATAATACGCCACACGTCCTATTTGTAGATTTTCCATCAAGGGTTGCCAACCGTCCTTTATTGGAAAGGACAAATCTTTTTTTTTTTTTTTTTTTTAGCATTTTCTGGCATTGTTTGTCCTTTGTTGAATTTGTGTTATATTCCGTACTAATAGGAATATATACTTGAAAACACGGTGGATAAAATAAGTAAAGGTTTATTCAGTAAAAACCAATACAATAAGAATAAAAAGTGACAGTCATGCACAAGGTCGTCGCAAATCAGTCCGGTAGTTAGTGCTACTATTGGAAGGTTGGCAGTTCTCACGTAAGTCTGAGTCACACTCAACAGATCCCAGCTAGTAATATTTACCAACCTCCCCACGGGGTAGGATGTGGCACAAGGCTGAATTTAATGTGGGGCAATCCGAGCCTGTAGGCTCTGCCAAAAATTCCCTGTAAACACCACATAAACAGGTTCGGGTATGTCTGTAGTGGACCGTAGGGTGAAGATGTGAAGAGATATCAGAAGGTTAAAATTTCCTGCTAGCCGGTCCAGCTACATGGGAATGTTGGACTTTAATTAAGTCCAAAGAAAACAAACAAGACCGATATATATGTGTAAACAAATATATATTAACAAGTTACACAAAGACAGGAACAGTTACATAGAGTTTGTATGGAGAAATTATGTGTGTGTGTGTGTGTGTTGTGAGTGTTCGTATGTACGTGTATTGCTCTTAGTGTGTTCCCAGAATTTGGGAAATGCTGTATCTGTAAGAGGTCACATATTGATGTTAGTTGAAAAGAGAGATTTACTTCACCTCCATGCGAGGTGGCGACCCAAGGCCTAAGTGGAAAAAGAGAGATCAAGGTGAAGGGTCAGCCAGTATCTATAGCCAGGGGAGAGAGACCCCTGTTGAAGCATTAAGGAACTGAGGAGGAGCTAACTCTGACATGTCTACCTCCCCGGACAAGACTCTGCCCTTCAGAGATGCAGAGAGTTCAACAACAGCTAAGAGCTGAGTAACAGATCCCAGCTAGTCTCTATTTACTAACATAGCCTCGTCCAGGCTCCTCTCTGCTCCGGGTCACTCTACCTCCCCGAACAAGGGTTCCTTGATCCGGGTCAGTCTACCTTCTCGAACGAGACTCTGCAGAGAGTTCAACTGTATAGCTGAAAAGATTTCAGCTAGTATATTTAGCCACCCTCTCACGAGGGTTGCATGCGGCACAAGGCTGGGTTTTAATGTGGGTTTTCTGAGTCCATAGGCTTGGCCCAAAAATGCCTGTAGAACCCGCATAACGGGATCGGGTTGGTCAATCTCCACGAATGAGACTCTGCCCTTTGGCTGAGCCTCGTCCGGATTCCTCTCTGCTCAGAGGCAGAGAGTTCAATCGTCTAGCCGAAAAAGATTTTGGCTAGTCTCTGTAGTCTGTTGACTTACAGATTCTTATAGGTCGTTACTATCGATAGTGTAGTCACTTATGGGGGTGACAGGTTATTCCATTACATCCATTTGGAAGATAAAAAAATAAACAATAATATTCAATCATATTGTGACAGGAATTTTAATTAAGAGTTACTATTTTTTATTGTAACTTAATTTGACATAGTAACCCTTATGTTTGTAACTTTCTGCTGTACTACAACTATCTCTTTTGCACTGTCAACACCAGCTGGCACTATATTTGTTATAACAATGTCAGACTATTCCAATATTGTTTACAACACAAGCGGCTGAGACTTTGTGAGAGAGAAGCATAGTAAATTGTAAGGGCATGGCACATAAAAGAAGAAAATTTGATAAAAAATATATTTGGAAACTAACATATGAAAACTTTTGTAAGAACTTACGCTATATGTTTTGATGATATTCTGTGTTCATATCTATCTCAATTTGTCCATATATATCTATTTATCTCAGTTTGTTCATATCTATGTATCTCTGTTCATTTCTCTCTCTCTCTCTCACACACACACACACCGATGTAACTGACCTATTTTTTCTATCCATTACCGACTTATCATTTAGTTACTATTATGAACACAATAAACTTTCTGAGGGAGATAATTCCCCCAGGACAAGTTACTTTGTTGATCACCTGTTGGTAGAGTAAGGATAAAATATCAAGTGCATATACACTGTCATTTTTTTTTATGGTATTCATAAACTAGTCTATATAATATCTAATTTCTTATCGGACACTGAATGCTGGACAATCTCTTCACAGAAGAACAGACTTGAAGCAACAGAGAGATGATTCTAACAACAAATGCTAAGAATATCAGGAACAGAACATGTGAGCAATGGGGAAGTTTTAAAGAGAATAGGAACTACAAGGAAACTGCTTTTAACAATCAGAAACAGAGAGTTGAAACTTGTGGGACGCAACAAGGAAAAAGACCAAGAGAATTTAACACTCACATGACATACTGAAGGTAGAAGCATAGAATAAACTATTTAATGAGTCTGTTTAAATGAATGGTACAAGGATAAAATGAAATGGTAAAGCGGTAAAAGTTACTTAGAGCTACAAAAAATAGGAAGTTGTGGAGAACCATTATTGCCCAAATACTAAAACGGCATAGCATATAAAAGAAGTTAAACTAGTAAATAAATAAATTTTCAGATTAGTGAATTTAATTTATGAACCATGACGTGCATAGTGGATTCAATCCTCATTGGGTATCGCAGGCTTGTTACTTTGAGCCAGACTAAAGTTTTGTAAATCTGTCGAGAAATAAAATTAACACACTTGTGGTTATTTACTGTATTTACATTCAAACTATTGTCCTCATCTTTGTTGTTGTTATCACAACATTTTGACCGTTGTGTTCTCCGGCCTTCATCAGGTGTGTATTAATGTGAGTAAACTGCAAAAACTGAATCTTTTATTTGATCTGCCAGCGTAGACTGTTCTTGTTCCACTGCCCTTGTCTAGTTCTTATTTTTAGTGCTGCTCAGTCATTGCTTCCTCTGTTTCTGGAGAGTCCAAGTACACACTGCCCAACCTAGGGATTGAATTCACATTTACTATGTCACTAAATTTACAAACCAAATCTTTTATCCACTAAGCTATTGTCCTATGGGGTATTCAGAAATTCAGATGGAAATACGTGTGATTAGTCTTAATTTTTATTGGACATGTTTTGTACTTTAACAAATGCCAAATAGGACTTTGTGATTTATTAGTTGTGGGCTGTGTATCAAGCAGTTATAACAAATATAATATTGGAGAATACTGCACTAAAGATAGTTTCGCCCAACACCACAAAGTGCTACAAAACCAAAACATTGACCTAAAACCTCGAGTCCTGTTCTTAAATAATCTCACCAGACTTTTATATGGATATCAGGCATGGTGCCAAACTTGTTCAGAAATGTCTAAACTTTCAGTTCTATACAGATGCTTTATCAAATCAATAGTGAAAAATGGTTTTGAGCAACTAAATCCTGTAGGTCTTAGAGAGGACCGTTCTTCTTCAAACCTTATGGACTGGCACTACAAAATCCCAAACAAAGAACTCTGCCAGATAACAGAAACAACATCATTTAAGGATTTTTAGCAGCAACAACAACTAAAATGGATAACACATATAACTCAAAGAGAAAATAATGGCATAATCAAGATGTTGACATTCCACACTACTTCAAACAAAAGGTTAGGAAGGAAACTCCCATCAATACTGGAAAGAGTGATAACAATGGACATAGCGAGGAAAAAGACCAAGAGAATTTAACACTCACATGACACACTGGAGGCAAGAGAAGCAAAATGAAGCATAGAATAAACCTGTTTTCCTGAAAAAATTGTTTTAAGAAAAAGATTTTATAAATTTCAATTGATGGTAACATTGGCTGCTTGATCAATGAATGCTGAATGTTTCCTTATAAGGAAACAGCTAATATGAAGGGGACAGATACTACACTTGGTATTTATCCCCCCCCTCTTCCCGGTGATGGCACAATGCTGATTTAAAATGGTGAGGCCAAGTGCATGCACATGGGCCAAGTTCAAAAATTGCTTACTCCCCGCAACCAACATCTCACTGGCATCAATATTCCACCAGCCCTTCCTCTTTCATACAATGAGGGGGTGCTGTCACAGGTTTGGAATTCCTGGGACCAGGCATTCTTCAATTTATTTGTTGTATCCTGTTTGAAAACAAAAATGAATGCGATTGAGAGATAAAATGTAATTTTTCTGCCCGAGAGAAGATTCTACATTTAGTATTTACTTGCTGCCCAATGTTGGCAGGGTGTGAAATAGGATCAGTTTAATGTAGGGAACCTGAACATGTGCACCAGAGGTCCAAAAATAACCCAGCCCCAGCAACTTTCAGTTGTTTTGGCATCAGTATTACTACTGGTCCTCTCTTTTTAGTGCAGCGAGGGAGGTACTGCCATGGGCAGCTGTTCCCCAGGACCAAGTACCTCTGAATATTTTCAATTGCACTCTGTTCAAAGACAGAGACACAACTGAGAGACAAAATACAGTTTATCTGCATGAGGGCAATTGCTACACTTTGATCCAAGTCCAATGGCTAGTGAATAAAGAAAAACATAACTTGAGGAGCACTGACTGTTCGGTCAATGAATGTCGAATGTTTCCTTATAAGGAAACGGCTAATATTACCTTTATCTTACACAAGGCTATAAATGTAGAACATATTGCACGGAACACACATACAAAACCAGTATAACAAGTCATTATTAATTTCTGAGATTACCATTTTGTTTACTTTTGTTCCTTGTTTTATCTGAAGATTCATTTTACTTATGAGTGGGTGCTGAAAGTTTCTTGTTCCAATCAAGAAGCCCTCCCTGTTCCAAATCTGATGTTTGGTCATTTGGTCAGATCTTTAGGGAATGGTTGACTAGAATAACTTTTCAGCACCCCCTAGTACTGAGTCATTGTAGAGAGTATAAACAATTGGAGTTTTGAGAAAAAAAGCTACAAAAATGAAAATAAGCCAGTTAAAAAAAAATAATCATGACAATATTTCATTTAAGACTAGTATCACATGTTAAGATCTACCTTGAGTGGTCAGTCTGGTTTTGTTTTAACTTTTATCTGACATTGTCAAATAAAGCCTCATGATTGACTGTATGAAGTCTAACCCAAAGCTACAGTTATGGAGCACTTTGTAGGGAGTAAATTTAGACGTATCTATATTTTGAGGCACAAGAGAACAAAGACAGAAGATTTTACAAAAACTAAGACATCGGGTTTAACAAAGAACACGGTTTATTCTGATTCATCCAACAAATCTGCCACTAGAGTATTATCAATGCATTTTAGTTCATGTACGAAACATACAGACATGGCTTAAATAGCTGTTTACTGAATTGGAAACATGATTCAATTAACATTTTTTACTGCTGTATTTGTTATAGCATCGTTGCCTGGCTCTGCTGGCCCATTTTGGAAAAAATAGAAAATTTCCATTTACTGGAAATAAATGCCTATAAAACCACTGATGGTGATTTCTCATAGGTGTTTCTATTTTTGGTCTCAGTTGGATACTCTGCAGTTCAGATGAAGCGAGACAACACTGTGACACCTTCTGGGGGTTGATCCTTGGTCACGATCACCAATAATGTGGTACCTTTGACTGCCTTCAGTCACAGGACCAATAACATACCACCTTCTGGGTTCTAAGGTCTTTGGTCAGATCCGAATATGTAGCACCTAAGCCTGCAGGCTCACCTAGGATGTATGATACCACAGTAAGTTACCGAAGTAACCTGTTCAGTCCCAACCTTTGTCCTATCCCACATTTTGAATTTTTAATCATTGGTCAGTCAGGCCTGGTTGCTGTCAGAATCATTGGTACCAAGTTGATCCATTAGGGTGAAGGTGCACATCAATAAAAATAAAAAATATAAAACAAAATATGACGCACAGTTGATTATTAATAAAGTTCACCTTTATTTTGGTTCTTTGGTTTACAACATGTATTGTCCCAACCCATCTTAAAAGAGTGTGACACTTAGGCATGTTCTCAGAGATGGATTAGGAAATTTTGTTTTCCATGTGGAATGCATTCTGTTTTTGGTGTTAGTGTAATTCTGCTTTTCAATATTAACTTGTTCCATTTTTCAGCGTTAACTTCAATGTGCTTTTCATATTAACTTTGTTAGCACAAGGGTGAAGATTACTTCTTGGTCTTTGCATAGTTTTTCTTCAAAGTTGGATTTCTTGTTCTTGGCAGGAGTCACATGGGCAGTCTCAGGGAGCTGGTCGATCTTCAGTATGGACTCTTAACAGCACTCGAAGGAATTCTCTGCAGTTCTCACTTCTTGGACTTGCACGTTTGCTTATATGGGCCCTCACTCCATATCGGCATGGGGTAAGACGTGGTCTGGGGTTTCGGTGATTCCCTTAAATCCAATAAAGGTCCATTATTTAAAATCACTAACACTTGCAATTTTTGGTAAGACCTCCTCTTTTGCAGGGTATAGTCACAGGATATCGATCCGCCCATACTCCTTCTCTCATCTATTGGCATCTTACACTAACACCTTTTGAGGGGGCGTTAATAATTTCTTCATCTTTCCTGTTGCCTGCCACTATGACTACCACCCAGCCACTGGCTTCTCAATCTTCATGATGTGATTCAATTTACCTCATTAATTAGAAGACTTTATCTTCTCGATGTTTTGCTTATGTAGGGATTTCCAGCTTATCAGCATTAGAACTAAAATTATCATTTGGAAATTTGCCTATGCATGTCTTTTTCTCACCATGTCAAAATTCTGGTATTTAACACATGGTCCTTCTTGATCGGCCATTCTTAAATTCTATGGCTGTTTATGAAGAATCTGTTTTCCACTTCTGGACGACAGATCATATCTGCATTGATCCTAGATATTCCATATCCTGAATGAACACTTCTTTAACACCCTGGCTGATTTCTATTGTTTTGATAACCAGCATTTTTAATGACCATCATTCATCAATTGTCAAGATTGCCTATTTGTAAAATTATAGCTTATGCACTTTCTTGTTTTATAAACTTAAGACTATTGTTCTCAGCTCCAGGTCCTTTGACCACCCTCTTGGCTGAGTCAGCCCATCCTGATTATCTCCAGTGCCTTTCGTAATTAATTACTCTCACACTTGCCACATTGCTCTATCAAAATATTATCCTTTCTGCAATTCTCATTCTCTAAGAATCTTAATTTCTTCTTAAAAATAAAATCTTTAATTTTCTTCATTGTAGCTGATCAGTCTATCCTTCATTATACCTTCTAATCCCTATTTTCCAGCGTTAAATATTTTAGCTGATCAGTCTATCTTTTAATCCTTATTTTTCAGTGTTAAACATCTTCCAGTATTAAATAGTGTCACATACCTCCAACACAGAGTATAATAAAAATACATCATAAAGCCGGTTATATTGTATGATATTATATATTTATGCTGGTTTGGAAATAGCACTAAGTGCTATAACACAAATGCTAGGGATTAACATTTCATATCTTGAAAATGTATATCACCAACAGGTAATGTAAGCTTCATAAAGACATATAAATATGTCTACAACAACAGAAGTTTTTAAAGAATCCATGGGAACCTCATAATTTTATGAATGATAAGCTTTAAGATAAACTAGAAAAAAATTATGATCAATAATTCATGAAATTAATATAATAATTGTTCTGGTTTGAGGATTTAAAATTTTCAAATAAATTATTGTAGTTTATCAATAGCTGGATATAAAATATTTTAAAGAAAACACAACAAAAATTCAGTTCAATAAAATATGAATATTTATGACTGAGATATTTTTATTTTATTGCTATTGATTCAAAAAAAAATGTCTGATATTTTTCTCTATATTATTTGGGAAAATATATCATGAAATATTTAGATAGTTATGAAATGTTTCACAATGTACATTTTCCAGCTAAAAGCCATTATAACATACTTTCAATAGGCACAATGTTCTAAATATTTACAAGCAGGTTTTTTTTATCTTTTTTTCCCTGGTTTTAAACAAAATAAATCTAAAATTGCATTCCACTAGCATGGCTGATCAGGGTTTTGTTGCAAATGAATTTAATCTATTTTAAAATAAAAGTAGAGTCATTTGCTTTAGATTTCAGTTTAATACTTGTAAAATTTGTAGTATAGATGATTGCACTACTCATTTGAAACCAAGAAGACCCCTATTTGATTTTAAGTCTTTTTATATGGACAGAAATTGATTATGATAATTAATCTATTGTAATCTCTGGTTAAATTTCCAGATCCTGAATCCAAGATTCAGTCAATCCTTCGGCTTGTGCAGGGTTTTTTGGTATCAAATTGATCAATCAATTCAGATTTATTTTATGCTATTTTTATCCTTAGGGGAGCATGGGACTGATTTTACCCTACTATTTTACCCATAGGATGGGAAAAGTGGATTCAACTCTTGGTTTTGAATTCAGAATTATCATTGTTATACAATGATTAGTCTTCTAGAAACCAGTTCTAGAATGACTAGTTTGCCAGAGACCAGTTCTAGAATTACCAATCTAGAGAGACCAGTCTACCAGAGTTATTGGGAGAAAAGAATTGTCCTCTGGATCCATACACATGTTTTCTGCCTACTGTGTTTCTATAGATATTTATATCGCCTTAACTGGAATGGATGCACGTGTTTAAGATGCAATATACAAAATGACACAAGATAAATATGTGCTGTGAGCATGCTATGAGATCATCATAGATTTTTTTAATTGAAGTCACCCCAAGCAGGGCAGTAAAGCCACTGAGATACAAGGGCTTACTGGGCGTGGAAGAGTAGGAAACAGAAACATTACTAAGGAGCAAGAACAAAAAAGAGTAATCAGGAGGACAGTCAATAGCAATTGACATTGCATTTAAATTTTCGCAGATTAAATTTGGCTGGAAAGCATGGAGCCAGAAGGGTGTTTCACAAGCAAGAAGTGTGAGAAAAGAAACTATTAGCATATAATTTATGGTTGCATTTAGCCAACTCAACTTAGAATTGATGAGACCTTCATTGCCAGTCTAATATTCCATTTAAATTCAAAAAGTCTACGCAACATAGCAAAGAGCGCCATTTTCAACAATTAACATAAAGTATTTATAAAAAAAGGTAAAGGGAGGCAACCTTGCAATGGTGCGAAAGAGACTGAAGACAAGATACCAGAACAGTGCCAGTAATATTGCTGATTCTTCTTTGGATTTTATTAAGGAGCTCTAGGTAAATAGGAACACTGAACCAAATGTGGCAGCAATATTCTAAGCATAGGTGAATGCTAGACTTATAGATATATAAGATAGATTCTGGAGAGAAAAATTTTCTAGCACGACACAGTGAACCAACTTTCCTAGCAATGGATTCAGTGTAGCCTTTCCACCTCATGTCAGCCGAGAATATCTGTTATGCATAATTACCTCTTACCTGTAGATTTATTCAGATATCAAGTGTAATACTGGACTTATTCATCCATGAATATTTAAATACTATATGGCGACATTATTGGCACATCACCTTCCAAGCTGGGCAGTGCCAGCAAAGACGCCTATTGTCACCACAGAAGAAACACTTTGGAGATTTAAAAACAGCAACCAATGATTTGCTTTTAGCTGGATCATTAGTATTACCCCCAGAAGGGGTTGCTGCATTAAAAACTGTTTGAGAAAAAGAGTATGACTCTGAACTTTTCTGTGCTTGTTTGAGAGCTCAGGCTTGGTCAAAGGCAGTGGAAAAGTCGAGTTATATTTTTCAAGTAGTCGCTGATGAATAGTATTAGATGTCAAATCCACTTCTGAAGGCATCTTATATTTCCTCGTCTCAGCACCGACTGCCTTGTCATCACAATCTCCACTCAAACATCTCAGAACTTGCAGATATTCATCTAACATGCCCTTTTATTCTTCTTCAGGTGTCTGTCGATCCACTGTCCACATGTAAGGATATCTTGTCTTCTTTCTTTTTTTAGTACTTCTTAGTTATTGCTTGCCCAATTTCTACTAAGTCTGAATCTGTATTACATGGCCTAGGTAATGAACTCAAAATTACTATGTCACTAAATTCATTAACCAACACATTAACATTAACATACTACTATCCTGAGGGACAATCCTGAATTTAGAACTTGGAGCCTTAAACTGAATGTTCTTATTCTCTTCATGCTGTTGTGCTTGACCTCCTTCATTGCCATTTCTCTTTTCTTACAACTGCTGCTGCTGAAGCCTTGCTGGGAAATTTGGCTTTCTTCACTGTTGCTTCTCTTTCTTTCTTTATTAAGGTTTCATTCTTGGGTTTATCATCCAGATTCTGCTGATTGCCTCATCGTATGCAGTCTGAACAATCAGAAACAAATTCATAGATAGAGAGGGTAATATAATTTATAAATACCATCTGTTTATCACTGGTTTGTCTCCTGTTCTGTACAGTCGTACTTGAGCTCAGGCAAGTTTCAAATCTCTCCAATCACAAGATCTTGTCCATGGTTCTTTGTCAATAAATTGTAATAAACCAATTTTGTGTGGTGAAATAAAAAGAAAAACAGCAACCAGCGAGTAAATTCAAGCTCTCCCAACTAGTATTCCAACCTCGAGTCGTTCCTTCTTGAGTTCTGTCTCAAAATTGCACTAACAGACTTTTCCAGTCGCCAGCCGTGAACGTCACTCCAAGAACCCCGTACTGGGAAAAATTAGTTGCTTTTATATTTGTCCATATACCCATAATCCCTTGCGTCTTCATGCGATCCCATAATTCATTGCGTCCCTGTCCCATAATGCATTGCATCTTTATTGCATAAAAATGCGATGCAAGTCTCCCCTTATTCTTTTACGTTATCTGGCCGAGGACGGATTTTTTCTCCTTCATTTCAACTGCAGTAGCTTTACATGCTAAGCAAATACAGGCTCTTTTTTGGCGGGGACAAGGCAAGTCGCAACCAGTTGTGCTCGTCCCAGGTTCAGCCTCATCATGTCTGCCACACTTTGCAATAGTAATAAAATAAAGCAAGACTGTAATAAAACCAAATTTAAGTTTCATTAGCAGTATTTGTGAAAATTTCAGTTTTCTTATTTTAATTTTCTGACAAATCATAATTCTAAAATTTAATGATTAAATAAACTCCTTGTGAGTCCCACTATTGTATCATAAATATTTGTGATTAAAAACTTTAACAAAATATAGCAATAATAATCCTAAATATGAATGCTGGTCATTATTTAAAGAAGTAAGAGGATACAAATGAAAAGATTAAAATTATTTTCCATTTCACTGAAGCAGATGTTAAACACATGAAAGCATTATCATCCCCCCCTCACTCTCACTCTCAAATCTAACAGCACCTTTGGTATATCTTTCCTTATGTCTATCCCTAGAGTAAATCAGAAATAACCCATACATACATACTCGGATACGAGTGGTCAGCCATTACTCTCATGTCATCTCGACTGCAGTCGCTCTCTCACAGACACGATGTTGCCTCGCTCTGCCTTTTTTTCAAGTACTTTCACGGTAATTGCTCCAAGGAGCTGCTTTCGCTTGTCCCTAGGCCTCGTGAAGTTAAATGTCCTACGAGGCTGGCAGCCCGTTCCCACCCCTTCACCGTTGAAACTGTTAGATGTAGACGTCTCTTTTACTCCAATAGCTTCATCTCTCGCACATCTCGCCTATGGAACTCCCTTCCCTATTACTGTTTCCCTGACAGATACAATCTCCAACAGTTTAAGTGTAGCGTCAATCGACATCTCCAGTTGCCTTGATCTATCCACTTCCCTTCTCCACATCCTTTCATCTTTCATTCCTATCTGCTCTCGCTCCAAATCTTCTGTAACCCCCTTGCCTTGATCGACCCACTGTCTTTCTCTTTCTCCACATCCTCTCCTTTACCACTCCTATCATGCTCTTCCTCCAACCCTTCTATAACCCCATGCGGGATAGTGGCCTCCAGCCTTGCTTGGGGTGATACACTTAAAAAAAAAAAAAAAAAAATCTAATGTTCATGAGTTCAATCCCTGAATCAGGTGGTAAAAAACTGGTTCAGCAGGAATGAACATTAATTGGCATCACAGGGATAAAATAGCATAGTAATCAACAGATGTCTCATATCAACCAAACATTTGTTGATGACAAGAGCATACTTGGTCGAAATGTTATGTCCATAATAACATCTATATCAACCAAAATGAGAACAACAGTTTAAATTAAATAAATTCATGTATGAAAAGATTTTATGACTTTTTTATTTTTTCATTATTTTTTTTATCAAGCAACTATTTTTTTATTTTATGCATAGTTTTTTTAATATTCATCCAATTTAAGTTGAAAAAAATATTACAACTCCAGAGGCTATTTTTACTACAAACTAAATTACATTCACTATACAAACCTGTAGATGTTCTCTGATTTAGGGACCTGAACTATTTGTTACAGAGTACACTGCTACCATGTTTGGTATCTCTGAATTGTGCTTGATATCGTTTACTGCCTCCTCTGCTATTTGTCAACCACTTGTAAAATCTACACGACTCTTATGCTATCAATATCCACATATCAGGTTACCTGGGGTTACACGTTCTAGTATAAAATGAAATGACGCATAGATATGGGAACAAGTATCTGGTAACCAAAGTTCAGACTAACACCTGCTAAGTTGGATTAAAAAAACATAAAAGAATACATTTTAAATTAAAGAAAAAAAAAGAAGATAAAAAGTAAATCTTAAACTGTAACAATTAACCTGGTAATGAAAATTCAGAAACCTTAATAATTTCATCAATTCATCTTGACTAATTCCGTGTAATAGTTGTTAATCTAATAACAATTTAAAGATCTCATCAACTGATTTTTGTTGCATGATATTATTGCTACAAGTCTTGAAATCAGACACTTGGTTCTAATTTTCCTGCAATAATGAACCACTTGGGTTCAGTGAAGATATTTTGGGTGGTTACTCAACAGGAGTTTTTTAACCCTTACATTTGAACAAAGATTTTTTTAGTATTATTTTTAATTTATTAATAAGTTTAAAAGACTGTGCAGGTTTTAATTTAAAATTCCACAAATTTAGAGAAAAATTTAGGTTTTAGTTTAAAATTCCACAAATTTAGAGAAAAATTTAAGTTTTAGTTTAAAATTCCACAAATTTAGAGAAAAATTTAGGTTTTAGTTTAAAATTCCACAAATTTAGTGAAAAATGAAGAAGGAACAAGTGTTTTTAGACAGCAGCTTTACAACTAAGTTTTTTTAAGTTTTGTTCTCGATTCCAAAGTTACATGCTTCATATATATATATATATATATATATATATATATATATATATATATGTATAGATGGATAGATAGATGAGATATAAGTGTGATTATAAACTAAATAAGAAGATATTAGCAACTGTATATGTGTGAGATAGTATACATATGCAGATAAGCAAATATATATTTAATTTATGGTGCAAACAAAAATTGCTCAATGTAGTTAAACAGAGCTATGCAGTACATTTCAATTGAGCACTGTTGAGTGATAAGCTAATTCTATAAACAACAGCCACCTGCACTAATGCAAAGCTCTTCAGTAAAATGGATGGAGCACTTTGGCTGATTGGCATTTGTTTACATTTGTAAAAACAATACGCTAGATTTAGTTGTGTAACTCTACCGAGTGACGATAGCTCTGGCTGACACCTAATCAGTTGTGTTTCAATCCTGGCTTGAGGCATTCGAAAGTCTAGTCGCACTGAGGAGCTGTGATACAGCGAAACAGTACTGTCTGTGAATGACATATATATATATATATATATATATATATATATATATATATATATATTTTTGTCATCCACAGACAGACTGTTTCACTGTTTCACAGCTCATCAGTGTGGCTAGACGTCCGGTTGCTTCTAGCTAGGATCGAAACCCGACAGAATTGGCGTCAGTCGGAACTTCTACCACTAAGCCGTCAGCACACGGCAGGGATGAAAGTGAATTTTAGCGTGTTTATTTTTAGATTTAGATAAACACACAGTGACTGACAGTGACTCAATTCTGCCGAAGAATGTGTGTGTGTGTGTGTGTGTGTGTGTGTGTGCTAAAATTGAGGTACGTCATATTTTGTGGTAAAAGTTCTCAATATCAGGGATAGAGTGTGTATAAATATAAGAGTGGACACTGGGGTCATACATACATATATATTATATATGTATACACACACACACACACACACACACACACACACACATATATATGTACGAGGTCTGTCTGAAAAGTAACGTGTATTTTTAAGCTAACATGTAATAAAAGTCAAAGGGGCAGAAACTCATTGAATGACCCAAAAATTTAGAATTTAAGTACAGAAACCTTTTTTTTTTTACCAAAACACCACATCCACAGAACATTTTGTACTATCTGATAGAACGGTAACATGGTCAGAAGCCCTGTCACAACTTAATTATTATGCAAAAACTCTCACATAAATTAAATATCAACATGAATAATTCACATAATAATTGTGAGTACAAAAGTTCATAGACTGACTATGAAGGAGTGATGCTAGAGTTGTATATAAATAATCTGTAATGATCTGTAAAAGGACAATATGAATAAAGACAAAAGGAAAACTGATGCATTTTGTCCCCTGAGAGACTTTATCAAGGCAAATGTAAGTATATATATATTATCATATATATATATATATATATACATATATATATATATATATATATATATATATATATATATATGATAAAATTAAGTTATGCTTTATTCATGGGTAAAAGTGCTCAATATCAGAGATAGTGTGTGTTTAAATATAAGAATGAACACTGAGGCCATACAGATAAATATATGTATATAGAATTTATATGACAAAGTTTTTGCACTTAACTCATGTTTACTTTGGAGTTTTGTGGCTCTATATATAATCACATGTCAGAACTGATTTAAACCGTTGTCATTTCTCGATTCTCTTGTACTTTTATTGTGGCATGTGTAATTTATTTCCTTTCACTTTGACGGGTGTTCAGTGATTGCTGATTTCCCTTCCTCTTCTTTTCTCTTTTATTTTTTCGTTCTTTCCTCACCTTCTTCATTGGTCTCTGGTTTATTGTTGACCATTTAATTTAGGTTATGTTTGGAATTTTGTGTATATATGTATGTTTGTGCAGGTGTGCATCTATGCACGTGCCTATGTATGTGCATGCATGCACACACTCACCTGCACATGTATGTTTGTGTGTTTTTGTATGAGTATCTGTGTGTGTTTGTGTGAATTGTATTTTTATCATAGTATATATATATATATATATATATATGTATATATATAAGTGATAGAAATTATGAGGATTTGAGATAATCATAATTAAGTAATTCATCGAGTCTCGAAGAAACCTCAACAAAATGCAGAAAGCACAGGACGGCCGTTTCGTCCTATATTTGGGACTCATCAGCATCCGCTATCGAGAATTGAAACCCGAACAGTTACGTTATCAGGCAAACGTCATACCCACTGTTCCAACGGGCCTCAGTGACAAAGAGGTAGCGAATCAGACTCGATATACCACTGCTGGATCACATTTTTTTTTTTCTTTTTAAGCGTATCACACCAAGCAAGGCTGGAGGCCACTATCACACAAGGGGTTATAGAAGGGTTGGAGGAAGAGCAGATAAAAAGTGGTAAAGGAGAGGATGTGGAGAAAGAGAAAGACAGTGGGTCGATCAAGGCAAGGGGGTTACAGAAGATTTGGAGCGAGAGCAGATAGGAATGAAAGATGAGAGGATGTGGAGAAGGGAAGTAGATAGATCAAGGCAACTGGAGATGTCGATTGATGCTACACTTAAACCGTTAGAGATTGTATTTGTCAGGGAAACAGTAATAGGGAAGGGAGTTCCATAGGTGAGATGTGTGAGACATGAAGCTATTGGAGTAGAAGAGACATTCCGTGGTGGAATTCATCCGAGTTTCTCTTTTACCTATAGGACTGTGTCTCCACAAGCCATGACTACTATCACCAAGCCACTCAGTCCAGAGCATTTGAAGCCGGTTCAAGCAAGGATATACAAGTGATAGAAATTAAAAAGATTTGAGATAATTATAATTAATTATATAATTATAATTAATTATATAATTATAATTAATTATATAATTATAATTCATCAAGTCTAGAAGAAACCTCAACAGAATGCAGAAAGCACTGGACGGCCGTTTCGTCCTATATTTGGGACACATCAGCAGTGCGCATCCACTACCGAGAATTGAAACCCGAACAGTTACGTTATCAGGAAAACGTCATACCCACTGTTCCAACGGGCCTCAGTGACAAAGAGGTAGCGAATCAGACTCAATATACCACTGCTCGATCACATATTCCGTGGTGGAATTTATCCGAGTTTCTCTTTTATCTATAGGACTGTGCCTCCACGAGCCATGACTACTATCACCAAGCCACTCAGTCCAGAGCATTTGAAGCCGGTTCAAGCAAGGATATACAAGTGATAGAAATTAAAAAGATTTGAGATAATTATAATTAATTATATAATTATAATTCATCAAGTCTAGAAGAAACCTCAACAGAATGCAGAAAGCACTGGACGGCCGTTTCGTCCTATATTTGGGACACATCAGCAGTGCACATCCACTACCAAGAATTGAAACCCGGACAGTTACGTTATCAGGCAAATGTCATACCAACTGTTCCAACAAGCCTCAGTGACAAAGACGTAGCGAATCAGACTTGATATAGTGCCACTCGATCACATATTCCGTGGTTTCTCTTTTACCCATAGTCAGTCCTTTAAGAAAGGATATACAAGAGGGCTTAATGTAGACTATAGAGCATGATAAGAAGAAGAAAGAAACTTAAATTATTCATTTAAATGGAACTATGGAGAAAAATACTACAAAAATAGCTTTAAATTTACTACAAAATAGCACTTATACAGAATTTAATTAACCAAGCACAAATTAATTCCTCCACAAAAAAGATTTTCTACAATGAACTAAAAAATATTAAGCAGACTCTCATTAATAATGACTTCCCAAACCACATTGTAGATGAACAAATAAGATGATATATAAAAAACCCCAACACACGTCAAATAAAATATAGTACTTCCCCAAAGGACACTAAATATATCAAACTACTATAGTGTAACCAGATGCACGCTAACTACAAACAGGATGAAAATATCATAAAGAATCTTATTTATACTAACATATTTTCCAAGGATTCTAATAAAAAAACAAAATTAATCATATGTTATATAAAATACAATACAACAAATTTAATTATCTGCAATAATTCCTCCCCACTAACTGATATATTACGTAAAACCAACATTATACGAGGGTCATTCAAAAAATAAGTTGAATTTTTCGGTATAAAGACTTCTAATACAGATAGAAGCATATTCTTTTTTATTTTTTTTGTTTTACTTCTTTTTCACATGGATTTAATTTCTTTTGCAGATTAAAAAAAACTTTGAGAGTTTTGGCGATTAACAAAGATGGCCGTCCAAGAAGCATGCTCCAGGATTGAACAGCGGTCAGTTATCAAGTTTTTGGTTGCTGAAGGGTGCAAACCAGTTGAAATTCATAGGAGAATGTCAACTGTGCATGGTGCCACATGTTTCAGCCAAAAAAATGTCTACAAGTGGGCTAAATTGTTTAAAGAAGGACGGAGCCGTGTTGAGGATGAAGACAGGCCTGGGGGGCCTACAGAAGTGAGGTCTCCTGAGGTGATCGAATCAGTCAATGACCTCATTCAGTCTGACAGAAGGGTGACAGTGGATGACATTGCAAGGACTTTGAGCTTATCTGTTGGGACAAACACAGGGGTCATCAGTCAGAAGGAGTCATCTTGCATCATGACAACGCAAGGCCTCACACCGCAGCCCAAATGGTGCAGACCATCAATGAGCTGGGCTGGGGACTGCTCCCTCATCCCCCTTACAGCCCAGACCTTTCCCCTTCAGACTTTCACCTGTTTGGTCCATTGAAAGCGTTCACGAGAGGCACGAAGTTTAAAAGTGACGATGAAGTCAAAAGTGTTATGAGCGACTGGCTGAGACATCAGTCCAAAGATTTTTACACTGAGGGAATACAGAAGCTTGTGCACAGATGGGAAAAGTGTGTGACAGTGCTGGGAGACTACGTTGAAAAATTTTTAAAAAAGTAAGCTTCTATTTGTATTAGAAGTCCTTATACCGAAAAATTCACCTTATTTATTGAATGACTCGTATACCAATTTAAATGTCCATTGGGAGAATGTATCTCTGACAAAAAAAAACAAATATATATGTTGGGTATACAACAAATGCACTAACAAGAAGGCTTACACTCCACATGTCTGACCATTCATCCATTGCAAGACATCTACAACATTCCTGTCTACATTCACAATATAAAAAATTACTAATTGACAACACAACTATCCTACACTATGAAAACAACAAATCTAGATTACAAATACTAGAAGCAATTTATATTAAAAATTAAAGCCAGCACTGAACTGAATCAACAATGAATACTGCAATAATGTTCTGAAATGCCTGTAAAGGAACAGTTTTTTGGTGCTTTAATGTGTGTGCGACCATGACATTATAACATAGAGAGAAAAAAATTCCATAATGATTCATTTTTTCACTTTCTAATGAACGCTCGACACATTGTCAACCATTTTGCATTCAAAAGCATGATGAAAAAATTACGGTGATGGATAACAATGCACATCTTTATATAAATACTTATACTAATGAGCAATATGTAGTTTTGTACCACTTGCACCCCTGAAGATAATCTTGGATAAAGATCAAAAGTACTTGGGAAATGAAAATTTAAACAGCTATAGCACATTTCTCTCATCCTTTAACATCAATACACAGAAGGTTATTTGTGAGTATGAATGGATTTTATTAAAAATTAACAGACATAATATCTGTAATTTATTCAATCAGACATATATATATATATATATATATATATATATATATATATATATATATATGAATAATCATATACTATAATAAAATAATAATTTTATCATAGTATATATATTTTTTTAATTGGCTGACACTGACTCACTTATGTGAGTAAGAATGGTCAGACTCCTAGCCATGTTGGAATATTTTTTGCAATGTTAAGGTGCATAGCCCAACACTTTCAAGGAGGCAACCTGACTCGTCCAGACACACACACACACACACACACACACACACACACACACACATATATTAGAGCCATTTTTTAGCTTGTTGGATTTGCTGTTTTTCCCTGATATTATAGGTTGCAAATAGGCAGACATGCATTCTCTGGAGGCAGGCCATGGATACAATAAGGTAATTTGATTTATAGTCCCCACTTATTCAGAAGTGTTGTTGGAGGTTCCGAAGTCATCTGGAGACCTTGGTTGAAGCCAATGGTCATTTTATTGAATAAATTAACTCTTTAGTATTTCAAGATATTCTTGTGTAATTTTGGTAAATATATCTGTTAAAATGGGATGTCAGTATTATTTTCATTTTTGTGTAATTTAGATGACAATTTATCCATCGCAATCTGTATTTATGCATGTAATTGTAATTTTTTTAAAAGAAAAAAGTTAATTTTTTTCTGAAGGGAAAAAGAATAAAATTTGACTGAACAATAAATAAAAGTTACTTATCTTTTACTGGTGAATAATGAAACATTCAACTAGATTTATACGGATATACAGTAGGGAACGTTTTGAAAGGCAGGAAATGAATCTCCCTTGATTTTCTGTTTTTTTCTGTTGACATGTATCTTTTATATATCCTTCATGCAGACATAGTTGCAAACACCAAACTTGGCATATAATTGTTTAAAAAAAAAACAATTTTAATTTCAAAATGTGTTTGTTAAAAGTTATTAAAATTTAAATAGCTTAATTATTGTAAACATTAGAAAGATGAAACTTTGCAACATGATAATTTGATGCAAGTATAAATTTGATCTTTTATGTAAATTATAAGCTGACTAAATTCTACTTTAAGTCAGTTTCTTTTTAGCTGGGATATTGTGTTTAATAATATTTAATAAAAATAAAAAAAGTTGGTTAAGATATAAAATATGTTTTATATAAGAGTCATATGAAGGACTGGTGTAAGCATCTTGTGCCCTGCCCCAGTCCATGAGATGCACCCCACATCTATCATATGGAGCTTCCCACTTTACTACATCTCAATTTTCATAAGGTAGTGTTCATTTAAAATATAAAGTTTATTGTTAACTAATTATGAAATTATTAAATAATGGATTATATGCAATATAATTGAACAATTCAACTACGAAAACTGAAAATAAATACAACGTATCTAAATACAAATTAGAGACATGTCATTATAGATCATAAAATCATAAATAATTTATCATAAATAAATCAACAGTGTTTTGCGGCCATTTTGAAAATGAAGTTGAGAATTTTTGTTAAAAAGTTGAATAATTTTTACACATTTGACATTTTGGATAAAAAACAGAGAATTTCGTGCAGTGTTTTTTCAAGACTTAGCATGAGCAAAACAAATTTACAGATTTGGATGAAAAGAAAAAATCGTAGAATGATGTCAAAATCCACAGACATTTTTCATCCTTTAATAATAATCAGTTGTGTTTAGTTTAATTTGTAATGTACATAAATGTAGGTAGAAAAAAGCAAATGTTGATAAGATAGTGGGGTTCACAATGCACTGTCCGGGGTCCTCAATGAGGCTTGCACTCTCCCCTACTTCAGTCAGCTACTCAAGGTACATCTGCAATTTTATTTACTATTTATTTATTCATTTTTTCCTCATTAGGTGTAGATAGGTTTGCCTATTGTCTGGTTCACACTGCTCAGTTTTTTTTAACAGGAGTTGAGGTTTATTCCTTGTTTTCTGTTTAGAATTGGGTTTTTGGTTCCTTCTAAATTCTACTTCAACTCTACACTCCTAACGTTTCCGCCTGAACTCTGAAATTTTTATACTATTTATTTATTGATTAGTATTTATTGATTACTATTTTATTATTGATAGGTTCATTTATCATCTGATTTACACACCAACCCGGTTTTTTGAACAGGAGTAGAGGTTTATCACTTGTTTCCTGTTTAGGTTGGGTTTTTGATTTCTTCTAAAGTCTTTTTCTTCTCTCTCACTTCCAGTAACACGTTGCATTTTAGCAGCATTATCACCTTGTTTGGGATGAATTGATTTAAAAAATTACATGAGTTTGACTGATTTTACAAGTATTAGACTGAACTCTAAAGCAAATGACTCTAGACAAAGGATTGATTGAATCTTGGATTCAGAATCCAGAAAACGTGTATGGATCCAGAGAACAATTCCCTTCTCCCGACAACTCTGGTAGACTGGTCTCTCTAGACTGGTCATTCCAGAACTGGTTTCTGACAAACTAGTCATTCTAGAACTGGTTTCTGGAAGACTAATCATTGTATAACAATGATAATTCTGAATTCAAAACCAAGAGTTGAATCCACTTTTCCCATCCTATGGGTAAAATAGTAGGGTAAAATCAATCCCATGCTCCCCTAAGGATAAAAATAGCATAAAATAAATCTGAATTGATTGATTAATTTGATACCAGAAAACCCTACTGGCTAAATATAATCCATGCACAAGCTGAAGGATTGACTGAATCTTGGATTCAGGATCTGGAAATTTAACTAGAGATTACAATAGATCAATTATAATAATCAATTTCTGTCCATATAAAAAGACTTAAAATCAAATAGGGGTCTTCTTGGTTTCAAATGAGTAGTGCAATCATCTATACTACAAATTTTACAAGTATTAGACTGAACTCTAAAGCAAATGACTACTTTTATTTTAAAATAGATTAAATTCATTTGCAACAAAACCCTGATCAGCCATGCTAGTGGAATGAAATTTTAGATTTATTTTGTTTAAAACCAGGGAAAAAAAGATAAAAAAAACCTGCTTGTAAATATTTAGAACATTGTGCCTATTGAAAGTATGTTATAATGGCTTTTAGCTGGAAAATGTACATTGTGAAACATTTCATAACTATCAAAATATTTCATGATATATTTTCCCAAATAATATAGAGAAAAATATCAGACATTTTTTTTTGAATCAATAGCAATAAAATAAAAATATCTCAGTCATAAATATTCATATTTTATTGAACTGAATTTTTGTTGTGTTTTCTTTAAAATATTTTATATCCAGCTATTGATAAACTACAATAATTTATTTGAAAATTTGAAATCCTCAAACCAGAACAATTATTATATTAATTTCATGAATTATTGATCATAATTTTTTTCTAGTTTATCTTAAAGCTTATCATTCATAAAATTATGGGGTTCCCATGGATTCTTTAAAAACTTCTGTTGTTGTAGACATATTTATATGTCTTTATGAAGCTTACATTACCTGTTGGTGATATACATTTTCAAGATATGAAATGTTAATCCCTAGCATTTGTGTTATAGCACTTAGTGCTATTTCCAAACCAGCATAAATATATAATATCATACAATATAACCGGCTTTATGATGTATTTTTATTATACTCTGTGTTGGAGGTGTTGTCTAGCTTCATCTGAACTACAGAGTATCCAATTGAGACCAAAAATAGAAACACCTATGAGAAATCACCATCAGTGTTTTTATAGGCATTTATTTCCAGTAAATGGAAATTTTCCTATTTTTTCCAAAATGGGCCAGCATTGCCAGGCAACAATGCTATAACAATACAGCAGTAAAAAATGTTAATTGAGTCATGTTTTCAATTCAGTAAACAGCTATTTAAGCCATGTCTGTATGTTTCGTACATGAACTGAAATGCATTGATAATACTCTAGTGGCAGATTTGTTGAATGAACCAGAATAAACCGTGTCCTTTGTTAAACATAATATTTAAGTTCTTGTCATTCCTTTTACCGTTACTTCTCTGTGCCCCCAAATATAGATGATTGTAGTAAATTCTTCTGAAATTGCAACTTATACCCTATCATTTGACTGGCACACACTGAAACAGCTATAGTGGTGACTGTATCTGATATTTGTGACTGAGTAAGGGTCATAAGAAGTCTCTTGTGCTCATTTAATTAGAAATAAACTCCTTCGAGAGATATTTTTAATGACTTAAAGAGACAGGACATATGCATTAGACATGATTATTTTATTTAGATTTGACATTTAGCAAAGTTATAGACAATTACTCAGTACTACACTAAAAAACAATTCGAGAGAAGGAATCAACAGAGATATAAATAATATTTAGTTTATTTACATTTGATATTAAGTAAAAATGTAGTGATATAAGATGATTCTCTTTCAAAGAAGCTCAAAGTGAAAAAAATGACCCTTTAATTGGGCATGACAACTCAAAGTACTTGTGTGTTGGGAGGTAACATTCTTCTATCAGTCTTGACGAAAATATTTTGGTCTTGGATGGAAGTGGGCTGGACACTATGATTTATAACTTTTCCTAATCAAGCTAGCAGCAGGGTGGAGTTCAAGTTCCATAAAAGAGGAATTGTTTTATCAGAGAGTCATTCCACCCTGGCAAGCACTACAAGAAGGAGCCTTTTTTTTTATACTATTTACTATCCATATTTTCCAAATCTCATAGCAGCCATCTTGTCTCACTGTTGAATCCCACAAACAAACAGAATAATTCCTGCAAATGGATTCATCATCCATGATTTTTTGATAACACAGTCACTTTTTGATCATGCTACTTTTACCTGTTAGCCAATCTACCCTGGCAAGCACTACAAGAAGGAGTCTTTTTTTTAATACTATTTACTATCCATATTTTCCAAATCTCATAGCAGCCATCTTGTCTCACTGTTGAATCCCACAAACAAACAGAATAATTCCTGCAAATGGATTCATCATCCATGATTTTTGATAACACAGACACTTTTTGATCATGCTACTTTTACCTGTTGGCCAATCCACCCTGGCAAGCACTACAAGAAGGAGTCATTTTTGACACTGTTTGCTATCATAAAAATTATTTTAATAAAAACAATAATATTAAAATTGTATGATAAAAATAATTAAAATATTGGAATTATGTAAAAATTAATATAGAAACTATAAGATAATATTAAATTATAATAAAAACTATGTAAGAAAACTGGAAATTTACTAACACAGTTTCTTTTTTAAAAAAAACTGGTTAAATGAATCAAAACGGTTTATTATATTAAAGAAAAATTTTTTTTAATGTAATAAGCTGTTTTGTTTCTTTTTGGCAGTGTTTTTCTTTTTAAAAAGAAACCATGTTAGTAAATTTCTAATACAGGTCAATTTTTTCTCCAATCCCCGCCCCCTCCCTTTGAACTTTCACCTTCAAATTTCAAATTTTCGTCTTTGGCCCAGTGTCATTTTGAATTATGAACATTTTGAAGTAAGAAAATTTCTTTTGTGGCTAAGAAATTGATTTATATGAACTGTTACTCTAAAAGAAAGTTGTTAAACTCCTTTTGTTTTTAAGGAAAACATTTGCTTTATATGAACTGTAGTTTTCTAAGAGAAAACTTATTTGTATTTGAAAGAACTGTTAACCTGCCTTGATAATGTAAGGTGCACAAGGAAAATTTTGTGCAAGGTTGATATTGTAATTTGTACAATATGTACAGTATAAGACAAAAAAATGGATGCACCCATAGAAAGTCAATTTTTGTATTTTTACTAAGACAAGTTAGTAATACTCTTTTCTTTGTTTCTAATGAGATTCCTGTTTACTTAGCTTTTGAAAGTCATATTTAACTATCCCAATTTATAAGTCACATGTTGAGCTTTTCTTTTTTGCTGACATTTATACTTTGTCTTTTTACAATTGATATTGAGTCCTTTCTTTCCACTTTTTATCCATTACCTTCTCTAGAAGCTCCTGTATTTTGCTTTCCATCTTTGCTATCAACACTGTGTCATCTGCATATCTTATGTTGTTAAGATTGTGGCCACTAGTAATAAATCCTGGCAGGACTTCTAATTCTCCCAGAATCACCTGACAGTAAAGGTTGAAAAAGTCTGATAAGAAGACACATCCTTGTCTTACCCCCGTTTCTATATTTCTATATTTACTGGATTCATTTTCTGTCCATATGTAGGTGGTTTGCTCCCAGTATGAATTTTGGATTGTTCTAATATACTTCCCAAATATATAAATCTTTCCTAAAAGTTCCAACAGTTCTTTGCAACGCCGGTGCAAGCATCTCTTGCAATTGTTAACATCTATTTGAGATTATTCTTGTTAAAAAATTGAATAATTTTAACATGTTCAACATTATGGATAAAAAAGATGGTGAATTTTATATACTGTTTTTTCAAGACTTAACATGATCAAAACAATTTCACAGATTTGGACAAAGTGAAGAAATCCAGAATGATGTCAAAATCTGCAAAAGATTTTCATTCTTTAATAGTCAATTGTGCTCAGTTTAATTTGTAATGTATATAAATGTAGGTAGAATAAAAGCAAATGTTTTATTACAAAACATTGCATGAGGCCACCATTCACCCCCCCCCCCAATCGGAGGTTCAGGACTAGTAGAGTACTGACCCTGGTTCTTTGTGACATACTTTATTAAATACTTTTGCCTAATCTATAAAACATAGTGATATAATGGAATAACCTGTTACCCCCATGAGTGACTACACTATAGGTAGTAACTGCCTATAAGTATCTGTAAGTCAACTGACTACAGAGTCTAGCTGGAATCTTTTCCAGTTGTGCTGGTCGAACTCTCAGCCTTCAGGCAGAGAGGAACCTGGACGGGGTTATGCCGAAGGGCAGAGTCTCGTTTGGGGAGGTAGACTGACCCTGAACTCGTTTTTATGGGTTCAAATAGGGAATATTTTTGGCTGAGCCTACGGGCTCGTAAAACCCACGTTAAACCTGGCCTTGTGCCACATGCAACCCTCGTGGGGGGGTAGCTAGATATCCTAGCTGGAATCTTTTCCAGCTGTGCTGGTCGAACTCTCAGCCTTCAGGCAGAGAGGAACCTGGATGAGGATATACCGAAGGACAGAGTCTCGTCTAAGGAGGTAGACAAACCCAATCCCGTTTATGTTGGGTTTACAGGGATTTTTTGGCTGAGCCTACAGGCTCAGGAATCCCATCATTAAATTCGGCTTTGTGCCACATGTGACTGCATGAGGCAGTTGCTAGATACCATCTAGCTGGGAACTGTTGAGTACAACTCAGACTTACGCGAGAACTACCAACCTTCCAATAGTAGCACTCACTACTGGATTGATTTGCGATAAACTTGTGCATAACTGTTAACTTTATTCTTATTATATTGGTTTTTACAATAAACCTTTACTTATTTTATCCACCATGTTTTTCAAGTATATATTCCTATTAGCACAGAATATAAAACATAGGTATGAGAGAGATGGTGTAGTAATATTAGATGGTGTAATAATATTAGTTGATAGTGTTGTGGACGTATAGAGGTTTCTTCAAACAAGAGAGTAAGCAACAGCACCACCACCAATCTCAGCAGCAAACAGATTTGCTTCAAGGCTCCAAGTTCTACACTCAGGACTGTCACACAGAACAATAGTCTAGTAGATTAAAATGCTGGTTCATGAATTTGGTTACATAGTAATAGTGAGTTCAATCCCTAGGCAGTGCAGACTTACACTCAGTGGGCAAAGAAATAACTGAGCAGTTCTAAAATACAGACTAGACAAGATATCCTTAGACATGGTTAGCAGAATGAAAATCTACATCTATAGATTAAATAAAATATTCAGAATTCCTTGAAGATTACATGGATTGAGAAGCACAACAGCTGAAATAACAAAGATGATCCTCTTGTAAACAATGCAAATAAAAAGTAGAAATTGATATCTAAACATTGAATAACATATTTTATTGCCTTAACAAACTAAATAGAAAGCACACAAAAAGGGTGAATGAAGGTGTGTGTATGTGTGTGTGTGTGTGTGTGTGTAAAGATGGCTAAAAATAGGCCATTTTTACATACATACATACACGTGTTGCAAGTCGTATATTGGTCCACAAACAGTTATTGAATTACAGAAGACAACAACAAACAAAATGAAGACTTGAGTAAAAAAAATATATTACCAAGTTTATTTTTGAAATAAATACACCATACAAAAAAAATATATTACCAAGTTTATTTTTGAAATAAATACACCATACAAAAAAAATATATTACCAAGTTTATTTTTGAAATAAATACACCATACAAAAAAAATATATTACCAAGTTTATTTTTGAAATAAATACACCATACAAAAAAAATATATTACCAAGTTTATTTTTTAAATAAATACACCATACAAAAAAAATATATTACCAAGTTTATTTTTGAAATAAATACACCATACAAAAAAAATATATTACCAAGTTTATTTTTGAAATAAATACACCATACAAAAAAAATATATTACCAAGTTTATTTTTGAAATAAATACACCATACAAAAAAAATATATTACCAAGTTTATTTTTGAAATAAATACACCATACAAAAAAAATATATTACCAAGTTTATTTTTGAAATAAATACACCAACAGAAATAAGATTACAGTGTATTAGGCAAAAAATTTCTCTACATGTTCATGTAGAGGTTGAGAAGTGTGTTGTCCTAAGAAGGAGAGTTTTGTAGCCATTGAAAAGTGTTGTTCTGAATAGGAGAGTTTATTGCATATTCTTGCTGCTGGCAAAGATGGCTGGCTGGCTGGAACTAGAGGCCTGCTGGAGATGACTGACTAGCTGGAACTAGAGTCCTGCTACAGATGACTGGCTGGCTGGAGCTAGAGGCCTGCTAGAAATGACTGGCTGGCTTGAGCTAGAGGTCTGCTGGAGATGACTGGCTGGCTCTAACTAGAGGCCTGCTAGAGATGACTGGCTGGCTTGAGCTAGAGGTCTGCTGGAGATGACTGGCTGGCTCTAACTAGAGGCCTGCTAAGGATGACTGGCTGGCTGGAGCTAGAGGTCTGCTGGAAATGACTGGTTGGCTGGAGTGGCTGCCGATGGTAAGTTGAAGCTGCAGCTGTTGATGGCTGAGCCATGGACCTGCTGTCTGCTGCTGGAACAGATACCACACTTTGATCCTAGTCATTTTAGCTGTACTGACAGGATATGACATATGTATGCTTGTGGAAGGTTTGTGAGAGACTTCTATAATGTCATCTTTGTACATTTTAATGAGAACACAAAACTTAATCTTTCACAGATAGCATTACATTTTATTCAGTGCTGGACTTCATCAATTACTGTTGGCTAGTGAGGGTTTTGGGGATTTTTCTTCGAATGTGGATTCTACATTCTCACCAGTATGTAAGAAACTCCCTTCTCTCTTCACTTTCTTGGTTATTTGTAATCATACAACGTGACCCTCACCCAAGTTTTTCATTACCCCATGTTGCATTTCGATCCCTAATATCTTCAACATTCACCAAAAGTTGGGTAAGGACTCACTGTATGCAAAAAATGTAACAAGATGAAAGACACTATGTCAAGTAATGATAATATGAATTCTGTTTCCTGTATTATAAAATAGATGTTTTATTCAGGGCTTTGCCTTCTCATCTAGGTGAGTAGGTAGGTGACACTGGACAACTTCTGCTATGTGAATCTCTTCTCTCTACCAACTCCTTGCCTATCCACTCATTCCAATGCGGGGCTGGTAATATGAATGGACGGCAGCAAAATCATGTGACAGACAAGTCCATCTCCCACTAAGGGCAGACCAGAAATGGCTCCTGTCCCAAGCATGACTGTTAATATAGACCAGCACCTGAATACCTCTTATTTCCGGTTTTATTGTCACTTGATCTCCAAAAACCTTTCATCCATTCCTTTACTGCCCTGTTCCCCTTCAATCAAAGTGGATGCCACTTAGACAATTAGACTTTAAAAAAAAACATTTGTTGGCTACTATGGAAACACTTGAGATCAAGATAAAATCACATCTCCTTTTTCTATGTGGGTGTCCATAGTATCACATGTTTATATATCTACCCATCATTTGGTTTATTCCACATGTGAACATTCATGCTTTTGTTTGTTTGTTAATTTAGAGGTATATCAATTCCTTATGGGTCATTTAATGCCAAAATTTAATTTTCTTGGAAGCATTAGCAACTTCTTTTAAAAAATGTATTGCTGATATTTTTTTTTTACAAAAATGTATTGCTGGTACATATATGCACCTCTGCAACATTTAGTACTCCCAACATACGTACTTGCACCAAATTTAGAGAGTTTATCAGTATCTGACTCCAAATTAACAGCCCATCAAGTAATAGATGGAAGCAGCATTACTACTAAAATGTCAGTCCATAAAATAAGAGACATACAATGTATAAGTGATCTCCATAAATGCATCACAGCAAAAAAAAAAAAAAAAAAAAAATCCATCATTAACCAAAAAAAATTGAATAAGTTGCAAACATCTTCTTTGGAATAATGAAAAATGGGCTAGTCATATTGTTATGTCTTAGGCTGTTGGGATGAACAAAAATGAAAGAAGATAAAAGACAAGTGTATTTTAGCTCATAAATAAACAATCTTTATTCATTCTCTGTCTGAGAACAGCAAGGATTGTATGGATTGAGACAATGAATTCCACATGCATGTCAGCTTGTCAACATGTTCAATTCAGAAGTTTTATGCTCGTCTTCACAGACAAGGGAAATAACGCAATTGTATTTTGAGTTATTGTCCTTTATAGGGGAAGGAAATTAGCTTCCCCTAACAGTTTTGTAACTTACCAATTACTCACTTTCAACATTGTTCAACTCTGAGTGCTATCTATACAATTTCTACTAATATTCTATGTCTTTTCATTTTTATTATCAGCATTATTTAAAATAACTACAAAACTTGTACTATCGCCAGCCAAATTTTAACTTTTGCTGTATTATGGCTACTACTACTACTGATACACTTTCAATGTAAACAAAATCTTGCATACACAAAAGGGAAACACATTCAACAAATACAGATACAAATAGAAAGTATTTGACATTTGGATTGTCAAAGGACTGACAATATTTGATGTTGTATTTGGATATTTTGCAATTATGCCACTCTTTTTATAATTTAGTATAGGAGAAAAGGAAATTGCACATAGAATAGGCTGTACTATATCAATAGTGGAAAGGGCGATAACAGCTACTGGACTTGAGTAACCTATTTTTCTGAAAAATTGATTTAATATAAATTTCAATGTTTTTTGTTATATCCCAGGCTGTTGGGATGAACAAAAACAAATGAAAATAAAAGACAAGTGTATTTTAGCATATAAATAAACAACCTTTATTCATTCTCTGTCTGAGAACAGCAAGGATTGTATGGATTGAGACAATGAATTCCACGTGCGTGTCAGCTTATCAACATGTTCAATTCAGAAGTGGTATGCTTGTCTTTACAGACTCAATTGTATTTTGAGTTATCACCCTTTATAGGGGAAGGAATTTAGCTTCCTGTGACAGATATATACTGATGAAAGTAAAATAGAACTGAATTCTAATACAAGAGAGTATGCCCAAAGACCAACTAATACAAGAAAGAATTTGAAATATATAACAAAGATTTTAACAGTATCTGTCTATATTTACATTTACTATTTACATTGTTTCGACTATCATCCTCATCTTTGTTACCATATTTATTACAATGTTTCAGCCGTTGTACACTCCAGCCTTCTTCAGGTGGTTGGAATGTTGAACTGGACCTGGAGTAGACTGTTCTAGCTCCATGTGCCATGTCTAATCGATGTCAGTTATCAGTTATCTCCTGTTAATTCCCCTCTCCAAGTTCACCACCTTAACTAGGTATTGAACTCGCACTCTTTGGGTCCTGTCACTGGATCCAACTAATGCCTTTATTCACTGTGCCAAGTGACCTTGATTTTAACATTCAGTGGTAGGGAATTAATCATTTGGGGCTACATCAAAAGTTGATAAAAATTGATGGAACACTGAAAAACAAAAAATATATTAATTTGCTAAAATCCTAGCTTTTTTTATAATTTCATCCCAAGCAAAGCAATAAAACCTTGGATGCAAGGGGTTACTGAGTGTGAAAGAATATAAAAGTATTATTACGGTTAGAGAACAATTTACAAATTCGGAAATAAGAAGATAATGATTGATATTGCATTTAAATTTTTTAAGATCAAAATTGACTGGAAATCAAGAAGCTAGAAGAGACTTTCATATGCAAGAAGTGTGGGAGAAGAAACTGTTAGCATAGAACTTACTTAAAATGATGAGACCTACCTGCCAATCTAGTACTGTGCTTAAATTTATAAAGTCTAGATACTAAAGAGGAAAGCTTATCAGAACAATTTCCATGACAATATTTACAGAAAAAGCACATGGAAGCTATATGACAGTGGTGGAGAAGTGACTGAAGCAGAGATGCCTGGTCAGGACTGATAACATTGCAGATTATTCTTTGGATTTTATCAAGAATCTCTAGATACATAGCAAAAGCACCCGATCAGATGTAGCTGCAATATACAATGTATGGGTGAATGGTAAACTTATAAATGTGTAAGGTAGATTCTAGCTCGACACAGTGAACCAACTTTCCTAGCAGCAGACCTAGCAATTGATTCAATATAATCTTTCCTCTTCATGTCAGCAGAAAATGTCTACCAGAGAAAGCACAATGAGTCACTCTCCTGGAGGTTAATATCAGCCGAGGCAGAAAAGGTTCTCTAAGATGATTAAAAGAGAGCAGTTTCATTTTGGAGGCATTAAAATTAACAAGCCATTCCTTGTCCCAGTTAACAACAACCTATTACCAGATGCAGCAGAAGGTGAATTATTTCAACATAATTGATTACCATATCATATATCGAGTATAAGAAAAAATTTCTTACTTTTGAAGACATTGTAGTGTTACGAGATTAGTCGGGCCCAAAGCCCTGATGTTAACATTATCAAACAAATACAGAGAGAGTTGAAAACTCAGGTGTATAGCAGAAACGCAAAGAACTAGCAAGAACTTTGGATTTACTGAACAGAGAAATAGCAGAATGTTCTTGATAAACATCCCACATCAGGCTAAGGCTGTAGTTCATACCAATGTGATGTAGTTCATACCAATGTGAGCCATACTAAATACTGATTAGAACTTTTAATATCTCTGAATATATGAATAAATTGATTTTGTGCAATTTTAGTGTTTCTTCTATTAATAAAAGCAGTTAATTCTGTTTACTCTAATGATTCATATCTTTTACATTTCTTATTTTCAGTATCACAATACATTCAGTTCTGTATATTCCCTCATACTATTTTCATGTGATTACGACAACTTACATTACAGTTCAAAATGATCACAGATACAACTCCTGATAGTACCTTGTTGAATACTTTCAGTTTCTTAGTAAAAATTTAGTAAAGTGATTTTTGTTTTTACTTAGTGTAATATAGTAACAGCACCAAGTAGAAGCAAATGAAGCTACTAGCTTAAAAGCTGCCCTATTAGGCAGCATTGTTCAGGAGTTTGAGAGTCCCTAAGTTTTTGCATATATAGTTGCAAAAAATTCTGCAAACAAAAAAAAAAAAAAATCACTGAAAACAATCACAATATTGAAAAGTTGGGAATCCAAAAATTTCAGGATTGTGGGTTTGGATCAAGCCTGGAATGTTTTTAATTTGCCCACAGGGTCAGCCTGATTCCAAAATGGTATGATATGTTGGGTTATGGCCTCTAAGAGTAAAGTTGAAAAAGTGTGACACACTGACATTGGCATTTATTTATATAGATTAGACTTAATTCAGTTTTAGCACTGAAAATTTTATCTTTATTGTAATGGATAGTTACAATCTAGAGGGGAGATGTTATGTGCTTATTCTATTACCACACCTAGGTGGTTCATTTCTTTTCCTTGTCACTGGATAACTATTTTTTATTATTTTCATAAGAGCTTAAATATTTTCTTTCTTATTTGAAAAGAAAAGTTTTGTTCTGCCATCTGGAGATTTAAAATGAATCTCACTTTTATTGGCTATCAGTCTGCTACTATAACCACTAAAGCGAACTTACAAATATTGTAATGATAAGCATCTTGTCCATAAAATAAGGCAAATCTTGGATCGTATGCAAGACTTAAGAACTAATCAATAACTCTTCTTTGACCAATCACCTTAAACTCTTGGCATCTTACCAATTGGTCTTACTACTTTGTACTAATGTTGGCAGAGTAAACAGTATTTTTTCACCAATATACTAGTTATATCAATTCTTAAAGTTTTAAATTTATTTTTACCTCTTCAGTTTAAATAATGGGTTTATAGGAGAGATGCTATTTCCAACACAATTACTAACCTACTACATACCATATTAAAACAAGCCTAAGCTTCATTTTCTACCCAATAACAGACAATATTATAAACACACCAAAAATATTACACAATACGACACACACCATTTAAATCATGGATTCTCAACCAAGGGGGAATTCTGGGGGGGGGGATGCATTTCAGTGTTTTAAGGGGGGGAATCTTTTACTTTTTCTTGTTTTTTATTTACAGACTTTTGTTTATTGAATTACAGTACCCTGGCATTCTATTGAACTTTTTGTTTATTTAAGAATAATCAGTTTATTTATTTAATAATTAGTTATGAATTAAAACAAATTAGTGTACGTGTATTTAAATTTGAAAATCCATCAACATTTTCTATTGCTATTAAATTTGCAAAACTATAATAATAATAATAATCCATATAATTCAGTATATGTACTAATATGGGAAAGAATAAAGATTTTCAATAATGTGTGCATATTAATTAGAATTCATCTTTTCAGTTGGACAATCTTGGGAAAGGGGGCAGAATGACTTTCTGACTTATGGCGAAAAGGGACAATAGGCAAAAAAGGTTGAGAACAGCTGGTTTAGACCAAAGTGTTGATTGGTTAGAAATTAACATTATCATGTGAAATATTTGACTAATCAGAGAAATCTAAAACACTATTGCTTTTAGAAAAATATTTCTCGAAAAACACACAGATTTTGATTTTCAGAGACCAGAAATGCGGTAGTCTCAAAGCCGACATGGCTAATATAGCTTCCTCTTTCCCTACAGTGCATCCTGAATAAAACATATTGGAGGCTTCAAATGAATCAGCTACAACAACAACAACAGCTTGAACGGACAGTGAATCTTCGTTTGATGGTCAGTCGGCAACTTTAAACAAATCATTCCCAGTAACAACAATAATACCCTGGCATTCTATTGAACTTTTTGTTTATTGAAGAATAATCAGTTTATTTATTCAATAATTAGTTATGAATTAAAACAAATTACTGTACGTGTATTTAAGTTTAAAAATCCATCAACATTTTTTATTGCTATTAAATTTGCAAAAATCTTCTATAATAACAACCCATATAATTCAATATATATGAAAAAGAATAAAGATTTTCAATAATATATGTATATTAATTGGAATTTATCTTTTCAGTTGGACAATCTTGGGAAAGGGGGCAGAATGACTTTCTGATTTATGGTGAAAAGGGACAATAGGCAAAAAAGGTTGAGAACAGCTAGTTTAAGCCAAAGTGTCGATTGGTTAGAAATTAACATTATCATGTGAAATATTTTACTAATCAGAGAAATCTAAAACACTATTTTTCTCAAGCCTACTTTTGGAAAATAACATCTCTCAAAAAACACCTTTCTTGATTTTCAGAGTGCAGAGATGTGACAGTCTCAAAGCCGACATAGCTTCTTCTCCCCCCCCCCCAGTGCATCCTGAAAGAAACATATCAGAGACTTCAAATGAATCAGCTATAACAACAACAGCTTCAACGGACGGTAAATCTTCACTGATGGCCAGTCAGTAACTTTAAACACATCATTTCCAATAACAACAACAGTCAGTGAATTTTTGTTAATGATAAAAGCCATTTTTCAACCACAGCTTTTTTCTATGAACCAACTATTTAAAAGTCATGTCTAAGCCACAGTCTTTTTAATGTACAAATTAACCAAAGACTGTAACATAATGAAAGAATATTTTCAATATTTTTTTTAACTCTGTAAATACAAATGATTTATTAAACAGACTTATACCTGTTTTTTTATTTTTTATTTTATTATTGTTTGGAATTCAGAGATTTGGATTTTGAATAGAAAAAAGGATGGGCGACTGAATTTCTTCTAGGTTCCATTCAATATTTCCTTGGAAAGAGACCAGATGTGTTATTTATAGGAATAAGAATTGCATACTCCAGTGGATCAAATGAAGGCTTCCATTCAATATTTACTTGGAAAGAGACAAGATGTGTTACATAAAGGAATGAGAAATGCATACACCAATGGATCAAATGAAAGCTTCCATTCAACATTCCCATGGAAAGAGATCAGATGTGTTATGTATAGGAATGAGAATTGCATTCTCCAGTGGATCAAATAAATCACTCTACATATTGGCCAGTTGCAAATACTAAAAACCAAAACCAAAAATATCTTTGCACAGGGACTCTGAACATCAAATCCGGTCCACAAAACAAATCTCCTCAAAAATATAAAATAAGCCAATCATGAACATTACCACTAGAGAAAAAACATGAACAAAATATTAGCTTAGGGGCTTTAGAATTTGCCTTTAAGAAAGCCACTCATAAATGACTGGAGCAGAATTGTGATGAATGGACCAGCTGTTGACACCTGGCCAACTCTCAGCTTCACCACCCATGACTTCAGTCAACAAACATCAACTCCATGCCTTACCAACTTTACCCTTCCTCCAAATTACTTTCCTTGCCTACATAGAGACATTCTGCTCACATCCTCTGTACCAGCAATAAAATGATTTTATATTAATAATTTTGTTCTTTCATACCACCTATTACCATTTAATACAGTTATTGCAATTTTCACTTGTTCTCCCATCAAATCACAATTTAATCCTAACACATAAATGAGAATTGCATACTTCAGTGGATCAAATAAAGGGTTCTGTTCAATATTCCCTTGGAAAGAAATCAGATGTGCTACATATAGAAATGAGAATTGCATACTCTTCCCTCAGAATTGATGGGGCAGGGTATTTAAAAAATAATTGCTAAGTGTTTCCAAGAGTTGTCAGGCCTGCTGGTCACATTTATTTCCACTTTATATCAGCAGAGAATGTGAGTTTGAGAAGGTGCAATGAGTCACTTTCCTGGAGGTTAGCATCAGCCATGCTGATGGAAGGCAGCAATGGGCTTCTCAGATGATCAATGGAGAGATGTTTAGTTTTGGAGGCATTAAAATTAACAAGCCATCTTTTGCTCCAAGGTGCAAAGATTTCACAGCTCCTTCATAGTCAGCCTATGAACCTTTCAGCCCACCTTTGTAGGTGCCAATCTAGTACTGCGCTTAAATTTGTGAAGTCGAGCTACCAACAAAGAAAGCTCATCAGAATAATTACCATGAAAATATTTATAGAAGAGGCTACGGGAATCTACATTATGGAAATTGAATGAATCTAAGATGCCAGGTCAGGGCTGATAACATTGCCAATTCTCCCTTGGATTTTGTCAAGGATCTCTATATATAAAACAGAAATGTCACAACAATATTTGATTCATGGATGAATGGTAGACTTATAAATATGCAAGTTAGATTCTGGTGAGAAAAATTGTCTCACATGACAAAATGATTCAACTTTCCTCACAGCAGATTAGCAATAGCTTAAGTCAAAGATTTTCAACCTTTGTGCCATGGTACATTGATGTGGCGTTGCCATGAGAAGTTGTAGGTGTGCCACAAAAGTTTTTAAAGAACAGTAATTAAATTATTTTCAAAAGAAGTGTGAAGCACAATAAGTGTATATATCAAAATTAAAACCCCTTTAAAGTGATTTTACAAGTACACCATTGATAAAAAATAAGAAATGACAGAAGATTGCAATTGAATTATTTGACAACAGATATTACATCATTTTGGTTATCCCCTAAGGGGTGAATTTCCAGATATTACAAAAAAAGCAACAGAAATACATCTTCCATTATCAATGTCATATTTGTGTGAAGAAATTTTTTCTTCAATGAACATTATTAAAAACAAAAATCAACCATGGCTAGAATTTGTGGATGTTAACACAGTTTTTTGTGCATATTTTTAGGTGAAGGTATATATATATATATATATATATATATATATATATATATATATATATATATATATATGGTCAATATATAAAGAAAGAAGATAGAAGAAGCATACAAAAAACTTGAGTTTCTGTTACGGACGTTTATTTCTTTTATTTTGACTGTATTGAAACAAAGTTAAATGTCTCTTGAGTATGTCCGTTTTCCTTTTTCAGTTCAGAAAAAATTATGGTAAGTAAGGATCAGAATGGGTAAAGATGGTCAAGCTCAAGTCAGCCTCACACTGAGTTGGGATGGCTGATTCTCTACTTCATGAGTAGGACTGCTGAAAACATATCCAAATGATCTTGTTGCAAAGTGGAAAGAGTTCAGTCATCAGTGGGAATGCTATTACCACGTGGTTAACATCTTGAAGACAAGAGGAGACAGACAAAGATTCTGTCCTTTCCGGAAGTGGGGTCATAAAATCATACATGTGACCAGAAATGCTTTCCGTTATTTTTATAACTTGCATCATGGGAAAACAAATTTATTTTTTTGTATTCATTATTATTATTTTTTTTATTGATTTTATTTAATTTTCCCCAGAAATCCTTGGAAGAATATTTAATAGTATGCCTGTTTAAAATTCAACCTTTCAAAGAAGTTATTCTAAAAAACATCAGATATCTCATTTAATGCTAAATTATAATAAACAGAAAAATAAATAAATATAAGTTTTTTTAAGAGTGTTGCTTAACTTCAGTAATTGTTTGAGAAGAGGTGTTTCAATGTGATATGGCCATAAACTCCTTGTATAAGGAAGTTATAAAGAGTAGTTGTGCAAGTGAAAATTACCTTCATATTGTAAGGTCTTTTTTTATATGAATGTTCACTTTATACAAGGCCTGAGAGCTACTCAATGTAGAGTTTTACTGAAGGCGGTTGTTGTATGAGTGGTAAGAGTAAGAGGTATGTTGTAACCTAGGAAGGGTTACTGAATAAGAAATAACCAAAACAGAGGTTGGAAATGAAATGGTAATCTTTATAACATCAACAAAATACAGTACTCACCAGCAGCGTGAAGTAGGTAAACCACTGCTAGTGGTGGACTACTTAGACAGCATATTACCCCCACTTAAAATAGTGTCCAACGTATTTATGAGGATTGGGACATACCCATTAGTGTTCATAGATACAGTAGATAACAATATTACAGACATAACCCTCCTCCTAAAATGACAAAAGATTGTACTTCAGTGTGTGTTGTAACCTAGAAAGGTTTACTGAATGAGAAATAACCAAAACAGAGGTTGGGAATGAAATGGTAATCTTTATAACATCAACAAAATAAAATACTCACCAGCAGCGTGAAATAGGTAAACCACTGCTAGTGGTGGACTACTTGGATGGCATATTACTCCCACTTACAATAGTGTCCAATTTATTTGTGAGGATTGGGACCTACCCATTAGTATTCATAGCTATGGTATATAACAAGGTAAGAGGCACAGTTTATAAGGATATGAGGGAAAGATTAATTGTAGACTTGAAGAGATTAAGATTGTAGTGGTCAGGAAAGCATACTGTTGGGAGTTGGTTTCTAAGTGTACACAATATGTTGGGTCTTAGCTGTGAAGATTAGAGTTGGTGGAACTAAGGAATTTAGCTCATCTGAACATTTTCTATGAAAGTAGCGATAGGCTTGCAACATTTCGTCTTTAGGAAAAGTGTTGCAGGGTAGAAACTCTTTTGAACTTTATCAAGATTGGAAAGGTAACCAAGACCAACACCCATAAACTTCAGACATTTACCAAGCAATGTGTTAGGAAAATCCTCAATATCAGGTGGCCGGAAGTCGTGTCCAACAACCAACTGTGGGATAGGACCAGACAAGCCCCAGTCAAGATTGACATAAAGAAACGGAAATAGGGATGGATTGGCCACACACTCCACAAGCCTGCTTCTAGTGTCACCAGGCAGGCCCTTGACTGGAATCCACAAGGGAAGCAAAAAGTGGGCCAACAAAAACAGACTTGGTGCAGAAGTGTTCACGCAGAGGTAAAGGCAGCCAGCATGACATGGGCCAAGCTGAAGAGGATTGCTTGGAACCACGTCCCTTGGAGAGGTGTTGTCGTGGCCCTATGTTCTCCAAGGAATCAAGAGGCATAATATATATATATATATATATAAGATTGGAAAGTGAAGAGTGCACAGCTCTAGCCCAGATATGACAACAGTACTCCATTTTTTGGTCTGAAGGTAGAGCATAGCAGGACGAGTCAGGTACTTACTGGAATGGTACAGGGAACTGACCATTTTTACAGCATCTTTAGTGATAGATCCTTATATATGAGTTCCACATGAGGTCTGAAAAATTCAGGGTCTTCTTTGTGATAATGGAATGTTAGTTGTTTGGTTTTTGAAGTATTGAATATGACTAGCTAGTTTTTTCTCCATTGAGCTGTTAGAGCTAGGTCAGAGGAGAGATCAGCTGCCAGGCTCTGGTCATCTAGATCAGTGCTGCTCAAAGTGTGGTATGCATACTGGTGCTGGTACATGGAGAATTTCCAGGAAAAGAAACAGTAGTCACATTCCATGCCAGAGGAGACTGTGGGAAAAAAGGAACAGCTGCATGTATTTTTGTCAAATTTATAAATATTAGCATTACATTGCTTAGATTGATAATCTAGCTGCCTAGCAGATTTTCAGATTTCACTGTAAGTCTGTAACAATACACCTGCATGCATGGCTAGCATGTAGGGTTGGAAAAAGTAGCAAAAATATGGTACCGGTTCCTGACACACTGGGAAGACTTGTTATGTCAATAATGACTGGCCTTAGAATAAATAAGACATCATGTCCTCGCATTTAGTACAGATGGTCTCAAAATGACCCCTGAAGTAGGACATATCTAAAAACAAATGGGGGGAAACACAGTACTCCCTGAAAACCCAGTTCAGTTGGAAAGTTTCACTTGCCAGTCCCTCACACATTAAAAAAAATAAACTGCTAGTACACTATATCAGATAGTTTGAGAAGCACTGTTCTAGATACTCATTGTAGAAGGTGACTGAATGAGGTTGTGGTATGAGCAGTAAGAGTAGGTGGTAAAAAGTGCAGTCAATGAGGAGATGTGGGAAAGATAATGGTCAATCATAGACTTAAAGAGATTAAGCTTGTAGTGGTCGAGAAAGCATCTTCTCAGGTGTTGATTCCACAAAGTACTGGTTCATGGGATGATGTTATCTGCAACTACTGGGCTGATAATGACTAATCTTGGAATTAAAGAAGTTTTTATGAAGGTTTGTTATAGTATAATAATAACAAAAATGATTCAGTTGTGAAGTTTGGTTTGGTTTGGTTTGTTTTACGGCATATCAACCTCAATGGGTTATTTAATGCCGACAAGATTTTTATTGCCGGTAATATATATTTTTTTTTAAATGTATAGCTGGTAATTTTTCTTTTTTCAAAAATGTATAGCTGGTAATATTTTTTTTTTTAAATGTATTGCTGGTAATATTTTTTTTAAAATGTATAACTGGTAATTTTTCTTTTTTCAAAAATGTATAGCTGGTAATATTTTCTTTTTTAAATGTATTGCTGGTAATATTTTTTTTAAATGTATAACTGGTAATTTTTCTTTTTTCAAAAATGTATAGCTGGTAATATTTTTTTTTAAATGTATTGCTGGTAATATTTTTTTAAAATGTATAACTGGTAATTTTTCTTTTTTCAAAAATGTATAGCTGGTAATATTTTTTTTAAATGTATTGCTGGTAATATTTTTTTAAATGTATAACTGATAATTTTTCTTTTTTCAAAAATGTATAGCTGGTAATATTTTTTTTTAAAATGTATTGCTGGTAATATTTTTTTTAAATGTATAACTGGTAATTTTTCTTTTTTCAAAAATGTATAGCTGGTAATATTTTTTTTTAAATGTATTGCTAGTAATATTTTTTTTAAAATGTATAACTGGTAATTTTTCTTTTTTCAAAAATGTATAGCTGGTAATATTTTTTTTTAAATGTATTGCTAGTAATATTTTTTTAAAAATGTATAACTGGTAATTTTTCTTTTTTCAAAAATGTATAGCTGGTAATATTTTTTTAAAAATGTATTGCTGGTAATATTTTTTTTCTAAAATGTATAATAATTTTTTCTTCAAAAATTTATTGCTGTTAATAATTTGTTACAAAGTATTTCTGGTATTAAAAACTATTTTTACACTTTCATAGTGTTTTGACCCCAATTTGGGGGTTATCTATTTACTCATAGCTGGGACCCTACCAAGTGCTAGCACCCCGGGTCAGGATGGACCTGAGAACACCATCAATTAAGAGGTGGTTCCATGCTCTTCAAAACCTCCTAATCAGAGGCCTTGCTGTTGGACATAGTTTATCATCATACCCAGGACATTGTGAAGTTTATAAAATGCACACTAACAGTATGAATAATACATTTTTTCATCTTGGTTAAAGAAAAATACCATTTCAAAGATGTTCACTCAGCTATTCTTGTAGATAATTATTACAGTTTATCAAGTTTGATCTTCACCAGGTGCTCCATACTGTTGGCCTTGTACCAGACTCTGCTAAGTTAAGTAAATCCTTATATTTTGGGATCTGCTTGCTGTTTAAGTGATTGCATCCTTACTTGAAAAATTGGTGCTAAATACTCTTACTACCACTATTTCTCAATTATTTGGCCTTGTAATATATTAAGGAAAGTTTGGTAAATAGATGAAGAGAGAGGGGGGTAGGGGGTTATCTTTGTAAATCCTGTAGACTTATCCGTGGCATATGGAGCAACAGCCTCACCTCGTCAGGTTTTTGCAACAAGTACCTTTTTACCAGATTGAGTTGCTAACTCCTTGCTCAATTAGCTTTGAATTCAGAGTTGTTCCATTCCTAGACTAGCTGCCAACCAAGGTTAGAGAGTCCATTCTGCTTATTAAACTCTAGTGATGGATGGAAGAGATATAGTCATATCTTTTCAAGCATATTTGGGCAAAATCAAATGTAATTGTCTTGGCTGAAATTTGAACTCTGCACACCAATTCCACAGAATAAAACAAGCAATAAAAGAATATTACCAGTGTGACCAATCTTGATGCCAAAGCATTTTTCTAAAGAAGTGATGGATTTTTATTTATTAATTCAACAGATTTTTTATCATTTTAGATGTTATTTTAGTGGATGCTCGTATTTAAGTAGGCACTCTGTTTATTTATTAAACAGCATATTTATTTTATTTTGGCAGAATTCAAACCTGTATCACCCTGGGCAGATGGAACTATCTTAGATTTGACATACTCTAAGCATCTGAGCTATGAAGAACTTAGCCGATCAAGCATAGCTGAATAGTGCTTTTAAGTGAAAACCTTCTTGTCATAGACTCTCAGACTTTTCATATCTGCTCAGTTTTGTATGCAAATGTAAAAAAAAGGAATTTTTTAAAGAAGTAATGGATAAAAACCTAAATAATAAAAAAAATAAAAAAAATTTAGATTACTAAATAAAAAATAATTTTTTCAAAATTTTTAAATTTCAGAGATGCTCATAAATATTCATCAGGTTAACTGAAAAGTCTAGGTAAATTATGGAGGATGATAAGTGATATAATTTACCAGAGTTTATCAGGAGTCAGCCTTGCGCAGAGTTGGAATGACCAAAATAAGTGCTACATCTTGGAGCAAGAGGTTGAAAGAGTGAGAGGAAGGAAAATGTTTGTCATTTTATAGACTTAAACAGTGCTTCCTAACGGCATTTTTGATAAAGCAAAATGGACTAATAAATTTTCCAGTTCCTTTATTATCATGGGAAAATGTATTTTTTTTTTATTATTATTATTTTATTTATTGATTTTATGTAATTTCCCCACTATATTTCTCAAATTTCCTTCAATTTTTTTGTCTGGAACTAAACTGTTACTTTTGTATCATGTACAATTCCTGATATATTGACAATAAATGTGATAATGGAGGGTGGAATGAGAAAACTAAATAAAATGTTAAGTAGTAAGCCAATTCAAATATCTTGGCTCAATTATCAGTGAAGAGGGCTCCAAAAATAAAAATATTTTCAAGAGCAGCACAAACAACAGCACCTGTCGCAAATCTAAGAACTTTCAGGAAAGACAAGAACATCTGTCTGAAATCAAAAATCAGATTGTTGTGTGCACTGGGCCACTTAATATTTTTGTACGCCTGCAAATCTTGGACGTTAATGGCAGAACTACAGCGAAGAATCCAAGCACATGTTCTCCTCGTAAGAGTTTCTTCTTCCACACTTCTCACTTGTAGAGCAATCATCTATCATTCTGCTTTCCTGTAAACTACATTATTAAAATGTTTCTATGCAATGTCACTCATTATCATCTGCCTCCTTGAACCCGTTCTTTTATTGTCCTATCTGCTTTGTTTACTCTCAGTAACCCCTTACATCTTAGTGGCTTTTATCATCTTGCTTGGGATGAAATTATAAAAAAAATAAGATGCTACAGAAATATTCTAGACATCTCCTATGTAGATCAAATCTCAAATGAAACCATCATACGAGAAACAGGCCAATTGAAAGACCTCCTAACCACCCTCAAAAAGAGGAAGTTAAAATGGTATGGTCATGTCACAAGAGCTAACAATCTTTTAATTACCACCCTACAAAGTACCATCCAGAAGAAGAGGCAGGCAGAGGGAAAAAATGGGCTGACCATGTCATTGAGTGGACTTAGTGATCCGTTGCAGAGATCCAGATATTAACAATTCTGTGATCATATCTGGTCATAGTTCAAGTAAGCGGTGGAGTATGGGCATCACTTTTCCCATTTTAAAGGTAAAATGGTCACTGTTTTCTGCATTCTTTTTTTAAACTCAGGAACTAGTGACATTTACGTTAAACATCATACAAGAAACAGGCCAATTGAAAGACCTCCTAACCACCCTCAAAAAGAAGAAGTTAAAATAGTATGGTCATGTCACAAGAGCTAACAATCTTTTAATTACCACCCTACAAAGTACCACCCAGAAGAAGAGGCAGACAGCGGAAAAAAATGGGCTGACCATGTCACTGAGTGGACTTAGTGATCCGTTGCAGAGACCCAGATATTAACAATTCTGTGATCTGGTCATAGTTCAAGTAGCGGTGGAGTATAGGCACCACTTTTCCCATTTTAAAGGTAAAATAGTCAGTTTTCTGCATTCTTTTTTTAAACTCAGGAACTAGTGACATTTACGTTAAACATCATACAAGAAACAGGCCAATTGAAAGACCTCCTAACCACCCTCAAAAAGAAGAAGTTAAAATAGTATGGTCATGTCACAAGAGCTAACAATCTTTTAATTACCACCCTACAAAGTACCACCCAGAAGAAGAGGCAGACAGCGGAAAAAAATGTGCTGACCATGTCACTGAGTGGACTTAGTGATCCGTTGCAGAGATCCAGATATTAACAATTCTGTGATCTGGTCATAGTTCAAGTAGCGGTGGAGTATAGGCACCACTTTTCCCATTTTAAAGGTAAAATAGTCAGTTTTCTGCATTCTTTTTTTAAACTCAGGAACTAGTGACATTTACGTTAAACATCATACAAGAAACAGGCCAATTGAAAGACCTCCTAACCACCCTCAAAAAGAAGAAGTTAAAATAGTATGGTCATGTCACAAGAGCTAACAATCTTTTAATTACCACCCTACAAAGTACCACCCAGAAGAAGAGGCAGACAGCGGAAAAAATGGGCTGACCATGTCATTGAGTGGACTTAGTGATCCGTTGCAGAGACCCAGATATTAACAATTCTGTGATCTGGTCATAGTTCAAGTAGCGGTGGAGTATAGGCACCACTTTTCCCATTTTAAAGGTAAAATAGTCAGTTTTCTGCATTCTTTTTTTAAACTCAGGAACTAGTGACATTTATGTTAAACAGAGATCAAGAGGTAAAAATTAACTACTGGTTTAAATTTGGAAAAAATAACTATTAAGATTTTTTTTTTAAATACTAGAATTCTTTTGAGCAGACTGACGCATGTTGAAATGGCATTGTTGAAGTTTTTGCTAACATTTTTATCAAGATTTACAAACTCTACGTATGTTCAATTTCGTAAACCAATCAATGAAATTTGTATAAGCTGATTTGTTTGGAAAAATTTCTTTAACAAAACACCCAACTTTAGGGTTTAATAATTTCTTTAATTTAATTTTATAGGACTTCAAAATAAACAATATTTTTTAAGAAAATTTCCTTTTTCTTTTTTAACAGTGAAAAATACATTCTTAGGATTTCTCACTCTTGAGCATGCAACATACAAAAATATGTGTAAATATATTTTTTCTGGAACTATATTCCAACATTTTGAAGTGTTTGGCCTTGTCATTTACTTATAGTTCTCACAGACACAAGGTGAACTGGAAAATGGATTCTTGTATATATATAAAAATCTTTAAAAAGATATGCAAAAAACAATATTGCATTTTCATTAAATAAGTATTTGTTTTTATAATCATTAAATTGATTTTAAAATGGTATGAATACTTTGTGTGTTAAATAATAAAACTTTTAATTTTTCCAAAACAATTGATGAAAATTTATTGTACTAAGCTACACAGTCTAGTAAAACCAACTGTACTTTGTACCCCCTTACCTGTTTGAACTTCTCCCCAAAATTTGGTTTTGATCAGTCAATGTATGGTTATTTTAGAGGGTGTGATGGATGAACAGACAGATGGACTAACAGAAGTCACAGAATTTTATATATAGACTAAATTTCACTTGGTACAAGTCATGAGAGCCACGAGAGACATTGCTAAGAAATTAAAATTATGAGTACGATAGATAGATTGACCTTAAACTTGAAGAGGTCAAGATTGACATGTTCGGGGATGCACCCACATGGAAGATTGTTCCCCAAAGTGGCAATTCTTGCGGGAAAAGTTATGTAAGTGGAACTTTCTTTCTTACATTTAGAACATGGGGGAAATGAGGATGATTTGATTCCATGGAAGTGGTGTGGCATATCTGAGCTGTAAAAGTTTTAATTAGTGGAAAACAAGAATGGATTTCATCTGAATATTTGCTATGAAAATAGCAATAGAGTAGCCAGAGGTTTACAATGTTACATCTATAGGAAGGAAGTTGATTTGGTTTGGTTTATTTTGTTTTACGGCATATCAACCTCAATGGGTTATTTAATGCCGACAACATTTTTAGGATAGATTCGTATGAATAGAATAAGTATTCTTTGGTTTAGATTGGTTTGGTTTATTTTGTTTTACGGCATATCAACCACAATGGGTTATTTAATGCCGACAGCATTTTTAGGATAGATTCGTATGAATTGAATATGTATTCTTTGGTTTAGATTGGTTTGGTTTATTTTGTTTTACGGCATATCAACCACAATGAGTTATTTAATGCCGACAGCATTTTTAGGATAGATTCGTATGAATTGAATATGTATTCTTTGGTTTAGATTAGTTTGGTTTATTTTGTTTTACGGCATATCAACCTCAATGGGTTATTTAATGCTGACAAAATTTTTATTGCTGGTAATATGTTTTTCTTCAAAAATCTATTTCTTGGAATATTTTTCCTTGAAGAAATCTATAGCTGGTAATATTTTTTTCAAAGAAATGTATAACTGTTTGTATTGCTGGTATTTTTTTTTTAAAAGTATTTCTGATAATAATTTTTCCTTCAAAAATTATTGCTGGTAATAATTTTTTTTATTATAAAGTATTTCTGGTATTAAAACCTATTTTTACACAAGTTTGAGTGTTAACTATTTGCCCATAGCTGGGACCCTAACAGGTGCTACTACCCTGGGTCAGGGTGGACCTGGGAACACCAGCAATTAAGAGGTGGTTCCACGCTCCTCAAAACCTCCTGATCAGAGGCCTTGCTGTTGGACGTAGTTTATCATCTTACCCAGGACGTGGATGTAGTTTATCGTCATACCCAGGATGAAGGAAGAAAGTTGAAGCATGGAAAATAAGACATTGCCCACAAGACGACACAAATGATTTTGAATTCTTTGAATGTTAGAAAGTGAGAATTGAACAGCTCTAGCTATGGCAGCAATACTCCATTTTTGGTTTAATATGACTTTAGCAAAGATAAAACATGTCAGATGGAATCAGGTACTTCCATGAGTGACAGAATGAGTCAACCAATTTTCCAGTATCTTTGGCAGTAGATTGAGTATAGGAGTTCCACTTGAGATGTAGAGTGAACATGAGACCCCCGCCAAAACATCTTAGTGGCTTTGTTGCTTTGCTTGAGGCTAAACAATTAAAAGAATTTACGGATTTGATAGTGTAACCATAAGAGGAGGTTATATAGAAGTCAGTTTTAATTATTAATTACTTTACAATTATTTAACTCTAAGTAAGGCAATAAAGCCACTAAGATGCAAGGGGGTTACTGAATGTGAAACAATATGAGAGAAAGAAAACATTAAGGACTGAGAACAATAAAAGAACAGAAATTAAGAAGACAGAAGATAACAATTGACATTGCATTTAAATTTTTAAAAATCAAAGTTGATTGGGAAGCAAGAAGCTCGAAACAGAGTTCCATAAGTGAGAAGTGTGGAAGAAGAGACTGTTAGCATAGAACTTACGGTTACATGTAACCATTTCAACTGTAAAATGATGATATCTTGCTGCCAAGTAGTATACTTAAATTCACAAAGGAGGAAATCTCATCAGAATAATTACCATCAAAATATTTATAGAAAAGACACAAGAAAGCTACATTATATTGGTGGGAAAGTGATTGGAGCCAAGATGCCAAATCAATATTGCAGATTCTTCTTAAATTGATCTAATCAATCTGCTGCCAGGAAACTCAGGGTTATAGCCATGACCATCACAGAAGCATCAACATCTCTTCAAAACTGGCTACTAATGTTGTGTCCATTTACTTAAGAAATACACAGGGAGCATTTTTCTCCAAGAACACTAGTGTTCTTGCAACTTTACAACCACAATATAAAATGTTTCATTTACTTTTCACTGCTTTGAACTTATTCACTTAGATGTCTATAGTCATACACGGACATTTGTAGCACTATGTAAAATTCAATACATATAGTACTATGGTAGGTTAGGATGTTGTCAGTTATAGATGAGCTGTTTATCTTATGACAATGCCTGTTACCTCCATATATTAATATAATTGATTTGGGTGTATATTGTCCTTGCATAATGATTAAAAGATAATTCACAGAGTGTTGAAAAATACAAAATAAATCTTTATGTAACACCTGAGATCATAATACAGAAGGTTAAGGTGAAAGTTGAAGTTTCAAGAGTTCAAGTGTGAAAGTCCTGGCACATAAAAGCAATAGAGAGACAGACAAAAAATCAAGGAGGGAGTAAATGTATGTTTGTAACTAAATCTAGTAGCCATCACTTGACAATGTGGTGAAGGAAAGTGTGTTTGTTTTCAAGGTAGCAAAGACGGATTAGCTGTCTAAGGTTGCCGGCTAGTTGTGGAAATGTATTTCATTTATGGATATGTTATGATGACTGCAGAATCAGAGAATGGACAAAATCAATTTATGAACTCTGGTTTTGGTTGATTTTCCATCTGTTAATATACACATCACTACTAGATATGCTTTGAGAAAGTTGCTTACTTATCATTGGCTTGCAGCCTTATATCTTAGTTGTGAAACCTTTCTGACTGGTTAGTCATATTATATATTTATAGAAATGTGAGATTTTGGTCTTCTTGTTATTATTTATTTTTATTTATTTACTTTCTCTGTCACCACAGTTTAGTTATGTGCCATGCGTGATACATGCTTAGGCGATCATGTATCGAAAGATGCATGATTGACGAAGCAGGTTTTTTTCCCACAGTAGGTTGCCATTTCTTTCTGTGGTAGACCAGTTTCCATCTAAGGCTATAGAACCCAGTCTGTCCTGCTATTTACCCATAGCTGGTCGGAGAAGAAAAGGATTCTTACCTTTCCCAAGGGTATTAACATGTAAGTGAATATAATGGATTTGACTGGAATTTGAACTCAGCTCCTCGATTTCTCAATCTGAGCCACTATCCATTACTTCACCATGCCCCCTCCTTACTCTACTGTGCCTCCTCCATATGACACTCATAAAATGCAAGGGAGTTTCATTAGTCATGATCTAAGTAATTTTCAATGACATAACATAAAAAAAGAAACTGTAAAACGTATTTAAAAATACACAAGTATTTTCTTTTCTTTTTTGCTGCTTTGTGTTATTTTCTTTCAGTTAAAACCAAAATATACGACAAATTATTACAATACATTTTAATTCTTTGCCAAGCTGTGAAACTAAAATATGTATATATATGTGTGTGTGTGTGTATGCATGTGATTGAGTGTGTATGCGTGTGATTGTGTGTGTGCATCTGTGGGCATGTGCGTGAGAATGTGTGTGTCTATATAAGTCAGTCAGTTAAGTGCCATGTGTGATACACGCGTAGGCGATCATGAATCTTTTGATACATGACTAAGGACCTGGTCTGTCCAGCTATCTACCCATAGCTGGGGGGAGAAGAAAAGGATTCATACCTTTTCCAAAGGTATTAGCACATAAGTGAATGTAATGGATTTGACTGGAATTTGAACTCGGCTCTCTGATTCCTCAGTCCAAGCTGCTATCCATTACTCCATTGTGCCTCCTCTTGGGGTTGAAGTAATATGTTCAGATAATTCAAAATTACAGATAACTGAGTACCTAAATTAGCAAGAAAGAATAAAGAAAAAAGTCATTTTCTGAAAGAAAATTTTATGATAAACAAATAAACATTTTCAAACACATTGTTCAAGGTTTTATCTTATTATTTTTACTGAAAAAATGCATCAATTTTTGTCTGTTTTTTACTGGCCTCACATTTTTCTGCTGTTAGCCCCTGAGGCTGGATTAAAGTAGACGTATTTGCTTCGGGTTGAAAGCACAACCAACTTAAATATTTGTCAAGTATAATCATTGCTTCAGGGTTTGAAATTGGGCAATGGGACTGTCAAATTTCAACATAGGCAACATCATCAAGAATTTTCCTCGTCTTCAAAATTTTCCTTGTCTGAAATTTAATATATGTTCAACAGAAAAACACAATTTACATATAGAGATAACAAATTAAATGCCAAATTTGTACAATTATTAGAAAACTAACTACACACTAATTTTTGTCTACCTAAATCACACACATGCTGCACTCTACTCAAAACAAACTTTACAAGAAACACAAATATACCAGTGTGCTGGCCATTATCAATGAAACTCTCACTTGCCACAGATGTCTACAACTACATCCATGCATTTTTCTATATAGGCTATAAGAGAAGCTGGGCTGCAGAGAAAGAGCAGAGAGAGAGAGAGAGAGAGAGAGAGACTTCACACACACACATACATACTAACCATAGAGGCTACCCAAAAGTATGGCTGACTGCCCGTCTGACCATTAGGCTGTGAAAATGCACAGAAAAAGAATAGACTCCACTATCATGACAAGCCCAAACAGATAACCAACAAGCAGTCAGCCAGTCTAAGGATACTCCTTTTTCACGCTCTCATTTCACACCTCATACGCTGTACCTTCGAATGCTACACTGTACAACTTACCATATCTTGTAAATGAAAATAAATCTTTGGTCATTTCTCCAAACCAGTGCCTAATTTGTTTCTTTCCTCCAACCAACTTACATCTCAGATGATAAGAACTGGTTTAGTTCAGATAATTGCAAAATGTTTGGAGGATTTCAATTTTTCTCTTCGTTTCACATTCAGATAATTGAAGTTTGAATAATTTAGGTATGAATAATTGAGGAAGCACTTTACTGGCTACAAGTCTACTAAGCTCTAATGTAGGAAAAATACACTTATCAATTCTGTTATGCCATTATTATAAACTTTTGTTACTTTATAGCTTAGAAATATTGTGAATAAATTTTTTTATTGCAAATTTGAATGTGTGGTTAGTGTAATGATTATCAGCACAGAAAGTGGAATCGGTGTGCGGCAATTGAATTTTGACCAAGTCTGTTTTGATCATTTTGTATTAATGCTCTTTGGAAAGGAATGAACCTAAATTCAAAAGCAGCTTGAAGAGGAATGGGCTCTGTCAAGTCACCTTGTTCTAAACATACTCACTATAGCTATGGCTGCAGTACATATGTTGACCTTAATGACTTTGGAAATGTTTTATTGCTGATCCGGATGTGCAGTTAGTATAACAATTAATGGAATCGGTGTGTTGAGTTTCATTCACTTTGTATTTTGAAAAGTTTGAATTTATCTTCTGCCAGCTATGTGTTAAATAGCAGGACAGACTAGGCTCTTTGGCCCTGGGTGGCAGCCAGTCTAGGAAAAGGAACATGCTAAATTCAAACCCAGCCTGAAGATTGATTGATTCATTCATTTTCTGCAGTTGATCAACCCTTTGCAGGTTATTTAAAGCCAGAAAATATTTTTAGAGTTTGTGTGTGTGGGGGGGGGTGCATAATAATGATTTTGTGATACAAGTCTTACCAATTAACCCATAGCTGGGTGGAGAAGAGGTGGATTCATGCCTTTCCTAAAGGTATTTGCACGTAAGTAAATATAACAAACCCAACTGGAATTGAAACTTGGCTCTCCAATTAACAATTCCAAGCCATTATGCATTACACCAGCCATTCCCAAGAGGTCACCCATCTAGGCTCAACACTGCTTAACTTTGGTGATTGTATGGGAACTGGTGTTTCAATGTGATATGGCTGTAAGAGAAATGGGTTCCATCAGGTTATCTTGCCACAGACACACCTACTGCTGTTATGGCTACAGTACATGTGCTGCCCCACTGATCCTAATAGATTATGATACTTGTGATCATGATTGTTATATCAGTTAATATATTGTCTGTCATTTTATAATCACCAAAATTTATATCAATTGATCATCATCATCTCATCATTATTTTAGATGTTAGAAAGATGAAACTTTACAACAAGTTAATTTCATAGACTAGAATTTTTTGCAACATGCTAACATATGTTGAAAACATGACAGTATTTATTGTTATTGAAGTTATCACTGACATTTTTTGTTGAGATTTACAAACTCTACGTTTTGTTCCCTTTTTTGATCATCATCATCTCATCATTATTTTAGATGTTAGAAAGATGAAACTTTACAACAAGTTAATTTCATAGACTAGAATTTTTTGCAACATGCTAACATATGTTGAAAACATGACAGTATTTATTGTTATTGAAGTTATCACTGACATTTTTTGTTGAGATTTACAAACTCTACGTTTTGTTCCCTTTTGCAAACCAATCGATGATAAGCTGATTTGTTTGGAAAAATACTTTGACAAAAACCATACTTTGCAGTTTAATAATTTCTTTAATTTAATTTTATAGGACTTCATGGTAAACAATATTTTTTAATTTGGTTTTGATTGGTCAACGTGTGGCTATTTTAGAAGGTGTAATGAATATACGGACTGATGGTAGCCATAGAATTTTATATATATATAGAATTTTTAAATGATGCATAAGTTGACTAAATTTTATTTCAAGTTGGTTTCTTCTCAGTTGCAATTTAGTGTTTCATTAATAATATTTAATAAAAATAATTTTTATTTTGTTTGAAATTGGTCAACTTATAAAACGTGTTTTAATGAGATGTCTGTTATAATTTCAGAATGTAAAATTTATTTTTTTCATCAAATTTAATTTATATAGATTTTAATAGATATTCATGATGCACATGTAATAACTAATACAAAACAAAAAAAGTTCTCAATGAAAGTAGCCTACCTGTGATACCCCAGTGGTAATAAAAACAAGAAACAGATTTTCAATGCTAAAAACTCAAAAAATTCTCATGCCTTTACATATGCTCTGCAAAACAACAGAATAAGTTAAGCAATTACATAATGGTGAGTACTGAATGAGAAACCATTTTGAGAATGCATGAGAATACAATAAACTCGACTCTTTTTTCTGTAAAAACTTTTAATACCTCTGCTATGGAAAACAATGTAAGTTAAGCAATTAGTTAATGGTGAATACTGAATGAGTAACCATTTTGAGAGTGTCTGATATATATATTATAATAATATCTCCACTTCAGTTTCTTCAAATTAATTATTTTACTGAACCTCTTATTTCAAATTTTACTATGTTAAGTTTAAATAAATTCCTTAATGATTAATTTAAAATTTAATTTGATGTTTTGAGTGCATAAAATAAAATTATAAAATAAATTCATTTTATTTCATTTTATATCCTAAATGATTTAGTTTTATTTTAGATGTTACATAGTTAATTAAAAAGATACCTTGTTTTCAGTTTTTTAAAATAACTAGAATATTTCAAATTCTAAAGATTGTCACTGGAAAAAATTTGGACAATAATGCAAATCTTATATATTTTTCTTTTTCTTAAAAAAGTAGTCTTTTCTTATCTATATCATATTGTGAAAGAATGCATTTATGAACACCTTAATTGGAATAATGGCTCGTACGAAGGACGACGCGTGAGAATAGCAGTGCGAAGGAATCTAATTTATGAACGCGCCGAGTTGTCTATACAGAGCTGGATTAAAGAAATTTAGCGAATGCAATAGAATAAGCAGGTACGAGAATGTTATTCCCGAACGGTACAGTATGAACAGCAGCTAAGATGGTGGCTCGCTGCAGCCACACCATATCGCCACTGAATCCCAAGAAAAGGCCGACATTTCATAACAATCCTGGCCGTAGAGTTAAAACCCAGCAGCAACGGAAAACTTTTACTATTTTGCGAGTTCTTCCAGCGGCCCAGACCATGTCCAGGCAGTTGGGGAACCTCAGTAGTGGCCGAAGAAGTATGTACTACTGGGAGCAGGACGTTTGTGTAGCGAGGAGGCGAGTTGGTCCCAAATTACTACTACGAGTACAAACTGCTAGCATTACTTATTGCTAGCATTTACTTTTGGACTTTTTGAGATTTCTATTTCTCCAACAGTGATTTTTTTTAAAACATACATACATACCCCCCACACACATATGTGTGTGTGTATATTACATATATATATTATATGTATATGCTTTTTGTAAACTACCGTATTAATTCGACAGTTCATATTAAAACTTTGTTTATTGTTTATCTGGACTTACTTTGGATATTGGATGCTGTAAAAACACCACTAGGCTTATCTACGTGATCCATACACTCCACACTCCTACAGGTGAGCACTCAATTTTTTTCTTTTCTCTGATTATATACACGTGTTGTACAAAAAAATCTACCTGGATACATACTTTAGTAACAATTAGCAACGTTGTCTTAGTTTTATGTAATTTATTTATCTTGGTCTTGGTCGTAAAGAAAGATCTCACCCGTTTTTCCTTTTTTTTTCTCTGTATCAGCCGCAAAGAAGGGGCTAAAAATCTGTTTACATTGTATTGTATATAATATACTTCAGATAAGTTGTCAAATTTATTACAAAATATTTTGTACGTCAAGTAAACAATTTCCTTGTGCTTGGCGATTCTCTGAATCAGTAATGAATGTTATTTTTTTTTTTTAAATTCCCTTTTTAAGGCAATCAGCTCAAAATAGTACAATACGTCAATTGAGTTCCTTATTAATTTTGGTCACATTTTTAGCTATTTATTTCACTAAAACGTGCTTTTGTTATAGACTAATTTACGTACTTTTCAAGCTGTTTGCACTGTTTATCTGATTTATATTGCTTTGAGATCTTCCTAAAATAAAACTAGGAACATCTCAAAAGTCAAAACAATACTTTCTTTAAATAAAACTTTAAAAAGAAAAAAGAAAGACACCTGATGGCCTATCCTGAACATTACGTACATCACGTCACTTTGTAGTTTGTATATACGACGTTTTTTAACCTTACTCGTTCCAGTATAAATGGTAGCAACAAAATCTTGTCCTGTCACAGGCTCACAAACTTTACATTATTTTACCTGGTTTCATATTATGTACATGCATTTTTTTTTTTTTTTGTGATCTTATTTCTTTTCTCTCTCCCGATCTCTAAAATAAAGACTTGCCACTTAGAGATCCACTGACAAGTATATGTTTGATTTGAAAATACGGAAATCAGTTAACGACAGTTTGGATCGAAAATTTATACATTTCCTTCCTTAGCGCAGAAGAGAGTTACGGTAATTGTTCTGCTAAGAAGACGGAAAATAGTTTTTTTTTCCCGGGAAATAAAAAAGGTTTTTATTTATTTTTAGATATTCTTTTCTACTGATAGAATTTACAGATTAAAAAAAAAAATAAAAAAAGGTAACTCGTATATATATTTATTTTTTGACATCTTGTTTTAGGACGACAGGTAAAAATTAAAAAAATAAAAATTGAAAAGCTGATGATTTAAAAAAAAAAAAAAAAAATCACTCGTCAATTTTTTTTTTCTTTCAGGGTATTTAAAAAAAAACCCCAAAAAACTAAGTTTATAACTAAGCATTCCCTTAAATTTTAGGGCTTAAAATAAAAAAAAAATTTTTTTTTTTCTATTTTTAATATTTTCTACAATCTACTCAACATAGAGATTATTCATTTTCATTCCTACTCCTCCTTGGGAACCGTATATAGCCGATAGTCCCCACCCCCTTTTTTTTAAAGTATTCATAGTGTAAAATACCCGTTTGAAAACCTAATTTAACACTGATCAATAATTACAATTTGCTTCTCAATTACTAAAACAGCCATCCAGCACTTTGTAAGGGTGTAAGTATGATGATTCATTGGTCCTTGAAGAAAAAAAATTACTGGTCTGTTGGTTTCTTTTTTTTTATCTGGTGTGTGTGTTTTTTTTTCTTTTTTGTGTGTGTATGTATATTATACACATACATACATACATACATACATACATTCTGCATTTTTCTCATTAAAATAAATAGAAACTAGAGTGTAATATAGTCGGCGCTTATTTTAATACCTTTTTAAAAACCTGTACGTGTTTGTCTTTTTATGATGCGATGAAGTAGTTAGTGTGTTAGTTCTTATTAAAAAATAAATACCTAGTCAAATAAAAAGAAATATTCAGTGCATGGTGGGCCTTCTCTTGTCTGCATCCCTGCTGCCTTCCTTCCTTCTTTTAGAGAATCATGTTAAATGTAGCATACCGTACAAACGACCCTTGATGATACAAAAAACAAGTTGTGCGGTGATATTGCCTTTCTTCCTCTATCTGACAGATACAAGAAGAGTCACGACACTAAGAACAGTACCAATGTACTTGGTGTCTTCTTCCCCTCTAATTCTTTATGAATAATCGCATGATTAAGGTAAAGACAAAAAAAAGAAAAGCAAAAGCAAAAAGTTACCAACTTTTGGGATGAGTACATCGGTGTAGTTCTGTTTAACCCTAAGGTTTCCGTTTATTGTTGCAATTGAATATATGAGCGCTGTTTTTTAAAGAGTAAGATTTTTTGAGTTTTTACACATTACTTTTTTTTTTTTTTTTTTTTTTTTTTTTTAAGTAACAAGAAAAAAATTAATTGTACTTTTTAAAATGTTATTGTATTTAATAGGCGCACTTGCTTTCATAACATTGACCACGCTTGTTTTTTAAAAAAAATAATTTCTCAACAAAATAAAAAAAGGAATTGCGAGACTTTTAAAAGAAAAATCAGTCTTTCTTTAGTTTACCTAATCTCATGTTTTTTTTTTCTTTGACAATGAAAACTCTAATTATTCTTTTTTAATCTCCTTCGGGTGTCTGGTGTTCTATTGTTTGATGATCCAGCACTTCAAAACACTTTGCGGCATGCATTCTTCCTTTTTTTTAAATAAATGATAATAGTGGGGGCGAAGCATTTTTTAATTTCTATTATTATTATTATTATTATTTTTTTGTTCTGTTTATTTTGTTAGGCACAATCAATAATACATACTCAGGGTATGTTAACCAAACACAGGTGTTAAAAATAAAGAACAAATAACAAACATGTACCTACCTAACTTTCTTAGTTTTTTTTTTTTGTTTTTTTTACTTTTTTATGTATTATTCATTGTTTGACTATTTTCCCTAACAAAAACACTAACACCTGCTTCTTTTCTTAAAAAAAAAAGAAGAATTCTTGAATCTGTTTTCGAACTGCAAGTAGAACCGGAACTATACGTTTCATCTCACGAGTTTTCAGGTACTTTGCCAAAGAAAGAAAGAAAAAGAAATGGAGAAAGAAAAAGAACTTGTCAGCCGTGTTCTTTTTTTTCTTTTCTTTTCTTTTTTCTCTATTGGTTCTATTCTTCAGAACGATTTGCGGTATCATTTTTCGATTCATGAATTACATTTTCGTTGGTTTCATCATGTTTTTGAGTTTGAGGTTTTCAGTGCGCACAATCTCAGATTAAAAACAAAATCAAACTAAACATCATTGAAACAAAAATCTATGAAAGTGAAATATTTCTGAGCTTATTGCACAAAGAAGGCCAAGTGAATGGGATAAAGGGGAAGATTGTATTGCGCCAATCCTCTAAGTGAGGCCCTGTCTACCCGCCTAAAAGTCAGTATTTTAAAATAAATCTCGCCTTTAATCCGGGACACGAACACAACTATTTCCAATTTAAGATTGGCCTATGGTTTGCCTTTTTCTTTTCTCTTTTAAAGGCCTTCAAATTGCTGTTGACTCTTAAGAATCTCTTCAAGCAAGCTGCTTATTTAATTGCAGAATGAACAAAGATCCTGAGATTGAGAAGGACGTTTATCTGCAAATGGAAAGCACTAGGATTCAAAATGGTTTAATTATTTTACTTTTTAAGTGAATTTTTTATGCCTTCTTTTTTCTTTCATATAACTCATCTGTTCTCTCTCATGTGAGCAAGGGCTTATTTAACCAAGCAAAAAATTATGTGTAAAAAAAAAAAAAAATTCCTCTTTTAAATCGATACACTTTTGTTGTTGGCGGAACTCGTTGTCGAGTATTGGTAGGGCTATGGCTCATCGACATTTCCTTCAGTGTGAAATGAGTCCTATGTTGGATCTGAAGAGGCGTCCACAGCCACCACATGGGTAGGAGGATTCAGGGGATGGAGAGCTCTGGTTTTTCTTTGGAGTCTCTTTGTCTCTTCTATCTTAAGTGTCTTCTATTCTTCCAAAACAGCAGAAGACACTTTTTTTTGTACATAAGTAATAAGCCTCATTAACTTGACAGAATTTAAACTTAGTTTCCTAATTGATTACAGAGTTAAATTTGCAAGTTAATATAAATGGGTTCTAAAAATTTCTCAGATGACACTGACCAAATAATCAAACATCAGAATTAAAAAATTTTTTCTTAATCCATGGAAAATTTTTCAGCACCCCTTTCATCATATATATACGGTATACCATACTTATTATTTTTGTTACCTATTCGATATTCTTGCCAATAAACAAAGATTGTTAATTTTAAAACTTGCATAAGTCTTGTTCTTGTAGGTTTAGGTTTTTAATTTTATATCTGATACAAATTCTTTATATACAGACCCAAAGTTAGAAACCATTACTGCAGACAAAAGGTTTTTGTTCTATTTTCAGTGGCACCTTCTGTTATGTGCTAAATAATGGTTTCTCTGTGAGAAATTCTCAAAATTTAGTGACTCTTTTCTTTAGAAAAAATCTGACAAGGTCACTAGATTGTCTATTTTTTATTTTGATTTTGTAGGGAAGTTGCTCAATCTTTTGAAACTAACTATATAAACATGGGTTTTGTAAAGGAAAAATGTTATTCAGTAGCAAATAAAAATCAATCTCCCTGCCTTGTGTTGATAGCGTAATTATCTGCTTGTAATATTTACAATATTGGGTATGGAGGTAATGATTTTGTATATTGGATAATTATCATCTACTCTACTTGTAAAATCTTCTTTTAGATCAATAAACTTTACAAAAGTTTGAACTGTGAGGTTGCTTTTACTTAGATATTTTAAATGAATTATCTTAAGTGTTACAAAACTGAACATTACAATCTGGAAATGTTTCTAAAATTCAAGGAATGTGTATTTTGTAATATTAAATGCATGACTTTGTTTACAATAAATTCTTAAAATTCTTTTTTTTTTCTTTTTTTTTAATCCTACTTGAAAATAGGTTGGTCAAAAGAATTATGCTGTTCTTTTCTTTGTAACAGTTAATCTCAATGGACGGATTTAAATTCCTTGTCTGTTGTTCCCTTTTTGTCATTGAATACAAGATACATTTTCAAGTGGATGACTATTTTACTTAGTTTTTTAAAACTGTTGAAAGAAACTACATCATCTATCCAGAATGTGCTATTGAATCTTACTCGGATTAAAATGAGCCAACCCTGTTGGTGGTCTCTTGTTAATTCGTCATAAAGAATATTCTGAAGAAAACCAAGTTGGTATTTACATTCTTTACAATCAGATTATTGTCCTCATCTTTGTTATTATCACTATGTTTGGCCCGTTCTCCTGCCTTCATCAGGTGCTTGTTGATTTATGTAACCTTTAGGGAATTTCAAACTAGACTTTTTTTATTTAATCTAAATTCAGACAGTAAATAAGCAAATCAGATTTCTATTATCTGAAGAGGAGTTGTGGTAAATTGTAAGCTGAACTATAATATTCCTCTTTGTCAGTCCATCTTTTTATGATGAAATACAGTGAAATATTGGTTTGTTTTTTTTATCTTTGTTCTTGCTTATATTAGATTAAATGCCAAACTCCTAATTCAATTAATAAATTATTGTTCACTTCTTTATTTCAATTGTATGTTTGATTTAAAAATGTCAGTGTTGGTTTAAGAGAAAATCAGTAAAGTGCAATTGAGCCCAAGATGAGAACTTCAAGTCCAGTGTTATTACAGCTGAGTTATTACTGTCGTCTTTTTTTTGTTCTCTTATACTATTTGAAACAGACTATTTTAACAAACTGAACTTTTGAAGAAAGGTTTTTGAGTTAGTCTTTCATTCTCTTCAAAGCTAAAAGCTTTAATTAATGACAGATATCAAGCTTGAGGATTTCAGTCTAATGCTCTAACTACTGAATTTGTCCATGCTTTTACTTTGTTTAGAGTACCAGATGTTATTTTATGAAAGCTTTTTGTTTGTGAAATAGTTTCCCTTTTAAATGATTTTTTTTTACTTCTGGCATTGGGTGTTGATAAGTTTATCGTCTTCTGCTTTGACCACCAAGCAATTTCAGTATGCATCTTAATTTTTTTCATTATTCTCAGTGTAATGTTTGAAATATATCAGTGTTTTGTCATTTTCAGGTATACAACTATCATTGTTTACATAAGATTCTTAATAGTATTAGTAACCTTTTTCATCTTACTGGTAGAAAGTCATTGCCTTTTTGTAGTCTTAGTTCAACTCTTTACAAGTGGTGTTGGGTCATTTGCAGTTGTAGATTCAGTTGTTATTTTATGAGCAGTTGAATGTTGTCTGCTCTGTTTGACTGCTTCTGCTATGTCAAATGAATAATTTTAATCATAAATTATGAAGTGGGGAGTATGCAACCTGTTAAAACTCAATGTCACTATTAAAAATACTTTGCCTGCTATGCAAATTATAATTATATATATATATATATATATATATATATATATATATATATATATATATATATATATATAATTTTTTTTTTTTTTTTTTTTTTTTTTTTTTAAAGCAGTCTGTTGAAAATGATGAAATCCAATTTGGTAAATTTATTTCTCACTTCCCTGAAGATATTAAGTCAATTCAGAGGACTAAAAAAAGACTTTATAACAAATTAGAAGGAATTGTCTGTAAATCTGAGAATAGACATTAACATTGCATGAACAATTCTTATTTGTGTTGTTGATGTTACGACAGCCATGTTTTAATTAGGACTCATCTGAATCCTGTGTGGGCAGAAGTAAATAGTATCCTCTTTGTATCCTCTTTGCTGATGAAATGAACAAATCCAGTTAAATATGCTAGCAAATGTCTTGTGTGTTGTTTTAAAAGTGAAACCTCTTCTATTTCTTTATAAAGAAAACTATAGAATCGATTGACTGAAACGTTGGGGTCATGGCATAAATGGCACAGAGGAAAATTTCATTTGTCTTAACAACTCTTGGAAAATAACAAGGGAACACACAGAAATTACTTTGTTCCATTTGAATGTCTTGAATACATCTGTACAAATTTAAGCAGATTTTTTAGTTTTGTGTTGCACTACGTGTATTAACAATAATCACGTTAATACTGTATATGTCATGTTGAAATAATCTCTCTAATTTTGATTAAATTTCATGTTCATACAACTTTGTAGCTTGAACAGTTAAGTAATATATATATATATATAAAAAGTAGCTGTTCATATAACCTGTAGTATCTCATGTAAGATTAGTTAAATATATCAAAATTTGCAGTCACTGTCATGATTACTTACATAGTGACAGCAAATTCTGATGTTGGTAGGGGAATAAAATCATTGCATCTTTATTTATGCACTGAATGAACCCATTGACTTGACTATTACTCCACTATTTTCCTGCTTAGCTTTAGTCATTTTCTGCACTCACAAAGTAAATGTTTTTGGTCTTAGGAGTGGGGGTAATTAAGTGACACATTTTGTAATGTTTCACTTAAAATTTGTTTCAACACTCAATATGTGTGTCATGCATTGAACAAGAAAAAAAATGTATTTGTCATGAATTTAAGGCAAGCATTTTTGACAGAATAACACTATTATGTAATTTGCACTCATTTAAATGCTTTGAATTTAAACTTATCCTTTTTATTTTTACTTTTAAATACTTTTTCAATTTTTTTATTTTTTTTATTCAACAATTTGTTCATCTGCATGGAAATTTCTTTAAATTTAATTTTGTTTTTTAATGGGTACTTTTATAAACTGAAAATATAAATAATAAAATAAATGAATGTGACATTTTTAATATGTGCATTTTATATTTATACTATTTTTGAAAATCTTATCTATTTTAGAAAAAATTAGAATATAACTTTGCATTGTTGCAAATGAAGAATTCTTAATGAGGTGTCTTTGCTGCTGTTGTGTAAAGAGAGTAAATCATTGGACCTACTCAATAGTCATTTGTATTCTGTTGAATTTTTTTTATCAGTCTTTTTGGCCAGAGTTCTTCTGGTAGCATTGGTTGGGGAAAAAATATTTAAAATTTTCCAATAAGATTCTCTATGTATAATCATGATTGACTTGGCATAGTACAGTCATAAGAATTGAACGCTTGGTGACAGTTGAAACGAGACGTTTATAATCTATACAAGTATGTGTATATATAAATTAATTATTCATATATAAAAACACTTTGAAATAAAAAAGCAGTGACATTAAAATTCATGTGTTATAG
>OZ038494.1:90396893-90411893 GCA_964036315.1 Acanthosepion esculentum | reverse complement strand
TTAAAGTTGGTGGGAAAGCATGGAGCCGGAAGGGAGTTCCACAAGTGAGAAATGCAAGAGAAGAAACTGTTAGCATAGAACTTACGGTTCCATCTGGCCAGCTCAGCTGTAAATTGGTGAGATCTCGGCACCAATCTAGTACTGCTCTGAAATTCAAAAAGTCTAGGTACCATAGCGAAGAGCTCGTCCGAAAAATTACCATGAAAATATTTATAGAAAAGACAGAGTGGCAACCTTACAGTGGTAGGAAAATGACTGGAGCTGAGCTGCCAGATCAGGACCAATAATACTGCTGATTCTTTGGATCTTATCAAGGAGCTTTAGGTAAATAGCAGGAGCACCGGACCATGTGTGACAGTAATATTCTAAGCATGGATGAATGGTAGACTTATAGATATGTAAGATAGATTCTGGAGAGAAAAATTGTCTCAACAGACACAGTGATCTGGCTTTAAATAAAACTTTTATTAATTTTTATTTTTATTTTTTTTTTGATGTGTCTTGTTAGATACATTCATTTTCATGTATTTCCAAACTGGTTGTTTGTTCTACTTTGTGGCTGATAGGTCTACATTTTCTTATGGTGAAGATGGTGTTCAAACCTCGGCCAAATACAGAACATTATTTTCCAATTAGTCTGATCCTTCCCACTTGGAATAGTGGGTGTAACTAGCATGAAAACATTGAACATAAAATTTGATTATTGAGAAAATGTTAGTTTTTGTATTGTGTCTTGTTGGTAGAATAGTTTTAATTTTTGTTCAGTTAATCAGATAATTTCAAAATATCCTGGTGTCTTGAACAGGACATCTGTCATTCAGATGTAGTCTGGCATTTTGGAGACATGTGCACTCATACAAATTCAATCTTATAGATTGAATTAAAACTTCATGATTGATACAAAAATAGAACCAGTTCAACAATTGGTTCATGTTGATTTAGTTATAATAAAAAAAAAAGAAAAAAAAAAAAGCAGATAGTTTAGTTGTAATATTTGGCATATGTAAACAAATGTTTTGCAATTTCCTGTTTATGTTGAACTTGTCACGTACCTTTGAGATTGGGCACCATTTGAACAGTCAAAAGGAAAACTATCAGAAAACAAAAACAAACACACTCACAACTGGGCTACAGGGATTAACACATTCATAACCCCAGAAGCCATTTATCTTAAAGTCAACATTTTTTTTTTTTTCTTTGAATACATTTTTTTAAAAAAACTTACTCAGATAAAAATTTTAAGTGTACTAATAAAAAAAAGAAGTTTTTTTTTTTTTGTCATTTACTTTATCTGTACTATAGCCAATAAATATTGCTGTGTTGATCAGAAAATGTTTTTCGTTGCTACTACTTTATAATAAAAAAGGGGGTGACTTGCTTCTTTTAACCTTTTAGCTGTTCAGCATTGTACAAAGCAACAAGTAATCTCATTTGTGACAAAAAGCTTCTTTCTTTTTTTTTTTTTTTTTTTTTTTTAATGGCTCTAAAAGATTTTGTAGATAAATCCATTAAGCTTTCAACTTATCCAGTACAATAAAAATATAGGCTTTTGTAAGTGATTGAAGAGATTTAATAAGAATCTATATTAGTAAAACTATGTATAAGATGTGCAAATTGTAAAATGTTTAGTGTCTCAGAAAATTAAATTGACAAATCCTATTCAAATTCTGGTTTTCAAAAATTATATATATATATATATATATATATATATATATATATATATATATATATATATATATATATATATATATATATATATATCTCCAAGTATAGGATTGGTTTATATGGAATAAATTCCAATAACCAACAAATACTATTCTTAAGAGTGCTCAATACAGAGTAGAGCAAATATAATTATTTATTCGAAAATTATAACATAAATATGTTATAAAATTACTACAAAAATAGCCATTTTGTTTCAACACTTCTGCTGTCTTATCAAGAGATCATGTTGAATGTTTCTCCATTGAACACCATGACTTGATAAGACACCAGAAGTGTTGAAAAAAAATGGCTATTTTTGTAGTGATTTTATAGCTTATTTATGTTATAATTTTCAAATAATTATATATATAATGAAGAAATATAATTTTAGGTGTGTTATATTTATGGGATGAAATGCCTAATATCAGATATAGAGCGTATGTAAATATAAAAGTAAACATTGAAGTCAACACTCAGAGGCGACAGTCTGTTGCCTCAGAGTGTTGATATTAATGTTCACTTGTATATATGCACACAATACTTTTGGTACTGATCTGGCAGTTTGGCTTCAGTCACTTGCTCACTACCATAAAGTTGCCTCTCTGTGCTTTTTTTAAAATTTTTTTTATAAATACTTTCATGGTAATTGTTCAGATGACCTCTTCACTATGGTACCTAGACTGTATGAATTTAAGTAAAATACTAGACTGGCAGTGAAATTTACAGTTGAGCTAGTTCTATGCTGACAGTTTCTTTTCCTGCACTTCTCATTTGTGGAACTCCCTTCTTGCTTCATGCTTTCCAGCCAACTTTAATCTGCAAAAATTTAAATGCAGTGTCAATTGCTATCTACTGTCCTCCTGATTGTTCATTACTCTTTCTAATCATTACTAATGTTTCTGTTCCTAATTCTTCCACACCCTGTAACCTCTTGCGTGTTAGTGGCTGTACTGCCTTGCTTTGGGTAACACTGATTAAAAATATATATATATCTCACTCACTGGGCTTCTTTTTTTTTTTTTTTTTTTTTAAAAGCCTTTGTTAATAATTAATTGAGAATGAAAACTCTGAATTCTAACCTGAAGAGAGCTGGTTGGAAGCTTTCATTCTACATGATTCAATCTCTCTCTTATCAGCTCTTACAAAAGTGTGTGAGCAATATGGCAGGTTCAGTTAAAAAAAACAAAAAAAAAAAAACTGATCAGTTAGTCCCTGGCATGTTGAAAATCAGTGGAAGAGTCTACTATGTTATTACTTAGCAGTGTGACCAATTTTAATGGGATTTTTGTAAGGAATGACTTTCAATAGAATTTAATTTAGTGCATATTGATGTTTCAAATAAAATTAAACCTTAAACTGTGGGGATTATCAGTTTGATTTCATGTTGCTCTTATATATATATATATATATATATATATATATATATATATATACATACAAGTTTAGGATTGGTATATACGGAGTGAGATCCAATAACCAACAATTAATATTCTTTAAAGAGTGCTCAATACAGAGTAGAGCAGATATAATTATTTATTTGAATATTACAACATAAATATGTTATAAAATCACGACAAAAGTAGCCATTTTGTTTCAACACTTCTAGTGTCTTTTCAAGTGACGATGTAGAATATAGAATAAATGGTTTTAAAAGTTTAATTAATCTTTTTATAGATACAAGTATTTAAGTAAATGCTCTGTTTATAATAAACAGTATTAAATAACATTTACCGGCCTGAATGTATGAGAAATTTTCATAGAATATTTTTGTTCTCCAACAGGAATCGAACCTGTATCCTATATGGAACCGTCATTTCGCGTGACGTTCCTTAACCATTCGGCCACAGAGAAGCGTCCGGTTAGCAAGAAAATTTCTCGTACATTCAGGCCGGTAAATGTTAATTAATACTGTTTATTATAAACAGAGCATTTACTGAAATACTTGTATCTATAAAAAGAACGTTAAACATATCAAAAATGTCTTTAATGGTGCTGGTGCTAATAAAACAGTGCTCGATGTAATATAACAGAGCTATTAAGTACATATTAATAAATATACATATTTTGCCTCACTGCTAGCATGACTCTGAGTTTCATGCACAATGCAATCTTCAGGTATTGAGTATGAACTGACCGTTATGTAATTTGAATTAGTCATCAGTGAAGGATAATATAACCCAGGTTAGCCATCACTAATCTGGCATCTTTGGTACCTGTAGGGTGCCAGATAAGGCATCTTGCTAGATTATGGATGATTACATTAGAATACTCTTTAGCCAACGGCCAAGTGCTTCATCTCACCTTTAAAATACTCTGTAAATCATTACATATTGTTTAATGAAGGGGAAAAAAATAGATGAAATTTTAATGCAATGTTGGTAATATAGACAATTTCCAGTACTTACAAATGCCTTAAAGTGATCAAAAAATGACTGATGCAGCAGTTAGCACCAAGCAATAGTAGCCGGTCTTTGCAAAAATCTCGTAAATTTGTGCCAGATTAGTGATTACCAACCATCATTCTCAACACACACACACACACACACACACACACACACACACACACATATATATATATTTTATTTTTTTTAACTAGCATTCTGAAAGCACTACATATCTTACTTTGTTTTAGTTTTACTCTGGTTTGGTGTCATTCACCCCCTTATCTATCTTATTTTTTTTATATAATCTGTTTGCTTATTGTGAGCATTTATCCTGACGAATAGAATTCAAAGGACTCTCTGTTCTGCTCAAACTTAATGAGTAACTGTATTGTAAAGCTATTTCATCTATATGCCAACTTGAGTCAGTACTGTTATAAAATCTACTCAAGGTTTTCTGAACACTTATAATTCTGGAAGCAGGTCAATCAGTGCTCTAAGCTCTTTGTTTGTTAAATGCTTCCACTTTGCTAATAAACATTTGATTAAATAATTAAAACCTGACCAATATGTGCAAGCAATTGTTGCTCTTAAATTTTGATCTTTATTAATCCTTTGTTGACATTTGTTTGCTGCTTTACTGGAAAATATTAGCTGAAAGATTTGAAATTGAGTCATAAGAATATCTTAAAATTGTCATTTTTTAATATGTAAGCTATATGTTAATCTGCAAAAAAGGACACATTGTTTTATTTTACTATGTATTCTACTGAAAATAAACATATTTCTATTAAAAATTGAATAATTGAATAGTTGCATAATGCTTTCTTTATATTGAACTTTAATGAGCAATTTTGATCGTGTAGAATGAAATCCATTCCAATATCAAAATAGATGAGTGGAAAATAGGAAAAACCATTATGAATTTAACATTAGTCTTTAAGTTGAAAAGTGGGGGGGGGATCTTTTTGAAAATTTAATGTAAGTTGAAAACTAGATACATTTTTTTACTAAGTGCAGTCACAAAGCCATAAGTCTTGGGTACCTAGCGAGGCTCAAACATAGTACACATTACTAATAATCTGTTAGACTCTCGTTAGCTATTGCGCTATGGTGATTTCCTGTAAGTAAATGATTATAATTAAAGTTTGGTAAACAGAAGAAACTGATGCATATGAACTCTATTTGTATTTTAGAGATTACTACAGGTATGCATGACTAGATTTGGCAAGATATTTTTTCTCTGATTTCTGCTATCATTTGATCAAACTTCATACTGTTAAAATTAATAACCAGAACCTCCTGAATGCGAAGGTAAACAGTAATCAAAATAGGTTCATTGTAAAGCATAGATTATATCTTTATCAGATTTCTGATTTTGTTGACAAGATTTAATGTAAACAAATGACTATTTCTTTGCTATGGCGCCTTGGTAGATGTTATCCAAACTTTTGTGACTTTCTTCTAGTTATCTTGATTTTTCAGTTTAAAAAGATGATTTTATTTTATTTTATTTTATTATTATTTTTTTAATTGCAATGTGTGTGTGTGTGTGTGTGGAGGAGCAGCAGCAAAGCCCTAATTGGGCTTCACACTGGCTGACAAACAAATGTAGAAGGGCCCAAAGAATATAGTATAGAGGTGAAGGGATGAGAGAAGGATTGATTGTATTTGATGAGTTTTAGAACGAAATGTGAAAAAAAAAAGAAAGAACTAATTAAAAATGTTAATTAGTTTTGAGAAATTAGGTAACTTGAGGGTTTCTTCACCCTTTGATTCCAGCATTCCTGAACAATTTTAACCCTTCTGCCTGAGTTCTTGAGTCAAAATTCGCAAATAAATGGTATGTAATGTTTCACAATAGATATAAAAATAGTTACAAGTGTTTACTCACTGTTGAACCAGTAGCTGGGCATTAAGTCATTTTTCTCTACTACTGTTCAACTGGATAAGCAGTAAATTACTTCCTTGGCTGAAGTCAAAAATTATCTCTAAAAATCCTTGAGTAATTTTTTTTTTTTTTTTTTTTTATATATATAAAGACCTATCCAATGCAATGGGTAACTGTCATCATTTTATATTTTTAATTTTGTGCACATGTGTAGTTTATTCTTGATTTTGTTGGCGGCAAAGTATAGTAGGGTCAGTTGGGCACTATCTATAAGAGAAAGAGAACCATGATGCAATACACTCTGCCAGAAATTTGGAAACACCATGTTGTACTGCTTGGTATTTGTGCCAGAAGCTCAAATACAAAAATTTCAGAGTAATTTGGTGTCAATCTGAGGACAGTGCAGAAGATTTGGAAAGAGTTGGATGAGTCTAAGGGTGATTATAAAGATTATGACAGCTTGGAATATTTACTCTGATCATTCTGATAAGAAAAGAACTCCCAAATTTGTTTGTAAGGGCCTCAGACTCAACATGGTGGCCTACATCAAGTGCCTTGAGGAGGTAGTGCTGCCCTGGATCAAGAGGGTGGCTGCTGAAAGACACTATGTCTGTTAACAGGACTCTGCATCATGCTATACAAGCAGGAGAACCCAGTTATGGCTGTCAGACAATTTCTGCAACCACATCACCCCTTACATCTGGTCACCTAACTTCCCAGACTGCAATTATTATGTGTGGGGCGCAGTTGTGCGAGAGACCAACAAAACTCCTTGTAACACCAAAGATGAACTGAAGGCAAGAATTATGGCAGCATTCACCAACTTAGACAAGACCATCCCGAAGAGTTGCAGGAGATTTTGAAGTTGTTTGGAGGCCATGGTTGAAGACAATGGCAATTTTATTGAATAAATTTACTCTTTAGTATTTCAAGGTATTTTTGTATAATTTTGGTAAATATATCTGTTAAAAATGAGATGTCAGCATTATTTTCACTTTTGTGTAATTTAGAAGACAATTTATTCATCACATACTATATTTAAGTGTGGTATTTTTGTCACAGTAACAAGAAAAAAATTTCACAAAAGTTTTTCCTTTTTTTAAAAAATTTTTTTTGTAAAAAGTATTTAAAAGATAATTTTTATGGAAAGTTATTTTTTTGTTGGGGAGGTTCTTACATGGTGTGCAGGGAGAATAATTTATTTTGCCAGAACATGGTTAAGTGGCTAGCTGGCCAAGTGCTTTCTTGAGCAAAGACCTTTAGAAAACTTACGTTAATGGTCAAATCTTACCAATATATCCTTGATGACAAGTTGTCAAGTTGAATTCCATATATATATATATATATATATATATATATATATATATATATATATATATATATATATATATGTGTGTGTGTGTGTGCGAAATGCACTTTAAGGGGTTCAACTTAAGCTGACAGAAGAAACACAGGAAGAGCAGATCATAACAGCAGCTGTGATCTGCCACCAGATTATCACTGTCAATCTTTGAAAAGTGGGAGAATAAGCAGAGATATACATGACTATTATTTCATCATCATCGGGGATTACCAATTTGAAGTTCAAATGACTGAGCATTGCCGTTAAGCATTACAATTGGGGATAGGAGGACACTAATTTTGTAGTCAGCAACTATAATGAACTACATTTTCATAAAATTTGGGTTAAAGTGTTCCAGTTTTCTTTTCCATTATTTCAAAGTTTCATTAATCAAAGATATCAAGAATAACAGTATGTTTGAAGGAATTTTATTATACCATTGTCCTGTTTAGAAATTTGGTATTTTTTATACACCCGTTTTAAATTATTTTGGGCTTATTTAATTGAAACACTGTCCATATCTTTAACTGGTTGTGTTCTCATGTTCAATATGCCTGTGTTTTGGGGATGAATCCTGCAGCTGGCATACTTGGGATGACAACCATTTAAATAAATAAATTCATAGTCTGTCTATATTTCTGAGATATTGTCCTCATCTTTGTCGCCATATTTGTCACAACATTTCTACCCCAGTGATCGAAATAAAGGGTTCAGTTCGAAATTCCAACCACCTGAAGAAGGCCGGAGCGTACAACGGCCGAAATGTTGTGACAAATATGGCGACAAAGATGAGGACAATAGTCTGACTAATGTAAATACTGTAAATAAATTCATATTTAAGTGGATACCAAGTAAGGTACTGGACATGTGGATGGTGTACATTTGGTTCTGAAATTTCAGTAAGTGCCTGGATACTAAAATTGTGGTACCAAATAGTGTTTTGTTTCATAAACAAAAATTGAATATTTGGAAGATTTTAATATATATATATATATATATATATATATATATATATATATATATATATATATACACATACACTAAAATATGTTTACAAAGCCTCATGCCTTGGATTTTTGTTCCCCCACCCCGTTCAATCTGTTACTCTTATCACCATTTTTTTTTTAAATTTATTTATTTATTTTTTTTAAAGGCCTTGGGAAATGTATAATCTACCTGATTTGAGGTTTATTGGGTGAAATAAAGGAGTAGTGTTCTTCAAAATAAAAATAAAACCAATACTTGGCCCGAGCAGAAATAGGTGTCAGAAAATTGCAGTGTCATCTATCATATTTCTAAATAAAGCAAAAACTCTCAAATTGAAATAAACATTTTATATTGCAATTTAATCATGTGAGCATCATGTGGGATTTAATTATATGAGCATCATGTGGGATTATTTATATGAACATCATGTTTATGTATTTTCCTTATTGGAACTACAAATTGGTGTGTGATAAGTTATATTTATTTTCTATGTTTTTAAAATGGTTTTCTTTATTAAAATCTAATAAATTTTACTTTATTTTTTTTATTAGTATACTTTTTTATACTAATACTTGGGTTGCTTAATTTTTATGCTAGAATTACCGTATTTGACGGTATATAAGACGCATCCCAATTTCAGCAGGGCAAATCAAGAAAAAATGAGTAATTAGTAAAATTATTAGTAAATGGTACAGCCTAGGCTATATTTATGAGCTATTATTTTGGTTAAACAAGCCATGATTACAATTAAACAAAAAATAATAGTCAAAAAGAAAACAATCCTATAAAAACTTTATTATATCCTTTATATGATCTGTACAATCTTGTAACGTCTTGTAAACGTCTTATTGGAATAATTAGGATATAAAAATTTTGATTGTATTTATACCAATGCAACCGGAAGTTATCGCAAGAAAAATATTAATGAAACAAATATATTTTACAAATATATGATTTGAATTTATTGCATATAATTTTAGTGAAACAAAGTACAAATATTAAACGTGATGAAATTAATATAATGAATATTATCAATGATAACACTTTTAATCTGTATAATAGCCTTTTAACTAATGACAATAGGTATATGAAAGTTACTATAAAGTCTAAGCTGATAGGAGTTGCCAGGTAGCTAATTTCAGCCAACTATCACGAATTTTAAAACTACATATGGCATGTAAGACGCAGGGGTATTTTAAAAGATATTTTTAGTAAAAAAAAAAGTTTGCCTTATATGCTGTCAAATACTTGAGTGAATTAAATGGTTGTTATTTTTTATTGATGGCTCTAATAAACAGAAAAAAGACATTTCAATTAGTATTGTTATAATACTTTGATACAGTATAAAATAATGTAGTAAATTTTAATGTTTCATTATGATTAAGCCACACTGATATCAGTAATAGAGTTGCTTAAGATGCGGACAAATTGTTTTGTACAATTGCTTATAAAAAAAAAAAACTTATTGTTTGGCCTTGTACAAATGTCAAATATGAGGAACAGGATTCAAAATGACATGCTAACTTGTCAACTTGCTGTTCATCTCTGATTTTGTTTGGGTCAGAAAAACAGTTTAAAAAAAATACAAACAAAAGCTCCGATGTGAACAACATGGCAGGCGTGGAGAGAATGAGAATGTCATTTGGGAAGATTACAGATATTATTTCTAAGTTGACACAATGCATCAATTACTACACTTCACCAGCAGACCATGAAAAATTGGTGCTGTGTAGCCATGCTCAAACAAATTACATTTCCATCATTTTGGGGCAGATGGTTGAGTTCGTGTATGGAGGATGCTATGGATCCTGGTATTCAACAGGATGCTGTAGTGGCATTGTAATGATGCTAGGTGTGCTCTGTGAAACTGTAATCTGTTTAGACAGGCGTGACATACAGAGATCTCATTGCAGACCATATGCACCCACTTTACACTTATTATGTTTTCTCGGTGGTGATGGCTTGTTCCAGCAAGATACCGTAATGCAATCTCTCATCATACACGGAACTAGATTCAGGAACACTTGGCTGATTTCCAGGTATTTCAAGGGCATTTGCTCTTGTCAGATTTGAACTACATTGAGCATGTATAGGATATGTTACAGACTTGCTTAATTCTCTGTAGCCACAATTCAATTATAGATATATCTCTGAAACCTGCATGGAATAACTCAAGTACCTAATAGACTCCATACCATGTCATATAACCACTTCAAATAACAGGATGAGCTGCACATTATTAGGCCAATATTTCAGTTTTTTTTTCTGTTTTTGTGTGTGTGTGTGTGTGTATATATATAATCTCAAATATGCAGTGCAGTTCAAGTTATCTTAAAATGAATCATTGATACAAAAAGTAAATTTAGTAAAGTTAATGATTTAAAATTTTTAAAGATGCATTAACCTACTAATCACTCGATGAATATTATGATCGTTGTTTTTTAGAATTATAAGCTGTATAAGGTCTTTCTTAAATATGTAAGTACTTTCGACTGTTCATTTAGTCATCTTCAGGTATGGAAATTATTTTGTTTTTGGTAAATTTCAGGTATCATCTAAGACGAAAAAATATAATGCGAATCAAAATGTTTTTTTGTTTTTTTTTTTTAAATGTGTTATTGATAACGGATATAAACTTTTGGAGTGTGCAGTCATTGCATGCTAAGGTTGAATTTTGTTAGCAAAGGGATTTCAACATTTTATATCATTAACTTTGCTCATTTACTTTTTGTATGAATGATTCATTGTTATATATATATATATATATATATATATATATATATATATATATATATATATATTCACGTGTGTGCCTGTCAGCACACACGTGAACCCTACACAACATAGGGTATGTGTGTATATGTATATGTGTATACTAATTCTTTATAATAAGACAGTATGTATGGAGAGGGAATGTACGTATACATATGCATGCTGACAAAAGCACACACAATACAAAATAATGGAAATAGATCTAAGAACACACAGGGGTCATTAAAAGATAAGAATACAGATATCTTTCCTCACCCATCTCAGATCAATCTTAATTATTATATTACCTTTCACACAGAAGATCTTTCTCACTGCCAGTTCAAGGAAGACATTTGTGTCACTAACACACAAGAAAGAGAATGTTTAATATCAAAAAACATTAAAAAAATTAATTCCTTTTAATAAAATGTGGAAATATCCACTCTGATGAAAAGTTGCAAGACCAGAAACTCGTGTAGGAAAACCATGGAAAATGAAGCATAATATTTTTTAATCCGCCCCCCCCAATGTTTGCAGTTTCTATCTTCTTTTAAATACATACACTTTTCTCTCATTGGAACTACTATAACCTTTTCCTCTCTCTCTATCATATATATAATACACTGTTACATTAGAACATGTAAGTTACTACTACAAAATTGTATATATTGTTTCGACGTTTAATAAACATCTCCACAGGTAGTTAACAATGAAGGCACTATCATTAAGTACCTGATGAGACATTGTTAAACAAATACAAATGTGCCTGAATGAGCATCTGCAGTAGGGATTGGCTAGCCGCCCAAGTAGACAGGTATCCTCAAATACGAATGGCCAGCTATCACACATATATATAACAGAACTTATTCTGATGTTACTAAATTTGTCTAACAAGTTTTGTTTACTCAGTATTTTATTATATTTTTCCAGTCAGTATATAAGTAGCTATACATCCAGAACAAATTTATAAAGAAACTGTTCAAGGTTTATAATATCCAAGTAATTTCATATAAAAATTCTTTGCTCTTACCTAATATTAAACGACCAATTCTGTGCCAATCTCTATCCTACACTGCATAAACCTTTTTATAATCATCATCCACACACACACACACACACACACACACACACAGTTTGGCTATGGGGTTGCCTCTTGCTCCTACTCTTTCTAATTTCTACATGGTTCATTTTGAATATTTTTGCTAAATGTATGATTTGTTTGGCATACTGATATTTTTATCTAGATGAAATAAAAAAAATCTTTTGAGGAAAAACATTATACAATTTAATTTTAAAAAAATTAACAGAATCTCTTTACTTGACTTTGTCATAATTTTACCATTTCATTAAATAAAAAAAAATACATTAGTCTCAAATATCAAGCAACTTTCCTCAGAGATGTAAAATAGATGTTATAAAGAATAGGATCAACCAATCTAAACTGATTTCTTTTCCCCATACACCATATTATATAAAGAACTGAGTAACGTATATTAATACATCTCCCAAATCATGTTGTTGCACAAATAAATTTAACTTTAAAACTTTTAGAAATAAAAAAAACAAAACAAAAATAACAATCCTGATATAAGTAATAAAAAAAGCCTTATTGATCTATTCTAACCAGATGAATCATAAATAATATGAAAATGCCATTAAATTTATCCTTTATGAATACATATCACTTAATGATTGCAATAAATCCATAAGAATTATCATTTTATTACACACAAGTGAGTGCTGAAATTCTCAGCTCAATGACTAAGTATTAAAGGCTGTCACTGTATTTACCTATCAAGCTTTAGATAAGAACAGCAAAGCACGGGCTGTGGCCCTGGGTATCTTAAAGGCAGTCAACAGGGTTTGATATGCTGGCCTTTTTCACAAGCTCAAGAGATACGGTGGGTGAATATTTGCCCAATTCAATCGTCCTTAACAAATCACATAATGAAGGTTGTGTTAAATGGCCAGACTTCTAGTTCATTTCATATTAATGCAGGGCTCTATCCTTGAACCTCCACCGTTTCTGATCTTCATCAATGACCTTCCGAATGCCATCAATTCCCAACCAGTCATCTATGCAGATGACACATCTATTTACACCTGTCTTTGTCAGATCTGTCAGACTTGAGACTAAGTAAACTTGGCAACTCAAAAAGAACCTTCAATCAGTTGTTAACTGGGGCAAAGAATGCCTTGTAAATTTTAATGACTCCCAAAATAAAACTGCTTTCATTTAATCACCATAGAGAACCTTTTCTGCTTGCCATCAGCATGGCTGATGCTAACCTCCAGGAGAGCGACACTCTATACCATCTTGGGATCACATTTTCCACTGACATGAAGTAATGATAATATTGCAAGGTCTACTGATAGGACAGTTGGTTCATTGTGTCATGCCAGACTATGAATGCTGGTCAATGGGGCATTATTGGGTAAGTGTTAACGGTTATTTCTAGAAGCTATTGAGTAGAAATAATTGTGAATCCAAATGCGTTTATTTGTAATTATTGTATAGTGTTGTTTAAGTTATAAATCATTATTGATTACTTAGTGTATTTTGCATTTATTCATTAATTATTTGTTGTTGATGATGATGATGATTATTATTACTTGTGTTTGTGTTCATTTGTAGTTTAATTGGTTATTATTTACTTAATTTGTTTATTTACGTTAATTTTTGTTTATTTGTTGCATTTCATTTTCTTCCTTTTGGGGATTGGTTATGTTATTTGTTTAGTTTAAAGTATTGGCTTTGTCTAACATATTTAATGTGTGTTGTATATCATGCATATATTTGCATTTTTCATGATGTTTCACAAGGTGTTTTTAGCTTTTGATTTTTAAGTAATGTAGTAAAAATTTGTTTTCATGTCTGCATTCTGAGATAAGTATATTTGTTTTAGTAATTTGTGTTGGTCTGGAAGTAGATTATAGCTATTTTTTCCTTGATAGTTTAGTCTTTGTATTTAATGTTGTAGTCTGATGCTGTTTTCTTTATTTTCCATGATATTTTTGTTTTTAATTTCCCATATATGTTTAGAAAGGATTGTGCTGTTTGTGTATTTATATTTGTAAAGGATGTTTTATGTGCATAGTTTCTGTTTCCAAGTTCCTTCAGTTACTCTCTCTCTCTCTCTCTCTCTCTATATATATATATATATATATATATATATATATATATATATATAGATATATATATATATAGATATATATATATATATATATATATATATATATATATATATATATATATAGATATATATATATATATATATATATATATATATATATAGATATATATATATATATATATATATATATATATATAGATATATATATATATATATATATATATATATATATATAGATATATATATATATATATATATATATATATATATAGATATATATATATATAGATATATATATATATAGATATATATATATATATATATATATATATATATATATATATATATATAGATATATATATATATATATATATAGATATATATATATATATATATATATATATATATATAGATATATATATATATATATATATAGAGATAGATATATATATATATATATATATATATAGAGATAGATATATATATATAGATATATATATATATATATATATATATATAGAGATAGATATATATATATATAGAGATATATATATATATATATATATATATATATATATATATATAATAATGAAAAGTGTGTGTACATTTGCGTAGGTATGAGTGGCGTCACGACGACAATTTTTCCTCCCACTTACATAAAAACACCAATACACGCAACCTACACAAATCCAAAATTTTAAAAAAATTAATCAGTTTGTCTAATGATCGCAAAAATGTGAAACCCAGGGTCACAAACTCACATTAATCCACCTAAATATATATATAAACAGACATGACAGAATTGAATAG
>OZ038494.1:90366893-90394393 GCA_964036315.1 Acanthosepion esculentum | reverse complement strand
AACAATATATTGTATAAACAGTCAGGAAACTTGAAATAGTTTCTTGTGAACACTATTTACATTATTCGGACTATTGTCCTCATCTTTGTCGCCATATTTATTACAACGTTTCAACCGTTGTATGCTCCAGCCTTCAGGTGGTTAGAATGTCAAACTGAACCCTTATTTCGCTCACTGGGGTAGACTGTTCTAGTTCTATGTGTCATGTTTAATGGATGTCAGTTGAATGTAAATAGTGTACATAGTATCTGTCTATATTTCTGAGATGAGGTATTGAGTTTCTTGTGAATAGAGAAGTGATTAGAAGTTTCTATCTAAACTTCTGGGATTTAAATGTGGACAGTTGTCCTCATCTTAGTTATTTTTATCACAGTGTTTCGCCCATTATGCCCTCCAGTCTCCATCATTGTTACCATCATTGTCAATCTTGGTAACCTATAGGGAATTTCAAACTGAACCTTTCATTTAATCTATGGGGTACATTGTTCTTGCTCTGCTTCCCATCTCTAGGGATATATCGTCTAGTACACACTGCTCGGCCCAGGTATTGAACTCACAATTACTATATCACCAAAATCATGAACCAACCAACTCAAAAGTTTCATGAAAGACATTAGAGGGGCAGAGGCTGACCAAGACCTATTTTATTTCCTTGCATATAACACAAAAAATATTGTACTCAAAAGTCACCTAAAAATTGGTGTGGTGATTGTTCTACTGAAAAGTAGAAAAAATTGATATGTTACTAAAATGAATATTTTTAACTGTAGTTTTAATTCTTCCAACGTATAAGCTTGATATTTCAAGTTTAGTGATGTTGTAGTCGGAATCAGAGGTTCTTTGAATGGAATCTGGTGAACCTATGTAAAGAAGTCTATTAAAAGAAAATCACTTTGAAAAAGATGAATTGAAGGAAAAAATAATTTTTTTAAATTGCTTATCTACAACTATCAGAAAAGGATGTTAAAGTACTTTCCTGTAGTTAAAGCATGATTTTCTGCATGTTTAACGATAAAAACTAAAAAAAAAACAACTAAAAATCCTGATAATAGATTACATGCTAAGGAAAATAGGAGAATCCAGTTATTTACTTCAAAGAGATTTGCACTAAGAAATATATTTTATTTGTGGCTAATTTTTCACTTAAAAATGCAGATATCGAGAATTATATTTACATTTAGACAAGTATCCTAATCTTTGTTGTTATTATCACGGGATTCTTGATTACATTATTTACATTGTTTGGACCATTGTCCTCATCTTTATTGCTATATTCATAATGTTTTGGTCATTGTACGCTCAGGCCTTCTTCAGGTGATTGGAATTTTGAACTGAACCCTTTATTTCATTCATCAGGGTAGATTGTTCTAGTTCCACGTGCCATGCCTCTTCTAGATGTCTCCTTTATTTTCCTTTAACTCAACTCAACTCACGTATTAAACTCACAACTCTGGGTCAAGTCACTTGATCCAACCAACGCTTTTATCGACCGGGCCATGTGTTCTTGAGGATTCTTGTTGTTGTGCTTTCTGGCCTTCAGGCGTCTGTCAATTTGGATAACTTTCAGAGAATTTCCAAGCAAACACTTTATTTAATCTACAAATTGTTCTTGTTCTACTGCCCATGTCTGGGGCTATCTCAGCAGTGGAATGATATATTAATCTATAGATTAAATAAAAGGTTGTTTGAAATTCCCTGAAAGTTAGCCAGATGGCGAAACTCCTGAACTAGGTAGGAGGATGCAATTGCCAAAACATTGTCATAACAACAAAGATGAGGACACTAATTCAAATGTAAATAACACCTCTTCCCAGGAATTCTGACAAATCAAGAATTCTTTGTTATGGACTAAAGTTGGTTCTGTTCATTAAAGTTTTTAAAGATATGGTAACATCCCTATTACTTGGAACACTTGAGATTGCAATGAGAGCAAAGATACTAATGGTGTTTTGTAGGTATTAGACATAGGATGCTAACAGAGATTTTTTTCTGAGAGGAAAGCTTAAGTGACCCATTTGACCAATATTAAAGTTGTCACAAGAAATTTGTTGACAGTGGAGTAGATCTGAAACCTGTAATTAGCTTGAAACATAATTTGAATATTCCTTAAACATTATAATTACAACTCTCTTTGAGAACTTTATGAAAGCTATAGATTTGTTAGTATATATTTGGGTGCATCATCTTCAGGACATAGGTGATCATGGCTTTCCACAATTTCTTGTTCTTCCTAGTAATAAAATCCTTAATAACTTTTCTCTTTTTGTTATTTCTCCTAAACCTTGTTCTGCCATTCATTTACTCAAGCTCACTAAGTAGGTCATGTTTCCTCTGTCCCTCTTGCCTTCAATCTGTCCTGTTAGTATCAGATTTTCCAAACCCTCTTTCCTTATGTGCCCTAGAAAGTTTTAACTATCTCTTCCAGTGCTAAGTATAAGTTTCCTTTTTCTCTAAAACTTTGTCATTGCTCACATGTTCAGTCCATGATATTCTCAGCATCCTTTTGTAGAACCACATTTCTGTTGCTTCGAGTCTCTTCTTCATCTGTGCAGAGATTTTCCAGCATTCACTACAATATAAGAGGACTGATATCATGGGTATCTCATTCAGGCTAACTTCTTTTTTTATGTTACAATAAACAGTATTTTTAATATACTTTAAAAAAATAAAATATATATTGCTTGTAGGTAATAGAAAAAAAATAATAAAAAAAAATATTGTTAGACATGTTTTCATGACGGTGTTTGCTGTTCAAATGTAGGTTATGACTGAGGAGCTTCCAGAAATGTATTAGAAGTAGAATGAAAACAAACTACTAGAATTGTGCTAGATGGTGTTCTGGCTGGTAGGCTGCCAGAGACATGCTTGAGGGAATTAAGAATTGAGGAGAAGCTGCTCAAGATAAAGGGAAATGTTAAATATGAACCAGGAAGTTTCTCTACAGTAATCTACTTATCTATCTTTGTGTGTGTGTGTGTGTGTATGTATGTATGTATGTGTACACACACACACACACACACATGTGTGTGCTTACTTTCTTATCTCGTTCTATGACTGTAGTATTTATGAGGCCTGGTTTATTTTAAGAAGTTTCCTTTTTATTTAAGATGTCATAATGTAACTTTCTCTGATCATAGAGATTTTTTTATGTTGAATATTAACTATGCAGTAACTTATAATTTGCATAAACATAAATTAATATTATTGGATATTAATGAAAATATGAATTTCAGTAAATTGCTAAATTTTGAATATATTTATGAGAATTTTCTTACGTCTAGTAAATTTTGTGATTTATCACCCAGATGAAGGCTGGAGAGCACAATACCTGAAACATTGTGATATCAACAATAAAGCTGAAGACAATAGTCCAAATAATAATTACACAGAGTAATATAATTGCACAATTAGTGCTGGTGTTAATAAAATAGTGCTCAATGTAATATAACAGAGCTATTGAGTATATATTAATAAATATGTATTGTCCAGTCTCTACTCACCACCTGAAGATTGTGTTGTGCATGAAGCTCTGAGTTGCGCTACCAGTGAGGAATAATATATATATATATGAGAGAGAGATGAGTAGAGATTGACTGTTAGATATTTATTAATATATATTTAATAGCACAGTTATATTGAGCACTATTTTATTCACAGCATCACTCAATGTACAAAAAATATATATATCTCTGAATGTAATGAGAATGAAAATATATAAATTCTAACAGTCACAGCATTAATTCAAAAGAGGGCTCAATACTTATAGTAGAGCAATAATTATTTATAATTTTTTTCATATAAACAAAAACAATTTACTCACTACAAAGATGTAACTTTGTTTCAGTGCATTTAATTGCACTTTGACTGGTGAGAACCAAAATGAACTGAAACGAAGTTGCATTTTGTAGTGAGTATATTGTTTTTGTCTATATGAAAAAAATTTATATATATATATATATATATATATAATCTCAAGTAGAAGACCAGATTTTGCCAATTAAAATATTATGAGTGAAAGTAAGATGTTTGTTATAAAGAATATTTTCATGTTCCAAATGATGCTTCATCTTATGAATATAGATATTCATGTTCAATGTAGTTATCAGCAAAGGTGTGACTTTCTTGAATTAGAATGGTCAATAAAACTAACCAAGGACTTTAGGGGGGATCACATAAAAGGATGTACTTTCTGTAGGCTGAAGCACCAAGACTCTTGAAAATAGAGAAATGGAAAACTATGTATATAATTATATATGTAATTCCAGTAAACTCCTCTGTGGAGTATAGGTCCAGAGCCTCACCATGCTAATTGTTGTTGCTATAGTTGCTGTAGGCTTTTATGGGGTTGGAGTTGCTAGTCCCATGCCCACCAGGTTTTGAATTCAGAGGATGTAAGGGTGGTATAATGGATAGTGGCTCAGAAAGAGAAATCGGAGAGTAAATTCCAGTTGAATTTGTTACATTCATTTACACACAAATGCCCTTGGGAAAGCTATGAATCTATTTGTTCTTTGTCTCTCTAGGTAGGAGTTAAATAGTAGGACTCGTATCTGGAAAAAATATATGTTAGATTCTTAATGCAATATTCACTCACAAAAGAAAAAAATTATTTATAAAATACAGATTATGTTTCAGCTTTAAATAATTTACAAAGGGTTGATAAGACATAAAAAAAAAATAAATCAATCAAAAACTGATTGCCAACCCAAGCTAGATAGCCCAGTCTGGCCTGCTATTAACCCTAGCTGGGGGAGAAGAGATATTTATACCTTCCACAAGGGTATTTGTCTGAAAGTGAACAAAATGACTTCAACTAGAATTTGAACTTAGTATGCCGTTTCATTTTCTGTGTTGATAGTCACTATGCTATATGTGCATCTACCAAAGAGTGCTAGTGTTTATAAGTGTCAAATGTAAAAATGAATTTAAAATAGGCAGCAAAAAAAAGTTTGGTTTACAGCTTCTTTCAAATAATTTATTTTAATTCTTTTTCTTCCCCCCAAGGGTATCTTTGATGAATATTTCAGGTGAAAATAACCTTTAGGGTTGTAAAATTTGTACCAGATTTTTTTGTACTTATTTTATATTTTTTTTTTATATAGTTTAACTTAATTTGGCTTGATTATCAGAATCACTACATTTATATTTAGGGATCTGCTTTATATTTCTCTCTGTACAACCATTCATTTTTTTTTCTGTTTTTATTCTCTCCAGGAAATAAGGAATTTCATCATCTGAGATTTACAGAAGCCAAAAATATCTTTCTATTTATCTTTTTATTTTTTTATTTTTGGCAAACAGCCAAGTTTATTAATCAAGAAAGAGTCGGACTAAAGAAGTAACTTTTAGGTTTTATTTTCTACTTTTTTAAAGATATCTTTCATATTCTCTGCTTTTCTGATATCTAACTGGATATTTTAGGAAAGAAAAAAACAAAAAGAAAAAAAAAAACCTGTAAATTTCTCCCCTAACCTCAAATTGCACCATATTTGTATTATTTTTCTTGTTTGTTTTTTTTTTGTTTTTTTTTTTTACTTCTTTTTTTCTTTTCTTTCTACTTAAGTGGCTCCTATGCTGCAGTTCACGAACTTAGTGCCAACATTGTTGTAGGTCGGCTTTCATTTTATCTAAAAAGAGAAATGGCTTCTAATTCAGATGTAACTTTTTTTTTTTGTATCCGAGTATATGTATTAGATAATATTAGAAAGAAAGGGTATAGTCTAGCATGTACTTCTAGTTTCTTGGCTCATAATACATAGATATCATGAATCTTACCACTATAATATTATTGACCCTTTGTATTGGACTGATAACTCTTTTGACAGAATTAGGATATGAGAGACAAAACTTGATGAGCTTTTCTACAGTTTAAGCTAAACTTAGTATATGAGTACATTACATTTTATGGATATTGTACATTTTCTAAGCTCTAAACTAACATTAAGAAGAAAAAACTTCTTACTAGAATTTGAAGGAGGTAATTTAGAGCACTTGATACTTTGAACTTCGGATAGTTGACTTTTTCTAAAGAAAGTAAGTTTTAAGTGGCATTGTTAGAGGCAATTTTTTTTTTTTCATCCTGGGAGAATTAGATTACATAAAGGTTTATATTATAGTAGATACCTCCACAAAATTGCAATACCCAAGGTTTAAAATGAATTTTAAAAAATGAAAAAATCTTTTCTTGAAGCTTTTATTTTAGTTTTAACTTCAAGCTAATAGATTAAATTTAATATTTCCAATAAGCAAAATATTTTGCACTATTTCAAAACTAATTTAAATTGACTAGAAAAAGTTTTTGTTTTGAAATTTCTTAAATTTTTTAATTTAGTACCATTCTTAGCCATCTGTCATCAGAACGTAATTCTCTTTATTAAAAAATATTCCAAAAATATAGATTTCTGAAACTTTATTTGAGGAATATTAATCTGATTTGAAACAAATATTATTTTAAGTTTAAAATGTCACAGAAATGCATTTTTTATATGTCTGTAGCCGTTTACAATGTTGTTCCAGTGGTGGTGGGGGGCTTTATCTATAAAAAATAATTGAAGAATATAACATGAGCAGCTTTTTATATATAACTTTTAAGTACTCAGTAATTTAAAAAAATTAGTAAAATATTCTATGTAATCTAATGTTTTATTGAATTTTATACTTTGGCTTTGAATTTACTATGGTTTTTGCTCTTAATTGTCAAAATTCTTTTCAAAATACTTGGGGTTCATAAATTGTAATAAGCTTTGTGATTTATGATTAGTAAATATAGTTTTACTTAATAACACTATTCCCTAACCTTAATATCATTGAAACTAAATTTTAAAAGATTTTTAAAATTTTATAAATTCTAATTAAAATTTTAAAGAAAATGGAAACAAATCTTGTAAAAATTCATTATTCATTGAAAATAAATTTTTCTTAAGACAACAGTGTTCATACTCATAAAAGCAATTAAGTTTTTCTAATTAAATAATGTCTTAGTTCTATTGCATGTTTTTTTTTTTGTTTTTTTTTTTTTTATGATTTTGAGCAGATTTTTGTAAGATGAGGTCCAATATTACATAAATTGATTTAAATTTTCCAAGGAGTTTTGATTTTAACTAATATAGTCATTAAAAATTGTTGAATTTCTCAAGTTTTCACAAAATTGAGCGTTTAACATATATAATAATACAAAATTTTTACCAAGCTTGTCTAAAAAGAAAAGCATTTCTAAAATAATTTAATTCCCTTGTGAATAAGTCCTGAAAGTTTCATTAAAATTCGACAATTACTTGATTATTGCAAGAATTTCCAGATCCGTGTGTCTTTCATCGCAAAAGAAGACACCAAGATTTGCTATACTAATTTATAGCCCATCTGTTGACACAAGAAAAACAAGATTTTTAACCAAAATTTTGATTAAAAAGGATCAAAAAATATAATTAAATAATCTTTGGTCTTTCTTTCTTAATAATAACAAAGATTATGAAGATAAAACTTATTTGTTTTATCAATTTGGGGGCATTTTTTCATCATATGCTCTTTTTTCAGTAGGTTAGTGGAGGTAAATATATTTTAGGTTAAGCCTGGAAACTGTAAAATAGGAGTAAAAAGACAGAAACAAGTCTGCATAGAGATACAGATTCTGTTTGTTATTTTGAGATTGGAAAAGAAAAAAGTATAATCAGTGTTCAGTATATAAAAACATATAATTTTGAAAGGATAATCATCTGAAAGGAGTCAAATATATTTTAAAGAAAAATATTTGGGAATTTCACTTAATTTTGACATATTTGTCATCAGGGAACACCACTGAGTGTGACACGTCATCCATGTTGGGGAAGACTGACTGGTATGTTGACATGTGGGTCATGTGACAAGCAACTAATTGTTGCATACTGATATGTAAGGTCCTGACTTATATACTGCTGTTTACCTTAGCTAAATGTTGATAATTGATGTTGTTCAGGATTTTATGCATATCTCTTCCCAGTTAGACTGTGTTATATTCATGTTGACTTTAATTTGGAGGGGGATTAAATATGTCTGTGTTAATCTGGAAGTAGGGCTCAGAATTGAGTCTTCTACTCGAATCACTGAGCCAAACCCAGAAGTTCTGCACTATTAACTATTAGCATGAGTGACACATTATCTAATATATAAAGTTTGTGTATGTGACTACTTGAAACCTTGAAGTTGATTATCTATTTGTGTTTGTAAATATGTAAAACAGACATTAAATACTTATATCTACTTGCATGTGTTTTATACCTTGCCCAACTTCATATAAGAAATATTGTGCTTTAAAAATCAAATTTTAAAAAGTTTTTCTCTTTTTTTTTTTTTTTTTTTTTCTTTTTTTCTTGTATGCTTTTGTTTTATTGACAACTTTTATAATGAAATTTTTCTTATTCAAATAAGCCATTTCCTGTTCTGAAAGAGGTAACCACTTGAACATGTAAATCACAGCTTTGGAAGTAAAAGAAAGTAATGTTGAAAATTTTAATAGTATATTTTAATAATCTAAAAAACTAAATTATAACATGCTGCTATATATAATATATAAATGCTTTCGAAAATGTCTGAAACTATTTAACTACTTTACAACAATCATTATATACAAATAAATTGTTTGTTTGAACCACTTTTTACTAAAAATTAAAAAAAAGAAAAATTTAATTTATAACAAAAATGTTTTTTAAACAAGACATCCCCTGTCTTATGTACAAATTTAGGTTACAAAGATAAAGATTATATTTCTAACTTTTGACTAAATATGAAAGTTATTGGTGATTTTGTTAATGTAGTGTAAACTATTTGTAGAAGCAACTGTTGAAACAGATCTTGCATGAAAGGATAAAATTGTTGTGTGTTTACGACATTTAAATATACTTGTCTTCTGAATAAATTCCCTTGAAGTCTTTTCATGTTGTGCACATGGGTGGGTTGCCACAAAGCTTTGTCAGTAGTTAGTGACTTTAAATTAAACAACTTCTTTTGTATATGCTCTTTTAAATAAGTACTTATACATTGGCTTTCTATTATAGTGGCTGGCATTAATTTCTCTTTATTTACTTTTGTTTGAGCGCCTTTTCTCTTCTCCTACCCACCAGTATTTCTTCATTTATTTAAGGGATTAATCATTGATTATCTTCAAACTTAGTTTTTTGTTAACACAACCATCTTTCTGCTACTTTTTTTTATTTTTTTATTTTTTTATTTTTATGCATCCTTTCAAAATTGTTTATGACTTTAATATTATCCGACTTGTTACTTACAAGGGAATATTTTTTTTATTATTTCAAGAGGACATGAAAAATTGTGATAAATCTATTGATTTGTGGCCATGAAATTTCTCGGAAACCACCTCATTAAAACCAAATGAATATTAATTAAATGAGTTATATTTACAAATTTTAATCATACTAAAAACACATTTAACAAAATAAACTATAGAGATAGTTTTAGAAGAAAGTTTTAGATTGAAATTAGTAAATTGTGTATTTATTTACATTATTTGGACTATTGTCCTCATCTTTGTCGCCATATTTATTATGTTTTGGCCGTTGTTCGCTCTGGCCTTCTTCAGGTGGTTGGAATGTCGAACTGAACACTTTATTTCACTCACTGGGGTAGACTGTTCTTTATCCACTGTGCCATGTCCTCAAGGACACATGGCACAATGGATAAAGAAACTTAGTTAGATCCAGTGACAGGACCCAAAGAGTGTGAGTTCAATACCCGGTTAAGGCAGTGGAGAACTTTCAGAGGGAAATTAACAGAAGATAACTGATAACTGACATCCATTAAACATGGCACGTGGAACTAAAACAATCTACCCCAGTGAGCGAAATAAAGGGTTCAGTTCGACATTCCAACCACCTGAAGAAGGCCGGAGTGTACAACGGCCAAAACGTTGTAATAAATATGGCAACAAAGATGAAGACAATAGTCCAAATAATGTACATAATACCTCATCTCAGAAATATAGACAGTGTATTTATTTATTTTTTAAAGATCTGAATGGAGTCTGCAGCAAGAGGCCTTATGTCCATGTCATTAAATCAAGTTATAAAGTAAGACAGAACAAAATGACTGAAATACTATTCTTTACTGTTTGTTATACTGAAGGACAGTGTCAGTTGAAATTAAGGATAAAGTTGTGATAGATATCAGATATGCTCGGATCGACATACACATGATAGGCACAATGGCCAAAACTTTGTTATAAGAACAAAGATGAGGTCAGTAATCCACAGGTAAATAATGATAGCTCCTCATCCTAGAAATTCAGAGATAAATCTATCAATACATAGACAATGTTTTTAAAATGCAACCTTAAAATGAATATAAATTTTTTTTGACAATGGCTTCTGAAGAAAGTGCTTTGAAATTGGATGATTTCTGTATACCTTCAATCAGAAAAGAGGAAAAATTAATGAAAAATCTTAAAGAATTTAATTGGTCTTCAATCTGCTGTCCAAGTACCCTTGTATAATATTGGTTAAAATCTGCTATACTTCAGAAGAGTAGTCTGTATCAAAGCATTTGTAAGTTTGTACCTAAGTATTATGTATATAGGCATGTGGCCAAATGTTTATAATGTTTGCTTTCTGACCATGAGACCCACGTTAGAATCCCACCAGGGTTGATTTGACAGGAAATGGTCTTCTTTATGTTGTCGGTCTGGGGAGGCAATCCAAGTGTGCAGTAATGTTGAGAAGTGTCAGAAACAATTCCACAGATTGATACAAGCCATGTAAGTGAAACTAGGTAAATGGAACTGTTCAGAAGCCATCAATGGTTGTGCTAGCACTAAGTCGTTATTACTGAGGGTTTGAGTATACTGGCCTTTTTTTAAAAACGTTGATCACTACAGATTATGCACTCTCTCCTAGAAACTCTAAGATTTGCTCAGCATAGTATAAATCATAGGTTTCTTCTATGGGTGTTGATCAGGCATCTGCAACAGAGATTGGCGAGCCATCTTCCGGAAAGGTGTACTCAGAAATGAATAGCTGGCCATTATGTATGTATATATGTGTATACAATGTGCATGTAACCAAGCGGATAGAATGTTAGTATTCTGTTTCTGAGACTCTGGTTTGTATCTCACCGTGGTCGATTTAACAAGGAAGTGACGACTTAATATCGGGCTGAGGAGACAAACTCAACGATTGGGAAGTGCCTGAAAACCATGCCAGGGATTTATCCAAGCTTTGCGAGTAAAATTCAGTAGATAACTGTTTGGAAATTCAAGATATGCTCAGCATAGTTACAGTATAAACTACTGGTTGGTTCTGTGGGTGTTGAACAAACACAAATGTGCCTGAGCAGGTGTTGGCAACAGAGAATTTCTAACCACCCTCACTCAGAAACAAACAGCCAGTTATTTTATGTATACAAATTGGTGTTGAAATGTTCCCAGCATGACCTACTTCCTAAAATCTGACCAAATTTCAAAATTCCCTTTGGAAGGGCTTCATGGTTGAGTGAAGTTTTCAGCATCTCATGTGTGTGATTTATATATATATATATATATATATATAATCAGCAGAAGAGCAGCAATGAATGGCCTCATTCTATTTGTATGTCAGGCCATGTAATTCTTTTTGGTATGTCTGTCTCTTGCCTGCAGGTAAATTCTCATAAACAAAGATAATGATGGCAATAACAAAATCTAACAGAGCTTGATTTGTATCTTGATCCATTTTTGGATGGACCCAAAATCTTCTGGCATTTACAAAAATATTTTATTTTTTATGATTACAAAAGTTCAATTTTAACTAACTAGTTCTTTACCGTATTCCAAGACATATGGAGTAGTAAGTACTACACTGAATACTATGTTTAAAGTCATTTTACACACTCTAAAATTGAGGTACATTTTCTTACTGGTTTAATGGTAGAATAGTGATTAGATGCTTGAACACTGTACTAGTAAACAGGTATTAAAGGTTCAACAGATATTGTACTCTTAATATTTATATTTTGATGTATTTCATAAATACTAACCAACTTAGAAAATTGTTAAAATTAGTGTTGAGTGTCACTAACTTGATACTCACATTTGAGCTTTAGGCCCTTTCAGACATAATGTTTACATTCTACTGAGGTGCAAAGATTAAAATTTTGGGGAAATTTGTTTGACTTATTTCAGATGGTGATATTTTAATTTCTGAGGACATCATGTTGCTTTGAGCAGTTTCTAATTTCTATATTGTTGTTCTGCATTTCTAAATATCATTTTAAAATCAATATTTTTTTTTTTTTTTTTTTTTTTTTAAGCCTTCATTTGAAAGAAGTTCTTAAAATCTTTTTGATTATGTATTTCAAATTTGTCTTGAACAATTAATAAGCTGATTTCTTCACTTTGATTTTCCATTCTCTCTTTCTTGTATGTGTCCAGTTATCATGTGGAGATGAATTAAGAGTTCAAGGTACATCTGTAGATTCTTTTAATAAGGGAGTGGCTATGTGTTGGTTGAATCAATCGATTGCTGCTGTATATTACAGTAATCTCTCTTGTTTTCATTAAACATTTTATTTTCACACAACTCTGAATTATGAATGATGTTGAAAAAATTTGTAATGTTGGTCATTTGTTACATTGTCGTCATGATATGTGAATGTTGAGGTGAGACAGAAGAAGGCAATGATGGTGTGTGGGGGCGCGTATAGGGACATTCTGTGATGACATTAATAGGAAATCTATAGAGATAATGTGGTTGAGAAAGATTTTGCTCATGTTGTGAACCAGTTGCTTGTTTTTATCCAACTGAATAAAAATAACTTAAAAATCCTATACAGGAATAAATATCTGTCTTGATTTGTGAGATTTATGTATTCTTTCAACTTGAATATCGAAGTGATCAAGTATTAGTGGGTGAGAACAGGATCAATACAAGATAGGAGGCTGTCTTTTTCTGCTTGATTACCAAAAGTAGTCAAGAGTGAAAGAATTGGGCATTCAAGGCAAATCATTCTCATTCTCTGTTGACATCGACTGTTTTTATTGAATCTCTTTATCCTCTACTGGTCTTCTTAATTGTAATGTCTGCCAACAGTAATCAATCCAAAAAGTTCACCTTCTGATATATGGTGACCTTGTCTCTTCCATTTAGCCCCATGATAAATCTTTCCAGAAAGGGTATATCTGGAGTTGTATATTTCCATGCATGTAAGACGACCTTTAAATCCCCAAAATCATGCTTTTTGAAAAAATAATATTGCCAGCAATACGTTTTTGAAAAAATAATATTGCCAGCAATACGTTAATTCTTTAATATTCACAAATGTAATTAGGATTAACTAAAGGCTTCTGAGATAAGTTACTTGAGAGAAGGCATAAATATTGAAATCTGAAGATGTATTGGAATAGCAAAATATATCTTCCAAAAGCTAAGCAAGGTATTAAGGAAAAGAAAAATTTAATTTGATACAAAGAAAAGTGTTTAACCTATAAGGCAGTGAATGCTGGACAATTTCCTCAGATGAAGTAGAAACTTGAGGCAACAGATATGTAGTTCTTCAGAAGGCTGTTGAGTAAACCATGGACATAGCATATGAATAATGAGAAAGTTTTAAGGAAAATAGGAACAAACTGGATACTCATACTTAGAATAAAACAACTGAAGTTTTTATGACACATAATGACAAAATAAGGCTTGGAAAATTTGACACTCACAAGACATTGAAAGCAAGAGGAGTAGAGGGAAACAGTAACCTATTTAACAAGCTTGTGTAAATGGATGGCAGTACATATAGTGGGAGGAATAAAGAAACATTTCTAAGAGCTACAAAGGATAGGAAGTTGTGGAGAGCCATGATTATTCACATCCTGAAGGTACACAGCACATAGAAGATATACATTGAGTAGAAAAAAGTCTTTTATTTAGTCATTTTTGGGAAAACTTACTGTTTTCAGAGTGATAATCAGTTACTATATATACTTGTGTATAAGCTGACTTCATGTGTAGTGTGAACCCTGAATTTTTTGCATTAATTTTAAGCCCTCCAGAAAAAAAAAATTACCTGTGTATAGTGCAACTAGTAACTGAAAATGCATGATTTTTAACCATTTAAAAAAGAAAATTACCTAGTTATTTTTATTTATTTTTTTCTTTTTTGCATAAAAAAAAAAATGATCATATCTTCTTTTATGTGCCAAGTCTTTTCAGGGCATAGGTGATCATGGCTCTCCATTTCTTCCTATCTCAATAAGTTTTGTCTTTTCGTTATTTCTCCCAGACCCTGTTCTGCCATCCACTTGCTTAATCCTGTTAAGTATGTCATGTGTTGCTTTCCCTTGTCCCTCTTTCCCTCTATCTGCCCTGTGAGTATCAGATTTTCCAAACCCTCCTTTCTCATTATGTATTAAGAACATAATTCATATTCAGATTACATATGGTCTAAAACAGTGATACTAAAGTGTTTTGTTCTTAAGAATCATTTTCCTATTTAGTCATAAAAAAATATCGAGCCCACTCTGAGTCTTTTGCATATAGGCTTTTATATCTATTGATATTTTCTCTTAAAACTAACTTGGAATTATTTTTTATTTTTAGTTTTAAATACAAATGTCTTTACTTCCATCTTTTTATTTGGTTTAAAATGTACAACTTTTTCCATCTTTCTTTTTTTTTTTAAAGAATTAGGACAATTTTGATCTTGTAAATCTTAAAATGGTTCTTAAGAATGTTATGTGGTGGTAATGTCAATAGATTAATTTTTCTACATATATACAAGATTCAAGAGATATTAAAGGTATACATTTAGATCTTATATAATACTGATCCCCCCTGCCACAAGGTTCATTTTGTGTGTGTGATACTTAAAAAATATAGATAAAAAGCCTAATTGGTCATTTTTCTTGTAATCTGATTTAAGTACTTATTTATCTTTTGCATTTTGACATTTTAAAGCCCTGAAATTAAGATTGAACTTAAATAAAGGACATCTATTATTATATTTTCCTTTTATTTATTTATATATATATATATATATATATATATATATATATATATATATATTTATTTTATTCATGTTTTGTTTCCTATATTTATTTAAATTAAAGATTATCTGTAAAGAAAAATATAACCATAGCTTAGCTAAGCCTGGCATTCTAGGTAATCTGAAAATGTCAAATTAGATAGTCAAAAGTAAAGTTAGAAATTCTATGTCTTCAAAATAGTTACCACTATGCAAAATAATAGATGCTTTTGTATCAAGAGACTTGATTATGTAGATATTTTACATGTAACAATTTGTCACAGGCTCATAATGGTAGGCACCTAGATCACTCTAGGAAAGTTTTGGTGGGCAGTACTTAATTAACTGGTCCACTCATTAAAAAAACCCAAAAAAACAGAATTTTAAAATTTTTTTTATTAGACCTTTCTCTACCCATGACATTTGTCAGAATAAAAAAAAAAAAATGAGTTTTATCATTTTAGAAGGGAGGGTCCTGTTCATAATATAAATACCATCTCAAATTGATCCCCAACTTAAAGCATTATCTGTACTTTGTTTTTATTTACATATGACAAGTTTGAAACTGTTTTGATAACTGTTAAAAATTAAGAAAAAAGAACAACATCAGTATTACACATGCTGGCATAAGCACAGTTTAAAACTTGACATTTGTAAATATAAACAAAGTACAGATAACTCTTTAAGAAGTTGGGGATCGATTTGACACTGTATTTATATTATGAACAGGACCCCTCTTTTTAAAATGATAAAATGTTTTCTGATTCTGATAAATGTAAGTTGAAGGTCTAATGAATACTAATCTACAAAAGTTATTTCACAAAATATTTATTTATTTTTAATTTATTTTATTTATTTATTATTTATTTATTTTTTTTATGAGTAGACCAGTTAATTTAAGTAGTGCCAAGTTTTTGAGACTAGCTTACTATCACAACATAACAGGCACCCAACAGTTTTGGTCTTATGAGTTTTTTTTTTTTTTTTCTTTCATTGTAAACTTTCACTTTAGATTCTACACCTTTCCTACCATCAAAAAGGATTGTTTATTATTTGGTTTGATCTTTTAGTTTTTGTCAGCATTAAAATGGATATCATTTTCACATATTTCGTCTTTTGATCATTTACAAAAAGATTGTAAATTTTGACTTTCGCTCATTGTATGAGCTGCTATATGTTCTTTGAAAGATTATATGGATATATCAGTTGTTAGCTTTGTTGTCCAGGCTAAGCAAAGCCTAAAGTATCCTGTTGTAAACTATATTTGTCATAACACAAGGCATAATCAAAACATGAAGTACTTTAAGTTGAATATTTATCACTTTATAAAAACATAAACATTGCGGGTTACATTTTAGTCTTGAGTTTTATATAAATAAGCTTAAATAAAGTAAGATATTAAAACCTTTTTCTTTTTCATTGCCTTTGAAAGTTAGATTGCTATGAAAATAATCTTGTTTTTATTTTTCTAAATTTGAAAGTAAAATTCAAGCCGAAAGAAATTTTTTAAACCCAATCTTTTCTAGACATTCTTTTTATAACCTACACAGCATCCACACTTCTGATGAAGTTTCCTCTATAGTATCTACACTTTACGAATTTAAGTGCCATTACTAGATTGGCAGCAAGGTCTCATCCTTTTACAGTTGAAATGGCTAGATGTAACCATAGATTATATGTTGATGCTCTATTCTATGGCACTCTTTGCTTGTAGAATTTTCTTTTGGCTTCTTTCCCAGTCAACGTGATCTTCAAAAATTTAAATGCAATTACAATCATTATCTACTGTCTTAATTCTTGTTCTTTTAATTTTCTCTTTCTCTTTCTTTGATAATTTTTTTCCCCCTCATATTCTCTAACACTCAGTAACTACTTGTATCTTAGTAGCTTTATTGCCTTTCCTGGAGTGAAATGATTTTAAAAAAAACACAAAAAAAAACATGTCTATTGATTATTGATGACAATTATGTATTCATAAGGTAACTATATAGGAAGTGATTATGGAACTCTTGCAAAAAGAAAGGCTGGATTTAAAAGTTTCCTTATTGATGGAAACTGCTATAAAAACGTAATATATTTTTATTTACCATGGGCTGTGGCTTTAGATATCCCAAAGGTGTTTGAGAGGGTTTGGTATGCTGACCTTCTCCACAAGCTCAAGGTCTATGGTGTCTCTGACCAGATATCTGACTTAATCCAAATCATTCTTAAATCAATTAACGAAGGTCGTGTTGAACGACCATACTTCTAGATCATTTAGCATTAATGTAAGGCAGGGGAACCCAATGACTCTATCCTTGAGCCTATGTTGTTTCTTATCTTCAATGACCTTCCAGATGTCATCAGTTTCCAATCAGATATTTATGCTAATGACACAACTATTTACTCCTGTCTTAATAGTAAGTCTGAAGGGTCTGACAAAGTAAAACTGGAAGCTACTCTTGAAAATGACCTCCAATCAGTTAACTGGGGCAAGAAATGGCTTGCAAATTTTAATGCCTCTAAAATGAAACTGCTATCTTTTAATCACCATAGAGAAACATTTTTGTCCTCCATCAACATGACTGATGTTAACATTCAGGTGAGCAACTCATAACATCTTCTTGGTCTCATATTTTCTACTGACACAAAGTGAAATTATTATATTGAATCATTTGCTAAGTCTGCTGCCAGAAGGATCACTATGTTGTGCCAGACAATTTTTCTTTTCAGAATCTCTCTTGGAGATTTATAAATTTAACATTCATCTGTGCATGAAATATTGTTGTCATATCTGGTTTGGTGCTCTGGCTATATATCTAGAGATTTTCAAAAAAAATCCAAAGAAGGGTCTGTAATGTCATTGGTTCTGACCAGGCATCTTGACTTCAGTCACTTTCCCGTCCCATGATGTGGCTTTCTTCTGCCATTTCCTATAAATATTTTCATGGCAATTGTTCTAACGAGCTTTCCTCGTTAGTACTTTGACTGTATGTATTTAAGCATACTACTAGATTGGCAACTAGGTCTTGCCCTTTTACTGTTGAAATAGATATAACTGTAAGTTATATTCAAATAGTTTCTTTTTTTTTAACCTCTCACCTGTGGAATTCTTCTGGTTTCTTGATTCCCTGTCATCTACAATCTCCAAAAATGTAATTGTAATCTTCTGTCTTGAATCTTATTCTTTTATTATCCTTTCTCGTCACTAAAGTTTTCTCATTCTCTTCCATTCCCAGTAGCCACTTGCATTTTAATGGCATTATCACCTTGATTAATTAAAAAATACAAAGAGACTTACTTTAGTTGGAAACAAGGCCATGTGTGGAGTAGACAGTGCGGACCAAACTTGTTATGCTAGAGATGTCTTGTTACACTATGTCTCTACTTTAATTTTGATATTTGTACTTGAGTCTTGAAATAAACAAAAGTTAAAGCAGGTAAATTTGTTGCTATTTACTTAGCTTAGTTTTGAAACAAGGCCATAAGTATGGGACACCTAGTGAGAATAAAACGCGCTACTCAGTGGTAATGGTCAACTGGACAAGTTTGTTAATCATTACCTCAACCTGAGTCACACCTGAAATGAAGAAATTTAGTTCTTGATTCTTTTGAAATAATTTAAAAGAAAAATGAATTACATATTAATGAAACTGTAAAATGTCAGTCTTTCTCCAAATAACACTGAATAGTACATGACTAATCGACATTGTAATATATTTTGGTTAATAGCAAGAGGCTAAAAAGCATCTTCACGAGTACGTTTATTTATTTAATCTGTCAGTTAAAAAACAAGCAAACAAAAATCTTGTGAACAAAAAAGATTATTGCATTAAGTGACATGTGTTATAAATCATGCAAGAGATTTTCAACTGATTTTGCATGTATATACAACAACACAGGCTCTTCTTGTGTACCAAGTAAGATGAATTGATATTGTGTATTAGCTTATTTTATGGTTATTTCCTTTTTATCCAATCCTAACACAGATCTGGTGAAAATGACTCAGCATCACACATATGTAATGGCATTGAACCTGGCCAATGTGTAGACGGGAGATACAAAATAACCAGTGCCTGCTGAGAGAAGCAGCTGTCTGTAGTTTGTTAAATTTTCAAAGTCAGATTTAATGCAATCATCTGACTGCTCTGCTTGCAAGAAGCAGAATAACCAGTTCTAGCAGAGATAATTCAACGTCACTGCTGTTAACTTGGTTGCATTTATCCATCTTGCTTCCTGTGTATTGGCAATTGATAACAAGAATGTTTCCTTGCAATTGGCTACATTGCTGATTGTGTGTCTATTGTGAACAAGCTTTTAATTATCAGCCGAAAACACAATACCATTCACAATTCCAAAAACAAAAACTCATTCAGCTAAATTAACTGATAAACTGTCTTTATGTAAAAGTTTATCGATTTATTCTTGTATTTTGACAGATTTGCACATTTGTTGCAAGCTAGTAAATATTTCACTTTTTTCTTCTTTTTTTTGCCGCAATTTTTTTTTCTTCTGCATATTTTTAGTTTATTTGTTGTATAGATCAGAGTTTAAATCTTTAAAAATTCATCATTACTATGTTGAATAGCATTTTTGTAAGTTATATATATATATATTAAGGTTCACCCAATACAAAGGTCAGAAGCCACTCATGGTAGTGTTACTGAATGTAAGAAGAGGTAAGTTGCAATAGAAGGAAGCAAAGATTCTGAGGATAAAGAGGATAGATAACACTTGGCCCTTAATGTGAAATGGTTAAGATTGCAGTATTCTTGGAAGCATCCATGTGGGAGTTCCACAAAATGGCAGTTCTCAAGGAAAAAGCAGTCCAAATGGAACTCCCTTCTGACAAATGGAAGAAATGTGTATGATTAGACTCTGTAGACATAGAATGTGAATCCTAGCTATGAAGGCCTGAACTGGTAGCTTCTAAATTATTTTGTACTTACTGTAACTATATAAGCTTAAGTTTTATAGCAGCTTCCTAACTAGGAAATGGATTTAACTATTTGTTCTTTTAATAATAATTTTTATGGTAGGATTATGAACCAATAAATTATAGTAATCATTTTAGTGCATTCCTTTCACTTACAACTTGCTTACTCATAAGTCACTCTACTAATAGTTATTTTATTTATTTATTTTCAATCATTATTAATTCTTTTATTATTTACTCTTAGTGAATATCCTTCTCACCAACCAATGGTAGTAGTGACAATTTGTACTAATTATGACTCATCTACCACATCTCTATTTGCTATCAGTGACTACCATTATTCACCAATATTCATTGATAATAGCTGTGGTCATTGTTAGGTCAGTACTAGTATATATAACTACTCAGCCACTTTCTAAGATAAAAAAGAATGGCTTTGAGCAAATGTGAAGCCTGTGGATCTTGGTGAAGATCATCCTCTTTCAAATATTGTGAACTGAAAAGAAAATAATTGCATAATCAAGATGTTGATGTTTTACACTATTTCAAACAAAAGGTTAGGAAGAAAGCCCCATCAATACTGGTAAGAGCAATAAGTTTGCGAATTTGAAAAATCTACTTACCTGAAAAATTGTTTTAATTGAAAGATATTATAAATTTCAACTGATGGTAGCACTGGCTGCTCTGTCAATGAATACCAAATGTTTCCTTATAAAGAAACTGCTAATATTACCATTTTATAAATTTCAACCGATGATAGCACTGACTGCTCTGTCAACGAATACCAAATGTTTCCTTATAAAGAAACTGTTAATATTACCATTTTATAAATTCCAACTGATGATAGCACTGGCTGCTCTGTCAATGAATGCCAAATGTTTCCTTATAAAGAAACTGTTAATATTACCATTTTATAAATTTCAACTGATGGTAGCACTGGCTGCTCTGTCAATGAATGCCAAATGTTTCCTTATAAAGAAACTGCTAATATTACCATTTTATAAATTTCAACCGATGATAGCACTGACTGCTCTGTCAACGAATACCAAATGTTTCCTTATAAAGAAACTGTTAATATTACCATTTTATAAATTTCAACCGATGATAGCACTGGCTGCTCTGTCAATGAATGCCAAATGTTTCCTTATAAAAAAAATGGCTAATATTACCATGACCATTCCTACTGTTTTTTTGTTTTTTTTTATATAAATCCTTATCCTACTACTTACTGTCAATTATAGTGGACAGTGTAATATGTGAATATAAGTTCTTTACTAATGCTAGTACTCCTAGTTAATGTAATGACTAACTATATGTTCTGTCAGTGGTTATGTCATTTACTATCAATATTACTTTTCACATACATTGCATTTTCTCTCTCTATCTCTGTTTTGCATTGAAGAAAGTAATGAGCATTCTGAAGTGATAGCCAACATGATTTGACACTTTCTTTTTTAATGTCTTCATTTTGTTCACAGATGACCTGTTGCCAGATGTTTTTTTTGTCTTTTTTTTGTTCTCTCTCCACAGATGTTATTTTTCGCTTGCCAATATCCTAATGATCTTCAGAAGTCAGTCATCCTTGAATATTAGTTGGCTCTGGTGGCTTGGAACAATGATTTATGTGTAGACTTTAACACTATCACCATTCACCTGTTTTCTGTTATTGAAGTGAAGAGGATTTAGTAACCTTTAACATAACCTGAAAAATAAAAATATAAAATAAAAAAAAGACACCTAGTGAAACGACCTTTTTCTCTTCATATGATTTGCTTAAATGATTTCTAATAAAGTGATTGTTTCTTTGATAATAGCCTTATTCAGTCAACAATTGCCCTAATTCATGTTCACTCATAAAACATACAGATTGAATGCTAAAATTTGTGGAAAAATATTCTATACGAAAATTTGCAAAATTACATGGTTAATCATCAAATTCCAGTTTTAATGTTCAATGTTAGTTGTGTACTTTTCTTCTTTCTTTCATTCTTCCTGTTGTATTATTTATTATATTTGATGTTGGGAAGTTGAAACCATTTAGAAACCAAATGTAAACATTCAAAGAAACTATAATCAAGTCAAGAATATAGCCATTCTAAGTTTAATCAACTTGGTAATTATAGTTAAGTTAATGACAATATTAGTTTTGTACTGAGATGAAAGCTCACCAAAAGTAGGTGATTACAAATTCTTCTGAGAGGAGAGCCCTTTCTAAGCTGGAGAAATATCTCTGAAGTTCTTATTTTGTTTAAGTTTTCTAACAATCTAGTATTTTATTATTATTTTTAATTTAAATAGTATACTCACATGTTAAATTTATAATGAAAATTTTGACATTAGCTTATTTCCTATCTTCAAGCATTTGCTATGTTACTATATATGTAATCATGAGAGTGAAATAAAATGTTGATATATTTGTTTAATAAAGCTCACTTGTGATATCATGGGTTGCATCAACAGCTAATTTCATTCAAATAAACCTCAGTTGGGGAATCTGTACATGCATTTGATGGTCTGTGCAATATACATTTGGGAAATTTGTTATCTCTCTCTCTCTCTCTCTCTCTCTCTCTATATATATATATATATATATATATATATATATATATATATATATATAATTTCATTAAATAATATAGACAAGTTTTGTCTATTTATTTTAAGTAAATTCCTTTCATATTGTCTGATAAGCTTAATAACATTATCATTGAAAGACAAAAGAAAATCACCATACTGATACATGTTTATAAATCCTATCTAAGCTTTTGGCTTACATAAGACATTATCAAAGATGACAATTACATTACAATATATTAGGCAATACACGGACAAAACAATAAAGATAGTCTGTTTTTGTTGCATGAAAGATTTCCAAGCCACGACAATCTCATGTATATGAGTTGCAGAAACGAAAATCACACCGCAGCTCGTGACGTCACACATGACCACGCGAGAGTGAAAACAAGAAGTATTAAGTATGGGAAGCCGTTGGGATAAACCAATGGCTTCTGTTATCAATTATAGGCATTTAAGAATATCTGTGGAGATTTCATAGTTTATTTTGATATATATTATGCCTGGTGATCTGACATTACTTTGAGAGTGAGGGAGAGAACAATGTTCAAAGTGATCCCATTGTATCTGAAATAAATGGACAAAATGATATTTAAAAAAAAATATTCATTTTGTAAGAATAACTTCCAAAAATTACATTGGCAAATTTTCCTTGGAATTTTAAGACTTTAAAAAGAAAATGTAATTCAGTTTCCATGATTCTGAATGATAAAGTTCAACTCATGAATTATCTGTCCTGAGCCTGTTTGTGTTTTGTTGTTTTTTTTGTTTGTTTTTGTAATTCACCACTGAAAAGTGCTTACTAAATTTATCATAAAATTTTGTTTCATTATTTTATTTTTATTTTTTATCTTTTTTAATTTTTTAACTGGGAAAAGTTTTTGAAAGCCTTATTTTAAGATAAACAATAACAAAATAGACAAGCCTAACAATTAAAGTTAAGAAGTATTAATTGGCCTGTTTATTTTAGTTTCTATAAATTGTTTTAGTTTAAAACCAACAGATTGTACCTTTTCAATTTAATTCCATTGCTCAAGGGAAAATAATATCTACACAGATATATATTGGTTGGTTTGTGTGACAAGATAAATGTCCTTGGCAAAGATGTCTTGATTTCCTGTTTGTTCGAAAATGATCTGTAATGTATACTATTTAATACTAACTTATAATGATTCAAGGTAAGTGATTTTATATCTTCGTCTTTAATGTTATGATCAACAACATTGATTTATTTTAGAAATTCAAAAAGAATGTTATTTATTTCTTCGTTTTTATAAACTCTTTGAAAAGACTTATGGGAAAACAACTTAAAAATTAAAGAATAACTGAAATTTGAAAAATAAAAATGTTATTTTTAAATTTATTTCAATGGATGCTGAATAAAGACTGAAGAGTCTGTTGTTCCATCTTGAGTGTCAAGTTGATGAGGCTCATTACTACTCATTCAAATTACAAAAAGAAACCGTAAAAGTATCTCTTAATAGTTTTGTAAAACCTGTTGGATTAGGTGGATTACAGGATAACAAATTGGTGTCACTTTGTGACCTACTTGTAACCTAAATCCCTAAATGATATAATTACCCTTGATAGCAAAGAAGTTGAATAATTACAGAAAATATAAATCAGTCTATTTTGCATTACTTTCATAAAGGATTATAAAAATATTCTTTTTTGAAATTTTTAAACTGCTTAATCTATAATATAAAACATACAATGTGTATGTTATATATATCACATATCTCTCTTTTCATTATAATGAGATATTCCATTATGGTAACATGAAGCAATATTTGATGTTGATAAGTGAATTTTTTTGTGTTAAAACTGGAATATCTTGTTAGTAAGTAGGGGAGATCAGATTGCTAATGTATTTTTAAAATTTTGTTTAATCAGATGCGATGTTGCCTCGCTCTGTCTTTTTTACAAATACTTTCATGGTAATTGCTCCGAGGAGCTGCTTTCGCTGGTTCCTAGGCCTCATGAATTTAAACGTCCCATGAGGCTGGCATCCCGTTCCCACCCCTTCACCGTTGAAACTGTTAGATGTAGACGTCTCTTCTACTCCAATAGCTTCATGTCTCGCACATCTCGCCTGTGGAACTCCCTTCCTTATTCCTGTTTCCCTGACAAATACAATCTCCAACTATTTAAGTGTAACGTCAATCGACATCTCCAGCTGCCTTGATCTATCCACTTCCCTTCTCCACATCCTTTCACCTTTCATTCCTATCTGCTCTCGCTCCAAGTCTTCTGTAACCCCCTTGCCTTGATCGATCCACTGTCTTTCTCCACATCCTCTCCTTTACCACTCCTATCTGCTCTTCCTCCAAACCTTCTGTAACCCCTTGCGTGCTAGTGGCTTCCAGCCTTGCTTGGGGTGATAAGCTTAAAAAGAAAAAAGTAGAATTCTGCATGCAACAATAAAGTTAATTTTATAGATAATAATCTTACTTTACTCATATGCAAAGTATAACGAATGCAAATTGCCAGTATGCATGAACTGTTATAATTCACAAAAAAGAAAATAATTACTTTTAATGCTGGGGCACATTTTGCTTTTACTTTCCAAAATCAAATAAGAAATTTTTTTAATCCAATTTTATAACTTTGTGTTGAAATCCTAATATCATTTTAAACTAATTTTTTCAAAAATAGATTGCTATGCATTTTTTATTTTTACTTTTTTTTTTTTTTTTTTATAAATTCTAAATGGTAATAACTTTTTTTTATAATTTTAAAGTGCTCAACACTTGTAGCCTTGTGCCTTACTAATTTAAGCTGAGTAATTATTAATTTTATTAATCTTTATACTTGTAATTTTGGTCAGAGCATGTTAGCAAACAGATAAACTTGTTAGTCTAGTAAGTTTGTTTCTAATTGCGGTGCTCCATTACTATAGCCTTATGCCAGAACTATTTACATATTTATCTCATACCTGAAGTCGGTGTTTGAGTTGCCTCAGTTTTTAAATGAAAACTAGAATTTTGAACACTTTTCTTTTGCTTTGCAGCTAGGCTGATTCTCCCCACTTCAAAATTGCCATGTTATAATCTTCCTCCTCACATTTGACCTTACTCCATATTCAGTTAAAATTAGTAAATATCAGACTTTTTTCAAAACAATTTTCCTTTTAAATTACACCATAAACTATGAATTAGGTCTTGATTTATTAGAGCCATGAAATAAAAAGTAATATTAGCACTTTATATTTTAAGACACAATGTCACCATATTTATATGTAGAACATCTTGAAGTTAATCTGCTCATTTGGCATGACTTTAAGTTCTATATTTATTTCAGATATCTTCTTAAACATAATACGCTATGTAATTCTGTACCATCCAGAATTAATGTGCTTGAAATATCACAATTGCTTTTCAAATTTTCAAATAGAGGCTGTGTATAAATTCATAAATTTGTGTCTAAGAATTCTGTGAAGTGTTTATTATAGTGATTATTTTTTTTTTCCTCTGTCTGAATTTACAATAAAAGGAATTCTATATATCAGGGGTCAGCAACCTTTTGCTAACTATGTACTGACTTAGGTTTTAAAACCATTCAATGTGCTAACAGCATACGTATTTTTATACAAGTCAAGGTCAATATATCTGTTCTACAATATGTTTCATATAGTAATATGTAATATATATACTTTAGTATATATTAAAATTGAAACGGCTAAATATCTTTGCTTTGTAGTAGTTATTGGTTCAGACTTGGCAGTGTCATTTGCAACTGCGTGCCATTTAAAATTGCTTGGCGTGCCACAGGTTGCCGATTCTATATCATATTTGGTAACTTTCTGGAGATTTTGAATCGAATCCTTTATACAATTTCTATTTATAAATAACCAAATGGGAAGTGAATGATAATGCCATGCCGGTTTTCAAGTTGGGAATACAAATTGTTCTCATTATGCTTGTCCATGTTAGGGATATGTTGTATTTAGTCAGATATCTCAAATTAATTCATCTTTTGTAATTTTGCTTTTTCTACTGAACCAGAATATAGGATTTTTGGCAAACATGCACAAATATGCTTGCAATAAGATATCCTGTTAAAAGGACAGTTGTTCCTACGGCCCCACTTTTTTTTAACTGCTTTCACATTTCAGCAATGTTTGTTTTAAAAAGCGAAGATTAAAATTGTAATAAAACCTAAACATGTGAAAGTGAATTCATATATTTTTGTTCTTGAGAATTTATAACAAAAATAATAAACACTATTTATTTATTAGATTGTTTATTTACACTATTATATTATTTATTGGAATGGTTAGCAAAACATTGACTAATTGCCAGTTGATTCAAACTTTATAAAATGGTAAATAAACACTTTATTTATTGGAATTGAAAAACATCAGCTAATTGCCAATCAATTCAAACATAATGAGGATTTCCTTATAGTTGGTTCACATATTTTGATAATTTATTAAATGTTTATAAATAAAAAAATTGTTTTCACATCTATTCTTTATAAATTGGTAAATGATAAATATTAGATTGCATTAGTTCTAATTGTATTAGCTTTTAGAATGTTGTAAATATAATATTATTCTTGTAAATAAACAATCTAATAAAGTGTTTAATATTTTTGTTATAAATTCACTTTCATCATATGTTTAGATTTTACTTCAATTCTAATTATTGCTTTTAAAACAATATTGCCAAAGAGTGAAGGTAGTTAAAATAATAGTGGTGTCCTTTTCATACTCTCCTATAGCAGACATGTTTGTTCATATTTGCCAGATTTTGGTCTGACTCAGGATTTGAACACAGGACCACCAGATATCCATATGGATATTGTCCTGTAGGTGGGGAAATTTTGTAGCTCTAAACCTTATTTTATTCAGTAGGTAACATTTAGAACTTAGCATTTAATTTTTTTTTTTTTTTTTTTTTTTTGAGAGACATCTATGCACACAATACTTTAACATTTTTATGTATGTAAGTTGTCAAGAAAAATCCTCAGATATTTGATTGTTTTTAATAACTAAGTGTGCCAAATTATTGATATTAGTGGTGTATTTTTTGTTCCT
>OZ038494.1:90344393-90361893 GCA_964036315.1 Acanthosepion esculentum | reverse complement strand
TAAAAGTATATTTATCTACAGAGCTTTCTACTAGTTATTTTCACGATAATACAAGAGTCCCCTCCATAGAGATGGACAATTCACCTATTTTTATATTGTGGACTCTTCTGGTGATGGAGAAAAATATTACACAGGAAAATATATGGAAGCATATTTTATTTTTACATATGTGGATATGTCAAAATGTTCATTAATAATTACCCATAGTAATATAGCAGATTCTGGTAAGAATGAAACTGTAACCCCAATGGTATTGGAACTCTGTGTGTAAGATATATAGCTTTTATAATAATTTTATATATAACCATTACTGCCTACCAATTAACAAGGATAATACAATAAACCTTGGTACCCATAATGCACTATTGACTTGTATATGTAAATGGTCGAGCCGATACATATGGCCTGAAGATTGTGTTCAATCCTGAAATGGACTATCACAACTTGGTGATGATCTGAGTATACAGTGTGTGTGTGTGTGTCTATATATATATATATATATATATATATATACATATACATATATATAGATATATGGGTTCCCCTTTGGGTCCAGCTCTAGCCAACATATTTGTGGGCTTTCACAAACAAAGAATACGGAATAATGTACTTTGTCCTCAACTATATCGTCGGTATGTTGACGATACTTTCTGCTTATTCAACAATGAAGTTGAGGCCGATCAGTTTCTTTCGTTTCTAAATGGTATCCATCCAGCGCTAAGGTTCACTGTTGAGAAGGAATCCAATCATCAATTGGCCTTCTTGGATGCATTAGTACATCGAACAGCAACAAGTTTTCTTACTTCTATTTACAGGAAACCAACTTTTGCGGGATTGTATACGCGTTGGGACTCCTTTTGCCCCTCCAAACGTAAGATAAACATAATTAGAACCCTCTTACATAGGGCACTAAAAATCTGTTCAGAGTCCTTCTTGGATGATGAGATCAATTTTGTCAAGGATACCCTATGTGGTTTAGGTTATCCACCTAATACTGTTCATTCGGTTATCCATGACAAAATTGAGGAGTTCAGAAGGGCCAAACACTGTATCGTTAAAAAGTGCCCGGTTTATCTAAGATTGCCTTGGGTTGGAACCAAATGTGAAAGTATGGTTAGACAAATTTCATCAAAGGTTCGTCGCTGTTTTTTCTCTGCTGAGGTCCGGATTGTTTTTCAAACCCGGCCCATGGTTCGTCCAGTGTGTAAAGATGTCCTCCCTCCTCATCAAATTAACTCTATAATTTACAAATATGGTTGTAGTTGCGGGGCTGACTACATAGGAAGGACGACACAACGCTTGGACATGAGAATTAAACACCACGTTCCTACCAAAATCAGGAACCACACTTTGCCGTTGAATGGACTCGTCCCAAACACCTACGGGTCCGCCATTTGTGAGCACTTATTAAATAGCAGATTGTGTGCAGTTAATTTTAGTGTTGACCGGTTCACCGTGTTGTCCCGGTCACACTCATTATTTCACCTGAAGGTGCTGGAGGCACTTTACATCGGGTCCCGCAAGCCTTCCTTGTGTAAACAACGTGAGTGTTTGTTTGGGCTCGCTGTCATTTGCCTCTAGCTCCTTTTGCTCATATTCCTGCCTCAAGCACAAATCTACTGAGGCGGACAAAATTAACCTGGCAGCTCAAATTGAAAAGGACCTCCAATCGGTTGTGGACTGGGGAGAGAAATGGATGGTCAACTTTAATGCCTCTAAAACAAAATTACTCTCCATTAACCACCACAAGGACCCATCCCTGCATCCCATCAGAATGTCTGAGGACCAACTTCTCGAGAGTTCCTCTCTGCGGCTGCTCGGTCTCACGCTGTCCGCTGATCTGAGATGGAACAAATACATCGAGTCAATTGCATCATCCACCGCTAGAAAAGTTGGTTCCCTGTGCCGAGCCAGGAAATTCTTCTCCCCTGAATCGATCCTCCAGGTCTATAAGTCTACCATTCGACCTTGCATGGAGTATTGCTGCCATTTATGGTCTGGGGCCCCTGCGTGTTGCCTCGGGGTTCTTGATAAGATCCAGAGACGGATATGCAATGTGATTGGCCCTGATCTGTCATCTCGTCTGCAGTCGCTCTCTCACAGATGCAATGTTGCATCACTCTGCCTTTTCTACAAGTACTTCCACGGTAATTGCTCTGAGGAGTTGCTTTCACTTGTCCCTAAGCCTCGTGAATTCAAGCGTCCTACGAGGCTGGCATCCCGTTCCCACCCCTTCACCGTTGAAACTGTTAGGTGTAGACGTCTTTTCTACTCCAATAGCTTCATGTCACGCACATCTCGCCTATGGAACTCCCTTCCCTATTACTGTTTCTCTGACAAATACAATCTCCAACGGTTTAAGTGTAGCGTCAATCGTCATCTCCAGTTGCCTTGATCTATCCACTTCCTGACATCTTCCATTCCTATCTGCTCTCGCTCTATATCTCCCGTAACCTCCCCACCTCGATCGGCCCTCCGTCCTTCTCTTTCTCCACATCCCTTCCTTTACCACTCCTATCTGCTCTTCCTCCAACCCTTCTGTAACCCCTTGCGTGATAGTGGCCACCGGCCTTGCTCGGGGTGATACGCTTAAAAAAAAAAAAAAAAAAAAAAAAATAAAAAAAAAAAATATATATATATATATATATATATATATATATATATATATATATAGATATATATTTTTTTTTTATTTTTTTTTTTATCCCCCTCCACAATTCCTTTTATTGTACATTTTCTGTCTTTTAAATTTAAATCTCCCGTTGCAAGCCTGATGAGCGGGGAGCGAAACCGGTTGCTTCGCGTTTTTAATATGTCCAGTAATATTAAGCTTAATACTTTTATTGCTATGATAAAATTTTGTACCTCTAAAAATATATATATATATATATATATATATATATATATATATATATATATATATATATATATATATATGATGATAAAATTACGGTTTGCTATATTTATGGGTAAAAGTGGTCATTATCAGGGATAGAGCTTATGTAAATATAAAATTGAACACCGAGGCCTCACTGATTGGTGACAATCTGTTTCATGCCTGAACACAATATTCAGTCCCTGTGTGTTGAGTGTTGGTTCAACTATTATATATGGTTATATTTCTAATTATCTTAGAAGATATATATATATATATATAATCAAAAGATCACAAAACAGTAATGTCGCATGATATTGATTTTTTTTTTTTTTTTTTTTTTTTTTTTTTTTCTGCAAACCTCTAATTTTAATCTTATTTTCTACCAAAAACTCAAATTTCTGCTGTGAATATAGGAAGACAAAATAATAAGAAATCTATCAAAAATCTGAAATCAAGGACTTGATGCTTTACTGTTTATAATGAGTATTTTGTTATAATGCTATCACCTTAATTTTTCTCCTCTTTTATTCCTCTTTAATATAATGCTTCTTTTTAGATTAACAGAAAATAAGTCAATTGCATTCCCACCAATGTCTCTATTCCTCTGACTAACCATTTACTCCAGGATTGATGGAAGGAGTCTCCTACAAAAATTGTTAAAATGCTTGCTTTTCTTGTTGCTTCAATCAACATTCAGTTTTCTTTGAGTTTTCTTTTCTTTTTTTTATACTTGTTTATTTACCAGCTTGAATTCAAATATGATGGGATACTAAAAAGTTCGCAACATGACTAAAAGGGAATTTTTTTAAAAATTGTATGTTTTTATCATTTGGTCAGATTTGTGGGAAAGGGTTTGGATTATGAACTTTTCAGCACCACCTTGTAGTTTTCCTAAATTTTCTTAGTGTGTATTAAACCATCGTGTGGGTTTGATACAAATCAATAACATATTTTTCTCTTTCATTATCCCCTCCAAAATTTTCTCCGCATTAATCCTTCCTCTCTCTCCACACATTAATTCTTCCACTCTCTCCACACATTAATTCTTCCTCTCTCTCTCCACACATTAATTCTTCCTCTCTCTCTCCACACATTAATTCTTCCTCTCTCTCTCCACACATTAATTCTTCCTCTCTCTCTCCACACATTAATTCTTCCTCTCTCTCTCCACACATTAATTCTTCCTCTCTCTCTCCACACATTAATTCTTCCTCTCTCTCTCCACACATTAATTCTTCCTCTCTCTCTCTCTCCACACATTAATTCTTCCTCTCTCTCTCTCTCCACACATTAATTCTTCCTCTCTCTCTCCACACATTAATTCTTCCTCTCTCTCTCCACACATTAATTCTTCCTCTCTCTCTCTCCACACATTAATTCTTCCTCTCTCTCTCTCTCCACACATTAATTCTTCCTCTCTCTCTCTCTCTCCACACATTAATTCTTCCTCTCTCTCCACACATTGATTCTTCCTCTCTCTCCACACATTGATTCTTCCTCTCTCTCCACACATTGATTCTTCCTCTCTCTCCACACATTAATTCTTCCTCTCTCTCCACACATTAATTCTTCCTCTCTCTCCACACATTAATTCTTCCTCTCTCTCCACACATTAATTCTTCCTCTCTCTCCACACATTAATTCTTCCTCTCTCTCCGCACATTAATTCTTCCTCTCTCTCCGCACATTAATTCTTCCTCTCTCTCCGCACATTAATTCTTCCTCTCTCTCCGCACATTAATTCTTCCTCTCTCTCCGCACATTAATTCTTCCTCTCTCTCCGCACATTAATTCTTCCTCTCTCTCTCCGCACATTAATTCTTCCTCTCTCTCTCCGCACATTAATTCTTCCACTCTCTCTCTCCACACATTAATTCTTCCACTCTCTCTCTCCACACATTAATTCTTCCACTCTCTCTCTCCGCACATTAATTCTTCCACTCTCTCTCTCCGCACATTAATTCTTCCACTCTCTCTCTCTCCGCACATTAATTCTTCCACTCTCTCTCTCTCCGCACATTAATTCTTCCACTCTCTCTCTCTCCGCACATTAATTCTTCCACTCTCTCTCTCTCCGCACATTAATTCTTCCACTCTCTCTCTCCGCACATTAATTCTTCCACTCTCTCTCTCCGCACATTAATTCTTCCACTCTCTCTCTCCGCACATTAATTCTTCCACTCTCTCTCCGCACATTAATTCTTCCTCTCTCTCTCCGCACATTAATTCTTCCTCTCTCTCTCCGCACATTAATTCTTCCTCTCTCTCTCCGCACATTAATTCTTCCTCTCTCTCTCCGCACATTAATTCTTCCTCTCTCTCTCCGCACATTAATTCTTCCTCTCTCTCTCCGCACATTAATTCTTCCTCTCTCTCTCCGCACATTAATTCTTCCTCTCTCTCTCCGCACATTAATTCTTCCTCTCTCTCTCCGCACATTAATTCTTCCTCTCTCTCTCCGCACATTAATTCTTCCTCTCTCTCTCCGCACATTAATTCTTCCTCTCTCTCTCCGCACATTAATTCTTCCTCTCTCTCTCCGCACATTAATTCTTCCTCTCTCTCTCCGCACATTAATTCTTCCTCTCTCTCTCCGCACATTAATTCTTCCTCTCTCTCTCCGCACATTAATTCTTCCTCTCTCTCTCCGCACATTAATTCTTCCTCTCTCTCTCCGCACATTAATTCTTCCTCTCTCTCTCCGCACATTAATTCTTCCTCTCTCTCTCCGCACATTAATTCTTCCTCTCTCTCTCCGCACATTAATTCTTCCTCTCTCTCTCCGCACATTAATTCTTCCTCTCTCTCTCCGCACATTAATTCTTCCTCTCTCTCTCCGCACATTAATTCTTCCTCTCTCTCTCCGCACATTAATTCTTCCTCTCTCTCTCCGCACATTAATTCTTCCTCTCTCTCTCCGCACATTTATCCTTCCTCTCTCTCTCTCTCTCCCCGCTCATTTATCCTTCCTCTCTCTCTCTCATCCTTCCTCTCTCTCTCTCTCATCCTTCCTCTCTCTCTCTCTCTCATCCTTCCTCTCTCTCTCTCTCATCCTTCCTCTCTCTCTCTCTCTCTCATCCTTCCTCTCTCTCTCTCTCATCCTTCCTCTCTCTCTCTCTCTCTCATCCTTCCTCTCTCTCTCTCTCTCATCCTTCCTCTCTCTCTCTCTCTCATCCTTCCTCTCTCTCTCTCTCTCCATCCTTCCTCTCTCTCTCTCTCTCATCCTTCCTCTCTCTCTCTCTCTCTCATCCTTCCTCTCTCTCTCTCTCTCTCATCCTTCCTCTCTCTCTCTCTCATCCTTCCTCTCTCTCTCTCTCTCTCTCATCCTTCCTCTCTCTCTCTCTCATCCTTCCTCTCTCTCTCTCTCATCCTTCCTCTCTCTCTCTCTCATCCTTCCTCTCTCTCTCTCTCTCATCCTTCCTATCTCTCTCTCTCTCATCCTTCCTATCTCTCTCTCATCCTTCCTATCTCTCTCTCTCTCATCCTTCCTCTCTCTCTCTCTCTCTCTCATCCTTCCTCTCTCTCTCTCTCTCTCATCCTTCCTCTCTCTCCCCACTCATTTATCCTTCCTCTCTCTCCCCACTCATTTATCCTTCCTCTCTCTCCCCACTCATTTATCCTTCCTCTCTCTCCCCACTCATTTATCCTTCCTCTCTCTCTCCCCACTCATTTATCCTTCCTCTCTCTCTCCCCACTCATTTATCCTTCCTCTCTCTCTCTCCACTCATTTATCCTTCCTCTCTCTCTCTCCACTCATTTATCCTTCCTCTCTCTCTCTCCACTCATTTATCCTTCCTCTCTCTCTCTCCACTCATTTATCCTTCCTCTCTCTCTCTCCACTCATTTATCCTTCCTCTCTCTCTCTCCACTCATTTATCCTTCCTCTCTCTCTCTCCACTCATTTATCCTTCCTCTCTCTCTCTCCACTCATTTATCCTTCCTTTCTCTCTCTCCACTCATTTATCCTTCCTCTCTCTCTCTCTCTCTCCACTCATTTATCCTTCCTCTCTCTCTCTCTCTCTCTCTCCCCACTCATTTATCCTTCCTCTCTCTCTCTCCCCACTCATTTATCCTTCCTCTCTCTCTCTCTCTCTCTCCACTCATTTATCCTTCCTCTCTCTCTCCACTCATTTATCCTTCCTCTCTCTCTCCACTCATTTATCCTTCCTCTCTCTCTCCACTCATTTATCCTTCCTCTCTCTCTCCACTCATTTATCCTTCCTCTCTCTCTCCACTCATTTATCCTTCCTCTCTCTCTCCACTCATTTATCCTTCCTCTCTCTCTCCACTCATTTATCCTTCCTCTCTCTCTCCACTCATTTATCCTTCCTCTCTCTCTCCACTCATTTATCCTTCCTCTCTCTCTCCACTCATTTATCCTTCCTCTCTCTCTCCACTCATTTATCCTTCCTCTCTCTCTCCACTCATTTATCCTTCCTCTCTCTCTATACATTTTTTTCCTTTCATCTTGGATTGCCTTTTCTTTCTCTCTTTGTCTTAATCCAAATGAAACTGCTGCTACCATTTATCATAAGTGGTGTACTAGCTCTTTAGGTTTTTTATTTTATTTTTTATTTTTTTAGCCGCTCCCTTGAACTTTGCCAGCCAGTGACTTCTGATTAGTCTCTAAGGGTTGAGACATTCTGCTTTTCTTTTTTTTCCTTTCCTAAGTGCCACTGCCTTCCTTTTGTGACCTTGTCTTTTCAAGTTTCAATGCTTCATTATTCAACCACGAATCACATCATTCATGAGTGCCCTACCATCAGCCTCTCAACCTTTTGATGAATTAGTAAAACCAAGGAGAGATAATTTGCTCTTCTCATCTGTATATCTTAACCTATAACACTAGTTTAAAAAAAAACCCCGCTTATCTGCATCTTTTTCTCATTAAAGAGCTTTACTTGTTCTTTCATTATTATCTTCTCCTATTTTAACTTCATTTTAATATCATTATTTTTTTAATCTTATGGAATTGCTCAATTTTAACTTCACATTTACAATCCTCTTTTTCTTTGATATTTTTGCTTTTGGGTTGTAATAGAAACTGCAAAACCTCCACCTGTTAATAATTGTTGCTTTACAAAGGCGAACACATTGTTTCTTATTCACTGCATGTGGAGAAGAATTCACATGAAAAGTTAGCTTTCAGCCTTTTCTTGAATTGTTCAAGTGCCTAATATATTTTGATTCTTTCATTGTCATCACCATTTTTGTTTTTTAAATGTTTCCTTGTTTCTCTCTTTATACAGTCTACAGTTAATCTTTTTTTTTTTTCTTTTTTTTTTAAAGCTACTATCCTTTCTTAAGGATGCATAATAAATAAAAACAACAACAAAAAGGCTTTGTTCATGAATTGTTGACAGTTGTCTTCCAATTTTGTGTGTGTGTATCAGTTTCATTATTTAAGTCTGAATTAAAAATAAATCCTTTTATGTGATTCATTGATTTGTAAGACTCCACTAAATAAGTCTGTTTACTGTATTTGGAAGTCTCAAAAGAAACAATACTTGCTGCTATAATAACACATCAATATTGGTTTAAAAAAACAAAACAAAAACAGGGTGATTGAAAAGTAACCCACCTTTTTATGTATGAGTAGCCACCCAGGAGTCCTAATTTAACACCCTGTGACTTTTTTTGCGGGGGGGGGGGTAAAGAAGCAAGTCTATTAGACTAAACTAAAGACTTTATAAGAACTTGAAGAGCAAATACAAGAAGTTATGTCTTCCATACCACAAGAGTTCCTGGTGAAATCAATTGATATGATTCCTGGGTGACTCAAGAAGCTGGTAGCGAAATCTGGTGCCCATATCGAATTTTAAATAAAACCTTATGCCAAACGCTTTCCTGTCATATCTATTTCTTGTAAAAATTATAGTTAAATAAATAAGTATTTTAAAGCCCTGACCCCTAATTTGTAAGGGCAGTCTGACACATTGATGAGAGCAACGGCTCAAATCTTTGTGTCACTTGCTTCATATCATCTGTTGATAATCAATGATTGAACCAAGTGAAATTTTTTTGCTTTTGAATTTCCAGACTTGTACCTGCTTTTGGGATTTTATTACCCCCAAAAAAAACTCTCCTTTACTTGCTCATTATCACTTCTGACATTATTTTACCCCCTCTTTTCTCATCTATCATCTTCACACTCGCTGTCATTGTTTTCATCTTTTTACTCTCTTCATCTCTATTTATGGATTGCATCATTGACTTTCCATTCCCCCCTCCCCCCCACACCTTCCTTTCATCGGCCCACTTGGCTCACCCTGCAACAATCTGATGAATTCTATATTAGTACAATAGCATTTCTTTTTATGTACTTAACTAGTTTTTGTCTCCTACATAAACAGCCTCCATTTCTTCCCTCGACTCTTTCTTTATCTATGCAACTTTTCTTGACTGCTACTTTTTCTCCATCCTCAGGATACACTTTATTTGAGTGTGTGTGTGTTGTGATCACGTTGCCACTTTGAAATTAAGTGAGATATTTCTTTATTTTGCTATGATAGGTAGATTTGGTATAGCACCTTTCATGTTTTTTTTTTGTATTATTATCTGTAGAGATAGATAGAAAAGAAAAGATAAAATGGTTGCTCTGTGAATTAAAGTTGGTTGAGTAGTAGTGTGAGTATTAATATTACTGTTGGTCAAGTTGACTGCTCCATTGATGTTGACTAAAATTGCTCTAATGAGGATAACTACAACAGTTGTTATGATGATGATGATGACCACAAGTTGGGGGGGTGGAGTAATGGTGGTGGTGTTAAGAAGGATAGGAGCAGTACTCTTTGCTCTCTGTTCAATAACTAGCTTAGACAGTCGACCTTCCTTCCTTCCTTTCTTTCTTTCTTTCTTCCTTGTGCAGTCTGGGACAATGCCTGTGTACATCCATCAGCCACTCTGTTAATAATTGTGCCTACTCTCTGGCCAGCAAATAATGGACAGGTTCAGTATTCGTAATCTTATGTTGTCCATTTGGGGGAAGTACCTGGCGTCCTTCTTTATTGGTAGGAATTACTGTTACAAACGGTAGGTGTCTTGTTATGTCATTGCTGTCTGCTGTGAGCTTACGTTTTGTAATGTGTGCGTATTATCAATACACACTCTCTCTCTCTCAGCATCGATGTCTAATTGTACTACACAGGATAAAAAACGTAAATAAATTGTTATTATTAATATATCATACTAGTTTGTATTAAATTTTATTCTGTTATTACAATTTATAAAATAGCAAGATTTTGTTATTGTTAATATATTAATATAACGTGTAATGATATGTTGTCTAATTATATAGAATAGTTTATGTTTCTATTAGCTTATTTTATTATCAGTGACTTGATAAATAATGTATTGTGGTTGTAATAGTTATTTATCAATGTGTAGCTATAATTAATTGGCGTGTAATGGTACTATCCTATTTTTAGTATGTTTACTAAAATATTTTATGCATATAAATATGTGTAATGTTACTACGCTAGTACAGTATAATGTAACTGTTCATTCAGTAATATCAGTTGTATAACTTAACATAGCTTTTTTGTTATTTTGATACACTTCATCTGTAGAAATATATATCTTATAAAATGTTAACTTATTCCCCTACAACTTCTATTAATGTACGTAAATGACTTGTCTGCAATGCTGTTCTGATATGTTTTATAATGCAAGAATATTGAACTATGCATAACTGCATAAAAAGTATATCTTGTTTTAAGTTACCACTCCAACGTAGTGGTGTATAACTTGTATTCTCTGGTACAATATTGTACCACATTTGTATACACAAACTTGTCTAAGTTGTAACAGGATTATACTGGTCTGTTGTATTTTCTTTTATAAATGTCATTATGTTCTATATAAATTGAATTTCAGACAGCATTACTGTTGGTCTCTAAAGAACTATATATAACTTATAAAAGTCCCAGTATAAACTCCTGTATAATACATAATCATTTCATGTATTAAAGCTCTTAACTGGATGTAAAAAGCAAGTTAAATAATTAGCTATTAAATCTTCTTTTTAATTATCTCCTTATTGATTCAGTTTCTGGCTTAAATTCATTAGAAGTCAGTGAACTGATAAAAAAAAGAAGTTAAAAACGTATTTTTGTAGAATCTTTTATTTAATATATTGGTTAAAAAATAGACCCCAACAATGATTCCTCATACATACATACACACACACACACACACACACACACACACACATATATATAGTACCTAATTTGGTCCCTTTTGAAGTAAAAAATATTTTTTACACTTTTTAATTCAGTTTAAACTTAAAAATAATTTAAAAAATGTTTTAAAAAGTTCATATCTACAAGAAAATGCTAAAAACAACTTTAAAAGTGAATACTTATTGCACTTATGATCTAAAACTTTAATAAATTCCTTGTAAAAATGAACAAAAAAAAATGGTTGATAAAATATTAATTTATAATCAGTATAAGGATTTAACCTCTGCAAACACTTTCTAGCTTTTAATTGACAACATTAATTAACAAGGTTGATTTAATGTAACAGGTTTGCTGTCTCAGATTTATTTCTTAACAAATATCTCAATCATTGGAATTGTTATTTAGCCAATAACCAAGTAAGTTCTTTTCACTGATGTCATAAAAGTATTAACAGCAATGATGTTAGCATAACTGAATGGGATGTTTTTAAGTTTATGCATTTTTGTTCTTATATATATATATATATATATATATATATATATATGTGTGTGTGTGTTTTTGTGTGTATGTGTGTTTGAGTAAAGCAGAATGGAATGGAATTGTAAATATATAACATGCTTTACCAATGTACCAGTGCCATCAGAAAAAGGTTACTTCACAATAATGTAGATTTTGTTCTTGTGAAATAAAATTCTTTTTCTCATGACGTCATTTCATTGGTGAAACTTCAAATGAAAAATTTTCAAAATTGTCTTATATATTTACCACACACACACACCTCTGTCTTTATATATATATATATATTATTTTCATGTTAATTTTTTATATATCTATATTTGTATCCTTTGAAACATGTCAATACTTAACCAGTATATAGATGTTGGTTGAACTTCAGAATGATAAATGCATATTTGACAGCTCAGCTTCACAATGATGAAAAAAAAAAAAAGTTCAGCAACAGAAATGTATACAGGATATTAAAATGATGAAATATTTTTCTGCTCATTTGATTTTAAAATATTTTACTTTAGATCTAACCCCGAGTCAATCTTGGCAACTTGTCCATTTATTGAATATTCCAGAAATTCACGCATGCAGCTGTAGAAAGGGGACCTGGCATTCCCTGGTTTATAAAGTTTGTGATCAGTGCTTAAAATGAAGTTTCCATCAGAAAATAAATAAATGTACATTTCAATATTAAAGTTCTGATTTTGATGTTTCATAAAGACTGAGGAAAGAAAGAAAAACAACATTCCTCATAATATTGAAATTAAAAAGCAGTTAAGTGTCAATGATTTGTTACATTTAACTAAGGGTTTTTTTGTTATTCGATAAAGTAAAGGTGAAGAAGTGAAATTCTGTTTGCTCCAGAATTACAGACTAACTAAAATGGAGGAATTCATAAACTTCTAGATTTTTTTTTTTTTTTGGCTTTTTACTGTAATAGATTTTAATTTCTAAATATTCTTTATTATTTAAAAACCCACTGTTAAAAGGGGTTTACAATTGCTTCATTTATTCAAAAAGCATAGTCAATTTACAGTGCCATGACTTTGAAAATTTGAATATTGTGCATATGAAAACTAATCTCAGAAAAAATGGTATTTATAAACCATGATAAAAATTAATTTAATACATTCTTCAGTTTGTTTATTTATGTAGTTATTATTATTATTGATTTTGCTATTTCATGTTATACGGGAGTGGGTTCCAAAGAAATTTAATATAATAGAAAAATACCAGGATCTGGCTAGAGAGCTGTAAAAGTGATGGAACTTGAATGTAGAACTAATTCTTGTAGTAATGTGTGCACTTAGAACACCATCTAGAAAATTGAAGAAGTGCTTTGGGAAAATTGAGACCAAGGTTGTAAACTTTGAGAAAACTCATTTGCTCTGTGAGGATTCTTTGAAAAGTTTTTGAGTTGTTAGTAGTCTTGTTGATACCATGGCTCAAGAACAGAATTTATATTGACTGTGTTAATGTGTGATACCAACATAATAATAATGTCATTCAAAAAAAAAAAAAATTCTATCTTTTTAATCTGTTCTTTGACATTCAGACTACCCAAAATATATTTAAACAAATGTGAAATAGTTACTAGTGAGATTTAGAGAATGAATAGAAAATTTGAAGAAATCATTGTTAATAGCTAAATCTAAATTCTTAAATTATATTAACTCTAAAAACTCTAGCTTGAAGAATAATCAGATTAAATTTTTGTATTTGTCATTGATTATATATTATTTAACCCTTGACAATTAGTATTACTAAGAATGAAACTAGTATTACTAAGAATGAAATACTCTTTGTTTGACTTTAGCTGATATAGATTTTACTTGAGAAATGTTAAATCCTTGTTTTGTGACTTATATAATTTTTTTCAGTTCTTAAATAGAAGAAATAACCTTGATGCAACTAAGAGAAATGAAGTATATTTGTACAGTATTGTGATTGATGGCTTGCTTTTAATCTACCTCAACTATGTAGACAAACGGTTACCAGTGATTTGAAGCCACATACAGATTCTATGCAAAGTACAATAAACTAATAGAGGAAAATATGTCAGTAGGAGGGAAAAGAAAGGAGATAGATGAAAGAAAAATTGTCATCTGAGATTTTGATTACACAGTTCATATTATAAAGTAAATGAAATAAAATGCCAAAATAATTATATATTAGCAAGGTGACCCTGTATCTCTGAGGGCAAAATAATCTTCCAAGTTATCATTTCTTTGTTTGGTAGTTTTAGTTTGTCAGCTCAGTTTTTAATTAAGAAATTTTCATAAAAAGAAAGCTAGTTATTCAGGAGGCTTTAAGCTTCTAACTTGAGAGGCAGAATATTCTTTTTTTTTTTTAATAGGATTTCTATTCAGTGAGTTTGGTGTAAATTATATCAGCCATTCATTCACATTGTTCAATGAATGGTTGAGGGTTACTTATGCACTATTTATGATCCCTTTAAAATATTTTGAAAGATAATTGAATTAGAAAGATGACACTTGTACATGTATCTTAACAATATAGTGTCCAATCCTCTTCCCTAACCTTAGTCTGTGTTTATTCACTTGAATGAAAGTGTATAGAATAAGTTAGATTTTGAAATCCTAAAAAAACTTTAAGGAGTGTTTTACATTTCTTAGAATTTTTTTTTTGGGGGGGGTTACAAAGACATTTTTTAATCTTTATAGGTATTTATTTAGTCTCGTACAAGGTCACAGGTGTATGGTAAGACGCTTTACATTTATTTTTATTCATTAATATAATTTGTTCAATCGTAATTAAAAAGTAATAATGATCATTAATTATATATTCATTCTAGAACTTTACTTAACCTGGAGATTATCATTATGTTTGATCTGTTAATGCCAATTGGCACATGTTCAATAATTGTCAACATCTAACCTCAGAGTGGAAACCTGTTTTTTGAAAAAAACAAAAGAACTGGGAAGCCATATTCAATTTTTTTTTTTTTTTTTTTGGTTCCAGGTGACTTAGTTATCGGAATGGGGGTGATGGATATTTGGAGAAGTATAATTTTTAAAAGATTTCCTTTCTTTTTCATTCTTTTTTCTTTTGATAACTAAAAAAAACCCTGCTTAATCCTTTAAAAGAAATAGATTTATTTATTTATTTTTTTTTGTATTTTTTGATATTCTTGATATATAAGATTTATATAAGTAAGGGTAGTATATACCTCAGCAATATATATTTAACATTACAAAAATATGTTATTCAGTTTAATTCTTATAGATTTATAAAAACCTGACAGTACAAATGGATAATATTACTTGTCAATGTAGAATATTGTAATAATCTCATTGCTTTTAATTAAAAAATCTTTTCTTTTTCCTGGTTGCAGTCATTCTATTAGTGATATCCATATTTAATATGGATTAATTTGACCATGCGACTTGTATGTAACCCAATACTCTGCCGCTGAACTGTTAAGTGTTAATCAAGGAAATACTACAGCTAAGTTAATCTTTTGAATGGTACTTTTACCATTTCTATTTCTTGTTATCAAATGACATATTTTGTTTTAGAGGAAACAGTAGTTTGATAAATTATTGATATAGTTTAAATTTTAAAATACTTAAGTGTTTCTCTGACTTGGTAGTTACTGTGACAATATTTATCAGTCAAATAATTTTCATTTGATCATCACTGAATTCTTTTGCCTCCTTAGCTGGCAAGTTGTGCTACTAATAGGCAGATTGAACCCTAACTGATAATACTACTGACTGACTGAATATACATGCTAATTTAGGTGGAAATAATTGACAGCACCTTCAGGATATTGTCTTTGTTGTTATCCTCCTGATCTGCTCATTAGTAGTAATTAACACAATCTAAATCTTATATTTAGAGCAGTGTTTCTCAATCTTTACAAGCAACAGCACACCTAGGAGCAAATGAAAATATAATGGCACACTTAGCAAAAATTTTTAAAGTGTATACATTTAAATCTTATGAAATAAAACCATAGATTTAAAAAATAAAAAATACACGCACAAATATGAACATTTTCATTTTATAAAAAATTTCAGAGTAATATACTTTTAAAAAATTGGAAAATTCTTAAATCAAATGCTGCATATCGGAAACTTCGACAATATTAATTCATAATTCAATATAACTTTGTAAAAAATTTTAATTAAAGAATATTGAATACGATTATATAAAAGAGGTTAATATTTATTTATTCAAATAAAGGAAAATTTTTAAAAAGTTAAATTAAAAAAAAAAAAATACTTGAATATTAACACAAAGTATTTAAAATATCATAATTGAAGAATAGTGAAAAAAAAGTTTAGTACTTTAGAACTTATCCATTTATTCAAATACTAAGACTGTACCATTACTACTTCCACACACACACATATATATATATATATGCCATGATAATATTTCATGGCACACTTAAGAGGATCACACTGCACACTAGTGTGCTGTGGTACGGCGGTTGAGAATCGCTGACTTAGAGCATCTCTAGTATTACTACAAATTTTTTTTTGCCTATTCTGTTTAATTGCAGTCTCCTAGTTGCATTTGTAGAACAGTAAAAGTGACAATATTATTAGCTACCTAAAACCCAACTTTGACAAGTTTATAGATTACACTGTTTCAGGATAACTGCATATTATTACTTATGTTAGTAATATATAAAAGAAAAGGCTTATAATCTCATCACATTGAAACACTAGTTCTTGTAGGATCACAGAAGTTAAGTAATGTTAAGCCTCATCAGTACCTAAATGGGTGACTGCTTGGGAATATCAGGTGCTGTAAGATTAGATGTGTGGGTGATGTAATGGCTTGGAATTGGAAATCAAGAGAGCAGAGTTCCAATTCCAGTTAGTTTCATTATATTCACTTGCATGCAAATATCCTTGGAAAAGGTATGAATTCACCTGTTCCCCATCCCCTGCTATGTGTTAATTAATAGAATTTATATCATTATTATCTTTAAAAATTCTTACAATCTAAAAATATTTTCTGACTATAAATAACCTGCAAATGGTTGATAAGCTGTAAAAAAAAAAAAATTAAAGAAAATATATGGATCTATAAGAAAAGCAGAATTGAAGTTTAACATGGCACATTTCAAGTTGATCTTTGAGCATTCTCTATCCTTAGATTTCTTCTTTCCAAGATTGTGCTACATTTAAGCTATGTTTGGGCAGTCACCATACCCCATATCTCAGAAATTGACTGTATTTATGCTTTCTTTTTAATATAATGACTAGCAATGTCACATAAATATTTCTAAGATTGTGAGGTAGTTGACCGCTAACAGGAGAGTTTGATGGCTTGACTTCTAAGCAGGTATCCATACTGAAGGTGAACATTATCTGACAATTATTGGGACACTTGCCAATCTAAATATAAGATCAGTGAAGATAAGGATACGAGTCTGGTGATTTAAATATTGTGTAACTGCTGGAGGCAGAATTCCACCACCAAATACATGTTTGTTTTATATCCAGTTATACTTGTGATTTCATAAAGAAATTCAAGAATCAACAATTGCCGAAATTGACTCGGGTGCTTATGTTTATCACCTTTTTAGTGTATAATTTCCTGTCAATTAAGAAAAAACAAAAAACAAAAAAAACGAACTCTCTCATATGAATGTAACATTGCTTTTCTTTCTTTTTCTTTAATGTTGTTATTCAGAAATTTTTCACAAGTTACAGTTGACTTTTTGTTTTTTGTAATTTCTATTGTTTGATATTCTTTCATCACATATACAAAGTTCCTTTTATATATACACACACACACGTGATGAAAAGTGTCCCAATAATATGATTTTATGTGTAAAAATAGGTATTTTTGTTTTTAGTTAAAGTGTTGTTTTAGTAAATTTAGACATTTCTTTACAGGAACATTTGTATATAAAGATTTCATATCTAGACTAATCATATATTTGTTTTTGATG
>OZ038494.1:90321893-90339393 GCA_964036315.1 Acanthosepion esculentum | reverse complement strand
ATGTTTCAGTTTGTGAATTTGGTGGCATAGTAATTGTGAGTTCAATCTCTGGTCTTGGTAGTACAGACTGCAGTAAAGTAATGGATAGTGGCTTGGATTGAGGAATTGGAGAGCAAAGTTTGAATTCAAGTTGAGTTCATTATATTCACGTACATGCTAATACCCTCGGGGAAAGGTATGAATCCATCTCCCTCCTCCCAGTTATGGGTAAATAGCAGGACAGACTGGGCTCTATAGCCTTGGTTGGCAACTTGTCTAGGAAAAGGAAAACTGGATTCAAACCACTTCTACTATGGCTACAGTACATGTGGTGCCCCAACAACCTTAATGGATTACAAGACTTGTGATTATGAGTACAGATTTAGTATAAAGAAGGCTAGTAATAACTGAGCAGTACTAAAAAGCAAAAGGATCAAAAGTACAAGAATAGTCTATTTCTGTAGATTAAATTAAAGGGTTCAGTTTGAAATTTCCCAAAGGTTACTTGAATTAACAAATACACGGGGAAATACTTGAGCGTAGAATGGCCAAAACATTGTGATAATAATAACAAAGTTGAGAACATATTTTCAGTACATAATGACAAGTACATTAAAAATGAATTCACTTAAAATTGTGACTCTAGATTTAATCCAAAATTTAAATAGATAAATGACAAATAAAAAAGCATTAATCTAAACTTTTTCTATATATTTTGAATATATAATCAGTATTTACACTACTTGAGCTATTGTCCATCTTTATTGTCATATTCAAGACGTTTCGGTTGTTGTATGTACCAGCCTTCTTCAGGTGATATATGTTGGAATTTCAAACTGACCTCTTTATTTAGTGCATACAACAATAAGTATAAGGACAACAGTCTGAACAATGTAAATAGTGTAAGTAGTTACAATAATCTCAAAAATATAGACAGAGAAATCAGTAATAGGGATTTTAACAAGAACTACAAACATTTTGGGCACATAATTATAGCTGAGTAAAATGAGAATTTATATTAGTTTAGCGTTATTTAGAAACAAATAAAATCCACATTTTATTCAATTTATGCATTTTATTGTCAAATGCAACGTTTTCATTTAAAAAATTATGAAATGTTGTTGCTGTTTGTGAAGAGGGGTAAATCCCGGGTGAAAATTGCCTCTATCCTCAGAAGTGTATCGCAGATTTTGATTGTTTTTTCAGGATGAACAAAATCAGTTTGTAAATGCAAATTATCTCAATGAGAAAAAGAAAATGTCATTGAACCCTATAAAAAAAATGGCCTATCAAATTCAAAATGAATTTAATTTGGTTTAGATGCTATCAAAAGTTGTTTATGGCGTTGAATTTCAGCCAGAAAAGGGAAGCTGATTGCAAAACAAATGGAATGCAGGAAAATCTGCTTCTGAAAGTGAATTGGAAAAATGGTTTATTTTCTCAGACAAAGATGGAATTGAGCTTTTTCCAAGTACAACACAATATGTGATAAGACCCCTTAATTCATTATCTAGTGAAAAATATAGAACACTTGGTATCAGTTACAGAATTGAGATCTATTTGCGGAGATTGAAATGTAAATTCAAAAGAATATCAATACATACTCAATGAATACATAGCTCAAATATATGAAAATTTGAAAAGATTTTTTTTTCAACAGGATGATCTGTCATCATCAAAATTAACTATAAATAAATTAAAAGGAAAGTGTATATATAAAAAAAAAATGGTCAAGACTTGAATATTATAGAAAATAGTTTGAATGTATTAAAGTGTATGAAGATAAAGATTCAGAAACTATTGACCAGCTTTAGGAGACTGCTGAGTGTACAGATATTGATCATTCCTCACCACTAAAAGGAATTTTGGCTGTTTTAAATAATGAAGGAGATTGTAAAAAGTACTAGATAATTTTTTTTTTTTTTTTTTTTGGAAGCCTATTTTATTTATTTATTATAAAATGAATAAAACATTGCTAAACTTTGTAGTTTTTGTTAAAATCTCTTAATATATGTATAGCTGACCATGATGACTTGTGACTTTGTGCTAGCACAGTTATCGACGACACCCAAGGGTTCTGTCTACCCAATTTCGCTCACAAGGCTTGGGTAAACCCGTGATTAGGCCTTCAGGCACTTTCCAAAGGTGCTGCATGCTGGGATCGATCCCCTCCAGTCCGATAACATCAGGAAGTCTCCTTCCTGACAAATTGACCATGGTGAGATTCTAACCCGGGTCTCATGGTCAAAATGTGAACATTCTAACCACTCAGCCCCGTGCCCATATCTCTTAATATATTCAGCATGTGTGTGTGTATATATATATATATATATATATATATATATATACACACACACACACACACACACACACACACACACATATATATAGGGGTCATATATATATATATATATATATATAAATGTCTTTATATATATATATATATATATACACACACATTATATATATATATAAAATTTTTACATTATATATTCTTTGATTTTTTTTTTTATCTCCATTTGAATTTTTGATTAAATCAAGAATCACAATTAAAGTTATATCTTGAGTGGAGAACTTGAACCTTAAACATAATCTGACCGCTGCTGCTTATCATGCTTAACTGCATTCAATAAGGCTTCTCTTTTCTTACTTTTGCAAAGCCTTGGTCAATGCAGTCAAGTGTGACAAGCAGAAGCAGTTTAAGCATCAGGCAAATTAGGTTCAAGTTTTAGATTCAGGATTGTCCCATGGGGCAATAGCCCAGTGGATTAAAGTATGGATTCAGGAATTTTGTGACGTAGTAATTATGAGTTCAATCCTTAGGCTGGGTAGTGCTGAGTCTACAATGGAAAAAATAAATCTAGATGAGACATCCTTAGGTATGGTCAGCAGAATGAAAACAGTGTAGATTAAATTAATGTTTCAATTCAAAATTCCCTGAAAAGTTCTCAGATCTAATGAATTGTGATGATAACGAAGGTAACAATAGCCTGTGTGTAAATAATATAAATAATAACTCCTGATCTCAGAAATTCAGAGGAAGTCACTTGACACTATGTACCTAAAATATTTGCTCAAGCCTATATATATATATATATATATATATATATTAAGTGTATAATTTTTATAAAGAAGTTTTAACTTAACATAAAGCAATATTTACGGTTTTTCAGCTTGGCTTGGAATCCGTTAATTTCTTGAAACTTTGAATGGACGCATCATCTCTCCTTGAATTTAGATTGCCACACATAATAACATTTGTTTAACAAGTCAAATGAAACCTGCTTAACCAATAATAATTAAACAGCACAAAAGTAAAAATACCAGAATTTCTTTCTTTTTCTCCATATCTCATTCTTTGATGAAGCTTTAATAAAAGTAAAACATGTTAGATTCATAAACATTTTCTATTTGTTCTTTATCTTAGTCTGTCAGATTCCAATCCATATTTGATCTACAGTTGATCCTAACTCATAGCTTAAATTATATAACATCAACATAACCAAAGTAAAAATGTTATATATGCATGAGATGAATAGGAACAAATGTATAATTTGGCAACAGTTTTTCATTTACTCTTATTAAGGACTAAAAAGTTTGTTTTGATGAAAAATCTTCAGTGATTTTGCACTTGCTTTCATAGAGGGCAATGTATATTTGGCGCCAGTGTTTGCAAAAATTGTGTATATTTGTTCATGTGTTATCAGCTATTATTTAACCGTTTTCTCAGATCAGTGATTAAAATGGCTTCAAAGAGCTTTATCAAATAACAAGAACTATCTCACTTGAAGGCTTCCAGCAGTGGTAATAATTAAAATGTGTAGCATGTATAATTAGAAAGGAAAATGATGATATAATCAAGATGTTAACTTTCCACACTACCTTTAAACAAAAGGTTAGGAAGGAAGCACTCATCAATACTAGAAAGGTAGTGGACTTCAGAAATTTTATTTTTTTGAAAAAGATTTTACAACAGTAATGCTAACTGTTTGGTCTATAAATGGCAAATATCTCTCGTCTTTTTATTCATAAATATATATAATAGGCTGTATATCTTCAGTCAAACATGTTTCATTAAATAATACATATTGTGTCAACTTATTTTTATACTGAGCTTTTCCAATATGTCTATATTCAATGAAACACACACACACCTGTTAAAGTTCTCAGAATGTGTGTGTATATATAATATATATAAATATATTTGCCCCTGTGACAATTGCTTAGCGTAAAGCTCGCTACTAATTTGGATTTAGGTCTGTGAGTGCTGTTTGGTTTGTTGGTGTTACTAATCTGTCTTAGTTCAATTTCTAGAGTGCTTAATCACTTTAGGTTTTTTTATATAGGTAGGTGTCTCTCTTTTGTTTTGTTTTTTTTTTTTTCTTCGTTTTTCCCTTTGGCAGTCTTATTGTTGGGTGATTCTTTAAAACTTTTCTAATAGCTTGGTTTGTTATATATATATATATATATATATATATATATATATATATATATAATATATATATATACACACACACACACACAATAACTGACTGTAATGTGTATATTGTATAGTGTTGGTTATTTCTGTCTTATAACAGTTAAATTAGTTTTATATCCCATGAGAATTTAAACTGCTGCAAATAAGTTCAATTTGCTAACTATTGAGCTATCTTCCAGGATTTTGATGTCATTTTTGTTTGTGTCATCTAACATTAGCAGTTGCACTTGTAGAAGCAAAGAAGACATCATGAATATTATCAATGCCTCATTGCTTCCTGCTTTTTCATGCTGTTGACTTTTTCTGTATTTGTATTTTATTTTTTTCATTCTTTTTTTGCCAATTCTTGTGAATCAGATGATTCATTGGTCGTTCTCTCCCCCCCTTTTCCTTTCTCGTTCCCTCCCCCCTCTTTTCCTTTCTCGTTCTCTCCCCCCTCTTTTCCTTTCTCGTTCTCTCCCCCCTCTTTTCCTTTCTCGTTCTCTCCCCGCTCTTTTCCTTTCTCGTTCTCTCCCCGCTCTTTTCCTTTCTCGTTCTCTCCCCGCTCTTTTCCTTTCTCGTTCTCTCCCCGCTCTTTTCCTTTCTCGTTCTCTCCCCGCTCTTTTCCTTTCTCGTTCTCTCCCCGCTCTTTTCCTTTCTCGTTCTCTCCCCGCTCTTTTCCTTTCTCGTTCTCTCCCCCCTCTTTTCCTTTCTCGTTCTCTCCCCCCTCTTTTCCTTTCTCGTTCTCTCCCCCCTCTTTTCCTTTCTCGTTCTCTCCCCCTCTTTTCCTTTCTCGTCTCATCTGTCAGAGTCTTGGTGAGGCAGTATTTTAATATCTTTCAAACATCATTTTTTTTTCTTTGATGTATTTTTTCTTTTTAACTTGGCTACTGAGATGCAAAGGACCATATTGGGTGGTCCTTCTTATTCCTACTGCATAATTTGATGGGGGTTTACCATTTGCTAGAATATGAATAAGTTGTTTTTTTTTTTGTCATCTTGACCTCATGTGGCTTGCATATTTCAACCATAATTTTCTATAAAGAAAAATAATGCACCGATGACTTTATATATACACATGTGCATACATTTTTTTTCTTTTCTTAAGAGTTAAGAGGTACGATATCAATTGATTAGGATCCCCTTAACTTGGCAATATGAAGGAAGTACTGTCTTACAGACCTTGAATTTTATAATTGCAGAGGTGGGCTTCTCTATAAACTTATGCAGTACTTTCAAGCATGTCTCCCTATGGAGTTATATTTATTGGGCTCGGTATATTTATCCAGCCTCTCTACTAAGGCAGGATATGATGACACAAGGTCGTTTTAATGTTGGAAGCACCATACACATACGTATGTTTATGATCTAAGGACACAAATTTTTACCTAATTCCCATGATCACTGGCATTGATTGATAATACACCAATCTTACCTCTCTCACTCTTCTCTGTGGAAGGTGCTGCTGCAGGGTTGGAATTTCCAGAATTGGGTGCGTTCTCCCATCTAAAATGAGGAGAAATATTTACTCCACTGGCCAAAAGTTAACTCGTGTGTTGGGTAAGTATTGGGCTAGCCTATCAGATTGTTACCATTGTATAGTGAGCTGGGTGCTCTATGCTTTGTGCCATACTCAGTTTCATTGATAACTACACAGTTCTTAAAAAAGATTTTATTGCAATAAAATATACAAGTACCTTTTTAAAATAAGTTTAGTATATTAGAATAACAGCCAAATTAGTGTAGTTGCCTATTATTACAGAATAGCAAGTTTGAGCCTCAATGAGTGTACTATACAAAATCCAAAATTATATAACTTAACAAAAATTAATGTCATTAAAATTAACCAGCCTAACCTGTATCTCCCTCTCAGGTTGATATTAAGAACTTGGGAATTGAAAGTTCCGCAGAATTAATTATTTTTTTTTTTAACAAATATTTTAAGGTAATACTCTGAACTCCAATTTATTGACATTGGGTTTAGTAAGTTAATATATTTAGCAAACAATGTTGGCTTATACTTTTATTTATTTATTTATTTTTGACCTGAGCACCAGCATCATATGTTGGTGGAAAATGTCAGTTGTCTACTTTCAGTTTTAAAAGTAATAAACCTTACTAACCTAGTATTTGAAATGAAACTGGATCTTTTTTACATCTTGTTATTCTACTGAATCTAATCTCAAAGTACAGCTTGCTTTGTTCAGCTGGTTACCAATTGCTAATTTGAGGGCAGATAACGTCCTAACACGTGTAATTGAACTTGATATGTATTTTCTAAATTTTCATATTTAAATTAATTCTTTCCAAAGCACTGACCAGACATTTTTTATATCTTCACTTAGTATTTTTACTTAAAAGTTAAGGTACATTTAACTGTTTAGATATATGAAGAAACCTGCTTGAAAATTAATTTTCAAGATACTTTTTCTTGAATGTATGTTAGTATTGTAGATTTTACAGTGTGTTTGAGAAATGATTCTTTGTTCTTTTTAATTTCATTTTTCCTTTTAATAGAGAGGATGCTTAACAGGTTCCATCAATTTACAGTATTTACATTGTTCGGACTGTTGTCCTCATCTTTGTCATATTCACAACGTTTCAGCCATTGTATGCTCCAGCCTTCTTTTGGTGATATACGTTGGAATTTCAAACCAAACCCTCTAGTTCCACGTGCCATGCCTTTTCTCAGTTTCAGTTAATTCCCTTTTTTTAGTAACTCAACTATGCAGTGGCCAGATATTGAACTTAGAACTCTTTGTGTCAAGTCACTTTTGGATTACTTTAACCAACACTTTTATCCATTGAACCATGTACCCCCAGACAGTCTGAACCATGTACCCCCAGACAGTCTGAACCATGTACCCCCAGACAGTCTGAACCATGTACCCCCAGACAGTCTGAACCATGTACCCCCAGACAGTCTGAACCATGTACCCCCAGACGGTCTGAACCATGTACCCCCAGACAGTCTGAACCATGTACCCCCAGACAGTCTGAACCATGTACCCCCAGACAGTCTGAACCATGTACCCCCAGACAGTCTGAACCATGTACCCCCAGACAGTCTGAACCATGTACCCCCAGACAGTCTGAACCATGTACCCCCAGACAGTCTGAACCATGTAAATAGTGAAAATAGTTGCAATACCTCTTCTTGGAAATATAAACAGATGTTAAAGGTTCTCCTCAGCCTGGCACTTGGGATGTAAAACGTGTTGTATCCAATTCTATCATCAAGCTCAACTTGAAGATATATCTTCCCTCTGAAGAATCAAATAAAGTTTATATAAACTGATTATAGTTTGTCCGATTTGACAGTTTTTTTCTTTTTGTTTGTTTAATTATTAATATTTTGATCAATGTATTATTGTAAGGATTGTTACCAAGTGGCATTGACCAGATTTTTTCATCTCTTTACTCCTTGTTTGGTTAAAATTGACCTAAATTTAACCTAGTTTTATGTATGTGAACTGTCTGGTTTACTTCCTGTAGTGAAAATATCTCTTCTCAAGTGCTTTGTTTGATTTATGGCTATGTAATTCAAAGGTTATAAACTACCTAAAATTGTAATTAGATTACATCTTGATTGCCAGGTTAGTGATGGTCATTATCAACTCCACTCACAAAATAATTTGATTTCTTTCTATTGAAGTTTTGTAAAATGTGCGTCCTGTGAATACTACTTGCAACAAAAACAAAATTCCTCTTTTCAGATCATATTTATCTTAGGTACCTCCATGGATTCACTAAAAAATGAGCATACATGATGAAAATTCTCCAAACTTAATAAAACAATTTTTTCATCATAATCTATGTTATGAAGAAAGCCGAAAAGATTTTTTGATTGTTAAATTACTATTTTTGATCCTTTATAGGAAATGTTTGTGTCTTTTTGTGGTTAGGAACATATCGATTTGGAAATTCTTGCAAAAATCAAATAATTGTTGGATTTTAATTAAACTTTCAGGGCTTAAACACAAATGATTGGCATTAATTTAGAAATATTTCCTTTTTAGAAAATCTTGGTAAAAACTTTTTTTTTATACATCAACTTATTTAATTTTATGAAACTTCAAGAAATTAATTTTTGTACCATTTAATGTTTTGTTGTAGCATACCTACAGATGATAATTGGTATGTCCCCATTCACATATTTACAGTAGTAAATACTGTATGTTGGTCTGCAGTTGGAGATTCGTCTCCAGCTCTCTTGTCTCGGGGAAACAGCTACCTGACCCTGTTTTATATGTGGTCTATGGGGAATTTTTGGCCGAACCTACGGGCTCGGGTACCCCACATTAAATTCGGCCTTGTGCCGCATCTGACCGCGTGGGGAAGTTGGTAGATATCCTGCCGTTGGAGATTCATTGTAGAATTCACGTGACTCACTTTTCGCAGTTGACTACTTCTATATGCCGCTGGCGAATCTTGTGTGTTCTTCTTGTCCTAAGTATCATCATGCATTACCAACCTTTGTTTGACTATTCTATTCAGTAACCTTCCCTAGGTTACAATATGTTTATATTAGTTATATGCAAAACTGATTGAAGGTTTTTTTTTTGTTTTTTTTTTTTTTTGTAAAGCAGGAAACTTACTGAAAATCAGCTCTGAATCATAAAATAAAAACTGCTATAAAACTAAGACATTATTTAATGAGAAAAGCTTTTAATTGTGTATATGAATAAGATATGGGCACTATTGTCTTAAGAAATCTATTTTTTTTTTATTTTTATGAATAATGAATTTTTACAAGAATTGTTTTTCCTTTTTTTTCTTTTTTTTCTTTTTTTTTTTTTTTTTAAATTCTAATTAGAATAATTTATAAAGTTTTAAAGCTTTTAAAATTCTGTATTTATTTGTAGCGGTTAGGTGATATTGTTAATAGATAAGAACTATATTTACTAATCATAAATGGAAACGCTTACTACAATTCGTCGACCACCAGTATTTTAAAAAGAATTTTTTATTTTTTTTGTGTATATGTGTATAAATGTGCTGATCTTTGTAAATATGGAAGTACATACATGACACTATCAGAAAGTAAGAGTGATAACTATAGTAAATTTAAAACCAAAATACCTAAAATTCAATAAATATTAGATTACAGAGAATATTTTCCTAAGTTTTTAAGATTACTGGGTACTTAAAAATTATATAAATAAGGCACTCACATTATATTCCTATTTTTTTTTTTTTTTTTTTTTTACAAATATTCCCCTTTCCATAGAAAAAAAATTAGATAAACTTCAGTCTGTCAATAGAGCTGTCAACGCCTAATCAAAACGCCTATGTCTACGTTAAAATATGCTTTTCTGTGACATTTTAAACTAAAAGTAATATTTGTTTCAAATCAGATTAATTAAACTTTAAATTGGCTAATATTCCTCAAATAAAGTTTTAGAAAAATATATTTTATTTTTTAAAGATTAAAGAGAATGACATAGTGCTGACAGATGGCTAAAAATGGTTAAAATCTGTGATTTTTTTATTAATTTCTTTTTTCTTTTCTTTTTTTTTAAACTCCTTTTAGTCAATTTAAATTAGTTTTGAAATACAGCAAAGTATTTTGTTTATTGGAAATAATAAATTTAATCTATTAGCTTGGAATTAAAACTAGAATAAAAGCTTCAAGATTTTCATTTTTAAAAATTAATTTTAAATCTTAGATATTGCTTTTCTTTGGAGGTACCAATATTTCCCTTATTTTCTTTATCAAGTGATTTTTGTTGTTTACAAAATAGTGTCATTTATGTTTCTGTACATCTTTCACTCTCCAAATTCATTTTGACACAATTTTCTTTTTTAAGATGTTGATGTCCTGTCCAATGAGTATTAAAATGAATCTTGTATATTAAAAACCTTAATTGCCAAATGTTACTGATTTGAAACATTTCTTTTTCTTTTAATTTTTGGTCTTAAGCATATATGACTGGAGAAAATTGGAAAGCTTTTGTATAAAGATGGCAACAACATATGAAAATATTTGAAAAATTTTTTTTCTAGATGGTTAGTCATTGTATTTTGATTAAATTGGACTATTTAGTCTTTCTTTTTAATCATATTTCAGGTACTGTGTTCTACTCTTCAGCCTTCTTTTAATGATTGCAGGTAAAATGGGTGAACATGATTTTTAAAAAAATTATGGTTTCTTTTTTTATTATTTATTTTGAAAGTATGCAAAGTAAAGATTACTTAGGCCATTGGCAAATTTTCTATTTATCAAAAACCTTCCAATGATACCTGAGATAAAATATTTTCTTTGTGAAGAAATATTACTCTGCTCACTGTTTCAAATTAATCCATGTATGACCATGGCAGATGATTTGCATGTTGTTAATTCTTTGTTGTTTGATTTACACCAGTGTGTCAAATTAGGCTTAACTTGTTAATCGTCTATTTTCTCTCCACACTTCTATCTACAAACTTCATTTTCACTCTCTTGATCATTCTTTTCTTTTCTCTCTCTCTCTCTCTTTCTTTCACTCTGTTTCTCTCTCTCTCTCTCTTTTGTCTCTCTCTTTTGTCTCTCTCTTTTGTCTCTCTCTTTTGTCTCTCTCTTTTGTCTCTCTCTTTTGTCTCTCTCTTTTGTCTCTCTCTTTTGTCTCTCTCTTTTGTCTCTCTCTTTTGTCTCTCTCTTTTGTCTCTCTCTTTTGTCTCTCTCTTTTGTCTCTCTCTTTTGTCTCTCTCTTTTGTCTCTCTCTTTTGTCTCTCTCTTTTGTCTCTCTCTTTTGTCTCTCTCTTTTGTCTCTCTCTTTTGTCTCTCTCTTTTGTCTCTCTCTTTTGTCTCTCTCTTTTGTCTCTCTCCTACTCAATTTAGGTAATCATTTTCATACTCTCATAAGTCATTAAGTATCTCTATTGGCTGATAATTCAGAAAATTCTCTCTCTCTCTCTCTTTCTCGTCTCTCTTTCTCGTCTCTCTCTCTTTCTCGTCTCTCTCTCTCTTTCTCGTCTCTCTCTCTTTCTCGTCTCTCTCTCTCTTTCTCGTCTCTCTCTCTTTCTCGTCTCTCTCTTTCTCTTTCTCGTCTCTCTCTTTCTCTTTCTCGTCTCTCTCTCTCTCTCTCTATTCTCTCTCTCTCCTACTCAATCTAGGTAATCATTTTCATACTCTCATAAGTCATTAAGTGTCTCTATTGGCTGATAATTCAGAAAATCTTTTTTAAAATACAGGAGTTATCTTTCAAGAATTTTTCTTTCACAATGTTTGTATGATTGCTTTTGTTTATCTGTTTCTTTGCTTTGGATTAACTCATCTACCAAATAATATTGAGAAACAGGTTATATAGTTCTATGCACTTGTGCTTCTCAAGGGAAAAACTAATTTTAACAAGCACATGATTTTTTGTGATATAATTTTCATTTCAAATTCCATCTAAATTCATTACATTCACTTACACACATATACTTTCACAAAAAATATAAATTCCCCAGCTCCGGTACACATTAGATAGCAAGACTTGTCTTGAGGTAGCAACTAGTCTAGAAAAAAGAAAATGCCAAAATTTATGAAGAGAAATGGGCTTCATAAGCTATCTTACCCTTGACACACCATGACTACCATAGCTGCAGTACATGTATTGCCACTGACATGGATTACAGGACTTGTGACAAACAGTAATTTTAAGCAGTTTTAATGGTTTTATTACTTAACTTCAATTCCTATCATAAAATCTCAAACCAACAAAAAAGTATTTTAACTTTTTTTTCTGATCTTTATATCACAATGTGTAACAATTTTGTTTGGGATTAGTGTTTAATAACCCATCACAATAACTATGAGTTGGACTCATGAAAATTTCATGGATGTTAACAACTAAGATTATTCATTACCCTGTACCTTTTGATCTTTTGATTCTCTCCTTTAATATGGTTCTACAGAAGGATGCTGAGAATACCATGGACTGAACATGTGAATGATGACAGTTTTAGAGAAAATGGAAATGAAAAGAACACTTATACTTCAGGAAGAGATAGTTGAAATTTCTAGGACACATAATAAGGAAAGAGGGCTTGGAAAATTTGATAGTCACAGGTCAGATTGAAGGCAAGAGGGACAGAGGAAAACAACACATAACCTACCTACAGTAAACAGATTTGGTCAGATATTCGGAAATTGGTCAAGCTGAGAACTTTTCAGCATCCACCTTTCTCTAAGAAAGAATAAAGTACATGTTTTATATTGCTGGTCATATAATAACTGAAGATGTAGTATTAGCATCTTCAAAATAAAAACGGTTTTCATGATACAAAAATCAGAGCAATCCAATAATAGTATGTGGATCATTTAAAGCTATTTCACATTTGCAGATAATTGTTCTGTACAATTGCAATCCTTCTATATCACTATAGATTTTGTATTTCATGGTGCAGATAGCAGATTATAATTTATTTTTAATTCAAATGCATATCTTAAGCAATCTGTATCTTGTTTATTTCTGAAGAACAGCCACTTAACTTTTCTTTGAGATCAATCCATAGTAAATAGCATTACTCAGTGGACACAGTGTATAGAATGGCATGTTTCTGTGTCAGTCTTATACTTTATCACATAGTCATGTTGACCAACCATTGTGACATGAATATAAAACTCTTCAAACAGAAGATGAACAGGTATTTTGTAAGCAACTACTCTTAGTGTTGCAATAAAGTTTTACCTGTATAATCTCACTAAATGAGAATTCTGAAAGAAATTGAAAGAATAGCTTTGTCAGAATTGGATCTGGTTTTGAGGTTAAGTTTTTGTTTTTTTCTAATCTTTTAATGGATCAATTAACAAAGTACAATCTATAAGCTTTATTTGGTCAAGTATACATTAGTGAATACATAAAAGTACTCTTGGGAATTTCATTATTTATGTCAGATTCCATTCTATTTAAAATGCCAGCTTTTTCTGATTTTTACAGATATTTCAAATAACTGTTTATATTGAAGGAAATCTGTTTGAGAAAGTTACCCATATCCTGTAACTATGTTCATGTAATATTTACATTATTGATATTCTTGTGCAGTTATATCAAACCTGCTCCATATAAATGTGTCCCTGTTAATGTTTTAGTTAGCACTGGATTTGGCCTCTCAAAACCTTATTGGTCCATGTTTGTCAAACTCATCTTGAAGAGTTTGACAAACATATACTTTGTGGACGTATCTATAAAGAGGAGTGGTTTCAATCTCCTTTTTGTTGTGTTTTGTTTCACATGCACGCAGGTAATGTCCTTTAATATGATGCATTGTATGATAGAAATAGAATAACAGCTCTACAGATGACTCACTTCTGTATATACTTTTTTATGGGGTTGGTGCAGGATCCTTTGTCACACTATATGAATTGCTACTTTGTGGAACTGAATCCCAAGAGGATGCTTTCTTGATCACTACAATCTTGACCTGTTCAAGTCTAGGGTTAACTGCTATCTCCTCCACATATCCTTGTAAACTGTGCTTCTTACCTCATATTCTGTAATCCTCTACCTCGAGTGGCTCTTGGGCCTCATACAGAGGGAACATTATTGTAAAAAAAAAAAATCTGTAATGTTCTTTAATATGAGGCAATGTATGATAGAAATGGAATAATAACTCCTCAGTTATTTAATGCTGACCATCTCTACAGATGAATCACTTCTGTATACAGTTTTTTATGCTGTTGGTGCAAGATTCTCGGTCACACTATATGAATTACTACTTTGTGGAATTGACTCCCAAGAGAATGCTTTCTTGATCACTACAATTTTAACCTGCATCTTAACCTCAGCAACATGACAAGGTGATTTTCATAGCTAGAGCTTTGCTAACAAATGCTAAAAGATACTGAGGATGCTGACTTCTCAGATATTGTTTCATGTTCACTTTGCACAATATTCTAAGGAGACTTAACGATAGGCTGCTGTTATAAATGGGCTTTAAAGAATCACAAATATGAAACTGTAGAATCTCTTTTGAGTGTGTCCCCAAAAATTTCACTTTGTTACGAGAAAAAAGACTTTTGAAAATTCTCTGAATTTTGATAGCACACAAATGAATTTAAACACTTAGGATAGAAAAACTAGGCCATCATATGGTGGATTTGTTTCTATATCAAAATTCTCAGAATCATAGATTTTGAAGAACTTGTCGAATGTATTTTTAAAATCGTTTTTGTTTGTATATGATATGTCTATTTTAAGCATACTTTTCTCTTTCTCTGTGAAGATATAATAAAGAATACATTACTGTGTCTCTTCTGCAAATTCATGTAATGAACGCTGTTCTTAACCCATTAATGTTCCCTGTTCAGAAATATAAGCATTACTAGGTTATAGCTCCAAACCTATAATTAATTAAGATTTTATGATGAGCATTAATGGGATAATAATAATGTCTGAGATTTTTTATATCATTGTTGGATTGGTGACTTAAAACGGACACTGTTGATAGTTCCTATCATTATAAAATGTATACGAATAGTCTGCTTGATTTACTGGAATTATTAATTGGCTGATGATGTAAAATACTCTGGATTTGTTTTTTTAATATCCTTTCTTGGTCAGGCCAAGAACTTTTCAGGTAGTCCTCTCTAAAATAACATGTCAAGAAGGTAAATTAAAATGTACTATTTTGGTCATTTCAGTTTGAATTGTTTTAATTTATTTTCTAGGTACAACTGGGCAAGTTCACATTGTATATTTATCAGTGGTTTATTAGAGTTTGAAAAGTTTGAATGTCCAAAGATATTTTTGAAGTATCACCCCAATATAAACTTGTATAAAAGCCTCATTGCTCAGATAGTAACATATTGCATTAGTTGGTACTACTGATAAGCTTCTTTTTTTTTTTTTATTAATCATTTCACCTCGAGCAAGATGATATAATGCCATCAGGACATAATGGCTTATAAGGAATGAAAGACAATGAGAAGAATTTAATGAGGAGAAAGGACACAAAAAGAACAGGGTCCAGAAAGACAGAAGATTGCAATTGGTGTTGCATTCCAGTTTTTGAATCAAGAAATTGGAAGGGAGTTTCACAAGTGATAAGTGCAATCCAAGAAACTATTAGAATAGACAGTGACATCTAGCTAGTTTAACAGTAAAACGGTGAGACCTAATTGGCAATCTAGTAGCACACTTAAATTAATGCTGTTGAGGCACCAAGGACAAAAATGAGAGGTCCTCAGAACACTTGCCATGAAAATATTTGTAGAAATGACAGAGGGAAGCCAAGTCATGTCATATCAGTGAGAAAGTAACTGAAGTCGAGATGACAGGTCAGGATCGATTACATTGCAGATCCTTCTTTGAATTTTGTCAAGAATCTTGAGATATATAGTAGGAGTACCAGACCGGATGTAGCAGCAGTATTCAATGCCCAAATGTGCGGTTTAACCGAAAAACTGACTTTTTTTTCGGTTTCATCTTCACATCGTGAAATCGCATCGAAATTTTTTATGAAACCGAAATCATTCATTTTTTTTAAGTGCTATCACTACTGAGTGACCATATCCAAAGAAACAGTGTTGTAAAAGACTTTCAGATGTTAATAAAATTAAATTTTATCAATATTTATACCGTTATTGTAAGATAAAAAGATTGAACAAAAATATGTTAAATTTGAAAACATTTAATTGACTAGTTTTAGGAAATAAATGTGAAATGTATTTGTTTACAAATGAAATGAAGAAAAAAGCAAATACGACATGATGTCTGAAATCTATTTGTTTCAGTTTAAAAAAAAAAAAACTTTTTGTGGTAAGATTAAGTTAACAACAAAATAGCGAGTAAAAGTAAAAAATAGTTGCCAGTTTTGTCTTAATGTTAAAATAAATTTTATGAAGTCGGATTTTTTGTAAGTGTTTCCTCGTAATCACGAAAAAGTTCTTGTAAACAAGAAAAATGAATGAAGATTTTTTTTATATAAATAATTTGTTTTTTTTTATCTAGGCAATGCACCTAAATTAGATATTAAAAATTAAAATAGTTCTTAATTTCACTTTTAAAATTTGTATATATCCAGATATGCAGGTCTCTAATGTAAAATTAAAAATAAAATTGTTTGTTTTCTACAAATAAAATGTTTCTAACTTGCAAATACACCTAAAATTAAATATTAAAAAAATAAAGTAAGTTTTAATCTCAGGTTTAAAATGTGTATATTTTCAAAATTGCAAGTCATTTTTCTTAAACCTAAAGTAAAAATTATTCTTTTTTAGCCACTATAGTTCGGTGGGTGTTCTGCCTATATAAATTTCTTCTAAACAAGGAAAATTCATTTTATTTTTATTTTCACAAATATCTTTATGGTTTTCTAGCGAATACATCAAAGTCAGATTAGTGATTAAAATAGTTTTTAATTTCAGTTTTAAAATGTGTATCTAAAAAGAAAAAGTGATACTCGCAGATTTCGAAATCTACACATTCTAAAAATGAAATTAAATGCTTTTAATAATTATTTTTGTGTATTATTCACTATAAACATAAATTTATGTGAAAAAATAACGCATTGATTTTTCCTTGTTTAGAAGAAATTTTTTTGCAATACCCCAATAACAGTTGACTGGCGTACCAGAAAAGAATTGCCATATTTTTAAAAACATGAGGGGTTTCATTTTTTAAATTTTTTTTTCTTTTTCTTGGCTTTTTTAAAAGCCATATCATAAACTAATTTCTGGAGAGCTATACAATTTTCTCTCTCAAATGTGATGCCCAAAGACAAGAAGATAGTTTATGCGACGATTTGTTTTGTATTTTACCAATTTGGTAAAATATGGTATTTATTTATATTTGGCACTTTATTTGAAAGTTTAATAAATAAGAAGCTTTGATCGAAAACAAGTGTGTGTCGATGTCAGACATTTTTTTTTTTTTGCTTGCTTGCTTCATAATTTTTGAAGGAATTCGCTTCTACGAATCAGAAGAAATGAACATCTTTCTGATTGTAGTTTAATGTGTCTTATTGAGTGTACAATTTCAAGAATATTGATAAAGATTGGTCACTTTGATTTTGCAAATCAAAGTGTAAAATTTAGTCTGGGCGGGGGGAATCATATTTCATATTTTCGACTGTTCAAAGCAAAATACTCGCTGT
>OZ038494.1:90296893-90316893 GCA_964036315.1 Acanthosepion esculentum | reverse complement strand
ATGTGTCTTTTTTTAAAAAAAAAAAAAAAAAAAAAAAAAAAATTGGTCACAAATCTGATTCAGTTAATGTCCCTAAGAATTTATTGGTTACGAGAAGATGGAAGTAATGATAGTGACTTTTGGATTTCTCTGATATTTTATCATGATATTCTTTATGGCTGTGAAAGACAAATTCATACAAAATCAAAATGTAAAAGACAATTGTTTCTGAATAAATAACATACAAAAACAAATTCTGATTATAATTTATTTTTCTCTATTTATATTTCTGTAGAATGTGAAATCTTGAATCTATTGTCTTGGGCTAAAACTTAGTTCCAGTTCTTAAGTTGACATGAGGAAAATTTAGTTTTAACCTTTATCACTCTGTATTTTCATTTGCTATGCAAAAATTTATTGTACCACTAAAATTGAATTTGTTTGAATTTCATAGTTGTGTTTCCATATCCTGCTATGACAACAGAAAACACCTTTGAGTAAAATTAACAATTATTTACTGCAATTGAGAAAGAATGCAGTGGGGGAAAAAATTAATTATTAATAATGCAATCTGCTAAAAAACTTCTTTGGATTTTGATGCTTGTTTTTATTTTATTTATTATTTTTTTTTTTTTTTTTTCAAAATTGGCATGTTTTTCTTGCATAATTACAACATTGAAGGTGGAAGAAAATACATAACATTTTTTATATCCTGTGCTTTTTTTAATATATTTTTTTACTGTGGCTGATGAAATATATTGAAAGTGTCTCGTTAAGTTTCTAACTGGAAATTGCATGATGCTCTATGGTTGGGTAGACTAGTTGAAGTTGATAGCAATGAAATCAAAGAATTTGTTAATAAGCCACATTATACAATGTTGATGATAGCCAATATATTAAAAATAACCAAATCAAGACCTGAAAATCATTTTGGTTATTTTTAATGTATGACTTCCACATAATTGGAAAAAAAAACTACTGAGACATATTTCAATATCACAAAATTATGTTTTTGCAATGAATAGTCATGGGTAATGAAAAGTGAATACCTTACAATAATGTGGAATGCAAGAGATTGTAGGGCAACAAATGAATCATCACTGATTGTACCAAAGTCAGATCTTCCTTCAAAGATTATTCTGTTATATAGTAAGATTGGAAAAGAGTCTTCTATTACAAGTACCTTTTGTAGAACTAAATTATTAATTTGAACAAATACTCCTTCAAATGAGATCAAGTGAAGACAGTCATCTATGAAAAATATCTAGAATTAGTTAACAGAAATTAGGATAATGGTGGACAATGTTTTGATTGGTGTGCAGGCAGAAATTGTTCCAGCCTAACTGAAAAGTTTTTAAACATTCTGTAGAGACGGGATTAGGAAATTGGCTGTAAGATGGCAGAAGAGAAGATAGTGAAACAAAACAGTAAATATGTTGTTCAACAAAGTTAATGTTAAAAAAAAAAGAAAGAAAAAAGATCCAAAACAAGGTCTTTTATTTTGAATTAATAAACCAAACACTACATTGCCCACTAATTTGTTTTTTTTTCTCTCATTAGAAACCTTTGTTATTCAGTAAAGACATTTTCACTCTTCTATAGCTTGATTGTTATTACTAAGATATTTATCTTTTGCACTTATGGTTGGACTGTTTTATGTGTCATGACCCTTCAGGATATGAATGATCATGGCTCTCCACAATTTCCTGCCTTTTTTAGCTGTTAGTATGGTTTTTCTACTAATCCTTGTTCTGCCAACCATTTATATAAGCTTGTTAGGTAGGTTACTTACTGCTTTTTTCTGTATCTCTTGCCTTCAATATGTCCTGTGAGGGTCAAATTTTCTAAGCCCTCTTTCCTAATTATGTGTCCTAGAAATCTCAACTCTCTCTTTCTAATTTAAAGTCTGTCCTTTTTGTTTCCATTTCCCCTAAAACTTCATCATTGCTCACATGTTCAGTTCATGGTATTCACAGCATCCTTCTTTAGAACCACATGATGAAATCTTTATGAACTATATTTATTCTATAGACGATAAAAGATTAATTAAGCAAATCATTGCAAATTAAGAATTTTTAATGTAATAAAATTTTGTTTTCATGATTTAATTTTTTTTTTTTCTTTTTTTTTTTTTTTACTGATATTGCCCTGGCAGTTAAGATATTTAAGGGGGAGTGGTTTGCTTAACTATTGATTCACACTCTTCTCCGTTAACCCTCTTAACATGGTAGTGATAACACATTTTCTAAAGATATCTGGTGATAAGGTAGAGCACAGGGTGAAGTTGATTCATGCCTTTCTCAAGAGCATTGCATGGTAAGAAAACATGACTAAACTCAACTAAATTTTAAATACAGCTTGCTGATTCTGTTTCCTGTGCTCATAACCATTATACCAGTGTGCATCTCCACTTTATATATAGGTACACACACATATATGTGCATGTATTTTATTATTAGTATAAATCTTAGGTCTGTTATTATACATCCAGCATTGTTTTAGTAACACCAGGACTCAGTGTGTGATACTCTCTCTCTCTCTCTCTCTCTCTCTCTATATATATATATATATATATATATATATATATATATATATATATAAACATTGAAGCACCAGTTCTCGTATGGTCACGGAAGTTAAGCAACATTGAGACTAATCAAAACCTAGATGGGTGACTGCTTGAGAATACCAGGTGCTGTAAGAGATAATGGCTTGGAGTTGATAATTAGAGAGACTATTCCCAATTCCAGTTGGGTTTGTTATATTCACTTACATGCAAATACCCTTGGGGAAAATATTAATCCACCTCTTCTCCCACCAGCTATGGGTTAATTAGGACTTTTATCAGTAAATTGTTATTATCTCCTAAATTCTTACAAACTAAAAATATTTTGCTGTTTTAAATAAACTGAAAAACACACACACGCTATTTTTTTGTGTTTCTTTGCAGCTTATTTAAAGATGGCTTTATATATATATATATATATATATATATATATATATATAAAATGAGAACAAATGGAGTATAATTCCACTGTACATAACATTTAATTTAAAAGAGGGCTCAATACAGTAGAGTAGCTAAATATTATTTTAAGATATTAAAACATATTAAAAATCACTACATAATGGCAATTATGTTTCAACACTACAAATGTGTCACCTTGGGTGATGTTAAACTACTGACAAGCAAAAGATATGTATATGTGGGGAGAAAGCGTGAATTTGTAAACAGTGACTATTACTGCTAATAATGCAAGACTCTCCCAACTGATTGAATTCTCTAGGTCACTGGCATGTTTATGAAAAAATATGCAAAAAATTTGCCTTTCTCTCTGCTAGGTGCTGATAACCTAGGGGTTAGAATCTCCAACTGACGCCAAATCGGTTGGGTTTTGGTCCCGGCTTAAAGCGATCAGATGTCTAGCCGCACTGACGAGCTGTGATACAGTCTGTCTGAGGATGATGACTAATATATATATATATATATATATATATATATATATATATACACACTCTCCATCTATCTATATAAGGAGGCATGGTGGTGTAATGGTTAGCAGCTTGGATTGAGGAATCGGAGAGTCAAGTTCGAATTCCAGTTGGATTACATGCTAATACCTTTGGGAAAGGTATAAATCCTCTTCTTCTCCCTCCAGCTATAGGTAAATAGCAGGACAGACTGGGTTCTATAACCTTGGATGGCAACTGGTCTAGGAGAAGGACAACTCTGAATTCAAAACCTGCAGAAGGTTGTTTGGGGACCTTGTGGCACATAGTGCAACAGGTTTTTGTCTTCGGCCCTTCAAAAAATGTGGATGTTTATGCACAAAGCCTTCACCACTATAATTAAATCACATATGCTGGTGTCTGGCTGTCGGTTCATAGGAACTGAGCTTCTTGACCCTCATAAGTCATATATATATATATATAATATATATATATATATATATATAGCTACAATTGAACTATTTGGTCAGGGTCATTTTTAAGTAGAAACAAGTACCATTTCTCTTGACTTTTTTTTTTTTTTTGTTGGCATGTGTTGTTTTTAAGTAACCCATCCTGAATTATGTGTCGCCTTTTGATGATTTACTAAAACAATTTTGTTCTTTAAACTCACAATGCTGTTCTGCCTACTTCACTCTTTATATCAATTGGCCCTCTTTTCATATGCCAATCTGATTTTAAAAGTCACTCGATTAAGCTCTCTCTTTAGATTCTGAAAGGCTGCTTGCTTGTATTTTAAGAGGCCAATTAAAATTTTCTCAATTCTGTGATCTCTCCCAGCATTCGTAAATATTTCAGCCAATGAAATGAATTGAGTATTACTTTGTATATTATTGCTTAATCGTCAATCTGATTGCACAGTAGTTTTGTTATTCATAATCTATTTTATCCACTTTCTCATCATATCTGTTCATTTGTTTAACTCTTCTATATATCTTTTAAAAACATCTCATAGTTAAGCTCTCCATCTATCTATCCCTGATTTAACTCTCTGCCTCACTGTCCAGTTCATTGATTAACCATTAAGTGGCCCATAGCATTTCCATCTATTTTGTATTTTAAACTTATATAGTTTTTTTTTCCTCTCCATATTTCCCCTTGTAGTTCTTATCTATTGATCTGACTTTTGAGTAACATTATTGAAAGCTTAAAGGAATACATAGTTTCTGTGATGAGGAGTTATCATGATTTGGACTAATATCCTCATCATTTTTATGTAAGTTTTTACTAATCTATACAACTTCATTTTTTTCTTTGTATCCTCACTTGACCTCACATTCTATTCACAGTTAAAATGAATATAAAATGCTGCTTCGCCGAGAGAAAATAGTATGAAATGTTTCAACTTTATTTTAAAAAGGAATTTATCAAACATCAAAGATTTTTATTTATTTATTTTTTGGAACAACTGGTAAAAATATAGAAAAGTCTAAAGTAATTATTTAAAGTTGTACTATTGTAATGAAGTAATTAATCATCTTGCAAAACATCAGTAAATTACATTTTGAACCACATCATCATCAATTCATGAACTAATGTGGCTTACATATCATGTTGAAACATTAGTTTCCTTTGATCACCAATGTTAGTCAATGTTGAGACTGGTCAGTATCGAGATGCGTGACTGCTTGGGAATACTAGGTGTTGTAAGTTTCAATGTGTGGATGGTGTAAGGGATAATGGCTTGGAATTGTTAATCGGAGAGCTGAGTTCCATTTCCAGTTGGGTTTGTTATATTCACTTACACGCAAAACATCCTTGGGAAAGATATGAATCCACCTTTTCTCCCCCCAGCTATAGGTTAATTAATAAGACTTGTATCATTAAATCACTATCTGAAAATTAAATAACCTGGAAACTGTTGATAAGGCATAAAAAATGAATCAATCATAAACTAATGTTTCACCTTTGTTCTTTGTAGTGATCATTGATTCTATGGCAAAATTACCAAAATACAAATCAAATGCCTTTGGTCTTTGAGTTCTCTCTTTATTTCAAATTTTGTGTGCATGTATGATATATATATATATATATATATATATATATAAAGAAAGAACAGTAAGGTATATAATCCGCTGTTCTTATAGATATTTTTATTTTTACACAATAGTGCTCAATGTAAATTTACAGAGCATTAATATTATAAATTAATTGATTTAAAATGTTTTTTCGCTACACAGTGATAACCATGTTTCAAAAATGGAAGCTAAAGCCTTTGAATTTAATTTTGTTATTAAATTAAAGACATTAGTTCCATTTCCTCGTTAAGCGAATTTTGGACTCCAAAATTCGCTAGCTAATGAGGATTTTTCTTTCAGTTCATCAGAAACTGAAAAAGAAATCTGAGGCTTAATTCTCTACTTGTGTTGATACTGCCCTGACACTGCCCTGTTCTGGTTCACTGCTGACTTCCTGAATGGCCAAATATCTTGTGATATACACTCATTATTCTAGAACACTTAATTATACATATGCTTAAAAACATGATCAGATCAGATTTTCTTTTCTTTTCTTTTTCATTGGACTACATTTAGCATTGATAGATTATGAGAGCGGGTTTCACTGTCAACTATATTACACTATAGTAGGGGTGGGGTGTGCTATTTTTTATTGTTTAAACAAACATATGCTCATCATTTTGAGATGATTTTCGGTAATTTTTTATTTTTTCAAATGAGAATTTTCATCAGAATTAATTATATATATTTGATAAATCAGGCTAACTATAAAACTAATTTTATTAACTACATGTTTCACCTTTGTCAGATAGACTTCCTCCTGTCAGAATAAAAGAAATTTCTGTCTGTTTTAATATTAAATATTTAATAACTATTTGTTAGGTTGGTGCCTTCCAATTTACTGATTTTGTACTAAAGCTCATAATAAATTTTTTTTTTTTTTTTTTAGTTGTTGTCTTTTGGTCAAAATGAAATAAAATATTTTTCCACTGAGTCTGATTTATCAAAAATCTTGTTTGGATTCTATACTCTACACATGCACACACACACACACACACACACACACACACATATTTTAAAAAGAGAGAAACCACAAACGTTTTTGGTTGTAATGTGGATTTTTTTTTTTTTAAATATATATTTATATTTAAAAATATCCACATTACAACCAAAAATGTTTGCGATTTCTCTCTTCTTTTTAAAATATACACTTTTCTCTCGGAACAACTATAACCTCTTTCATATACATATATGAGGTATTATGTACATTATTTACATTATTCGGACTATTGTCCTCATCTTTGTCACCATATTTACGGCCTGAAACGTAATAAATATGGCGACAAAGATGAGGACAATAGTCCGAATAATGTAAATAATGTACATAATACCTCATCTCAGAAATATAGACAGACACACACACATATATATATATATATATATATATATATATATATATATATAATATTTATTGGTCAGAGAGTTGAATTGTATTAAAAAGTGCTCAATACACATATAAAGAAAATAAAAAATAAAAGTTTAACAGTTTAAAATTTTTTAAAATTAGGAAATCAGCCAATCCCGCTATCCTGGTTTCAATTTTTTCGTATTCTCAGGCAATAATAGCCTATATTGCCTAAGGAGAAAATTTTGTAGAAAATATGTGTCCAGTATTAATTAACAGGCCAAATGATGGTTCTGTGTAGGATACAGGTTCGATTCCTGTTGGAGGACACACATTTTGTACAAAATTTCTCGAACATTCAGGCTGGTAAATGTCATTAATACTGTTTATTATAAACAGAGCATTTACTTAAACAATTGTATCTATAAAAATAATGTATAAACAGAAAATATGTTAAAATAATTGTTCATTTCATATATATATATATATATATATATATATAGTAGACACTGAGATCAGTCTGTTTCATGCTTGGACACAATCTTCAGGCCAGAAGATTATGTTCAAGCATGAAACACTGTCACCATTTGGTGTTGACCTTAGTGTCCACTTTTATATTCCTTATTTTTACATATGCTCTGTCGCTGATATTGAGCACTTTTACCCATAAATTAGTATACCATAAAACTATATTTTTATCATTTTTTATATATATATATATATATATATATATAATGAAGAGAAAGGTTGCAGGGCACTCTGAATTCTGTTTACTTTTTATAAAGCTTCAAAAGTAAGCATTCCATTGCAGTCATTGTTTTGTCAAGTTTAATATATTTTTGAGAATACACAACAATATTTTGAGTTATTGACGTGCTAAGCAAATCATGTAACCCTTAAAAGGGAAATAGTGATGTTGGATAAAAGAAATATCCATTTCAATACAGAGCACTGCAAAAAACACTTTCTATTTTGTTGGGGTGCTGTTTTTATAGACTGGCCTGATGCCAACTGATGGTGTCAAAGTGGTTGCAGTTGGCTTTGTATTGTAGTGGGAAATGTGCATGTTTGGTTGCTTACATTGATGAAAGGAGCAGATGGGGTAGGGGACTCTGACTCTGTGTGTTCCTCTACCAGTTTCTAGTTGGTCGACTGATGCTTAACTTTGCTGTGTGGTGACTGATGCCTTCTTTTATCCACTCTTTAACTAAGAGGACTAATGCTGAACCATGATGAGGAGGCTAGTATATCAGCTGCTGTGATGGACTCCACTCTCCCCTACACTCTCCTTATACACTAGCCTCAACTCTTTCCCTGAAGTGGGAGGAATGGTAGCAGCAGCAGTGGTACTAGTGGTTGTTGTAGTAGTAACCATCTCAGCATGGGGAGAAAGGTAAGAGGAGAAGAGAGATGTTTAAAGAGTAAAATAGAGAGAGGGAATATCTTTCCTTGATCATAACATGTGTAAGGTGTCTCTGAATAATTTTGTTATTCTTTTCTTTCTCTTGGAGTCTGTGCCATTTCTTCCTGCCACTGGCCACTGAGATGAGTACTTGAGATGCTGACACAGATCAGGCATCAAGCCATACTCCCTACTGGCCAGTAGGCCCACAAATACCAGAACAGTCCAAGACATGTATAAGGATACATGCTGTGGACTTATCATGCTGGCTACTTGCCAAAACTTTCATTGGTTTTGGAATAAGAGCAATTTTGAATTTAAGTATAAATGATAGAGGCAATTTAAAGAATAATTTAACAAAAAATACTTTTGTCTAAGCCCTGAAATAAAAATAAAAAAATGGGTATTTCAATGCGGAAACGTCTTCAGTGTGTGAAGCCAAACAAAAAATGTACGCTTCAGGAATCAAAAGAACAACAAGTATTGGAAACAACATCAGTACTGGCACCCGTATTAGAAATAGCAAGGTAAGATATTGCTAGTTTTAATGGGATTCCTCTTTTATGATTAGTTGTGTAGGTTATCTTTCATAGTCACATGCACTCTGTTTTGTGAGGTTGGTTGTTTATGAAAATTTCAGTGCTTCAAACTGTCTCTATATTTTCCTTTTTTCTTTCCTTTTTTCTTTTCTTTTTCTTTTCTTTTCTTTTTCTTTTCTTTTTCTTTTCTTTTTCTTTTTCTTTTCTTTTTCTTTTCTTTTCTTTTTCTTTTCTTTTTCTTTTTCTTTTCTTTTCTTTTTCTTTTCTTTTTCTTTTTCTTTTCTTTTTCTTTTCTTTTTCTTTTCTTTTTCTTTTCTTTTTCTTTTCTTTTTCTTTTCTTTTTCTTTTCTTTTTCTTTTCTTTTTCTTTTCTTTTTCTTTTCTTTTTCTTTTCTTTTTCTTTTCTTTTTCTTTTCTTTTTCTTTTCTTTTTCTTTTCTTTTTCTTTTCTTTTTGTTTTCTTTTTCTTTTCTTTTTGTTTTTTTTTGTTTTTGTTTTTTTGCATCAATTGACATTAAATATTTTTTTTTTTTTAAGATGAAGCATTTCTAAGATAACTTTTGGAATAATTCCAGTTGATTTACAAAGTTGTTTTTTTTCTTTGTTCTTCTGTAAGTTTTTACTAAGTTAAACTTAGTCTAGCACAGAGGACACTAGTGTGTGGCATCCAGTGAACTTTAAACTCACTATACAGTATTAAGTACTCGTCTGCTGGATGAACTCCTTATCCATTACCCCCAATGGCAAGGTGCCCTTTGTGCTTTTCATAATTTTTATTAAAAACTTTGAAAATTCAAATAATGCTTTTTTAAAAGCCCTTTTTTTTCCCAATGTGGATAATGTTAAAAAGTGGGAGAAGGGTATTGTTACAAGGTTATTTTTATTATACTGTCTTAACCTTTTCTTTTCTTTCTTTCTTTTTTTCTCTTTTTTTTGTTTTTTTCTCTTTTTTTCCTTTTTCCTTTTTTCTTTTTTTCCTTTTTTTTCTTCTTTTTCTTTTTTAAATTTTTTCTTTTTTCATTTTTTTAATCTTTTTCTTTTTTTTTAATCTTTTTCTTTTTTTTTAATCTTTTTCTTTTTTTTAATCTTTTTCTTTTTTTTTAATCTTTTTCTTTTTTTTTAATCTTTTTTTTTTTGTTAATCTTTTTCTTTTTTTTAATCTTTTTCTTTTTTTTTAATCTTTTTCTTTTTTTTAATCTTTTTTTCTTTTTTTTAATCTTTTTTTCTTTTTTTTTAATCTTTTTCTTTTTTTTAATCTTTTTCTTTTTTTTTAATCTTTTTTTCTTTTTTTTTAATCTTTTTTTCTTTTCTCTTTTTTTTAATCTTTTTTTCTTTTCTCTTTTTTTTTTAAGAACTTGTCAAAATTTAAATATTTCCAAAAACATTTTTTTTTTTTTTTTGCTCTTTCTTGATTTTGAATTTTCTTTTCTTTGTCTTTCAAGTTTTTAAAAATGAATTCTTTTATTTTTTTTTTCCTTATTAATTTATACACTTTGATAATCCTTTTCACTAAAACAATGAAAAGGTTCAAATTAAATTATCTTTATAACTCCTGCTTCTCTGAAATTAGATCCTAATAGGGTGCAGGTGGGGGAACACATTTAATTTTTTTTGTTTAGGAAATTTTATGACTCCCTTCAAGCTTGTTAAGACCACCATGTTTATTAGACTCTCTCTTATTGAACCTTTAAATGATTTTCCAACTACTTTTATTACCCACCTCTGCTATTGTATACTGAGAAAAGTTCTGCCTCCCCCTTTTGTATTAGCACCCCCACCCTCCCAAGGATTTGGATCACAATAATACATTTCTATTATAGCTTTACATGAGAGGACCATTCTTTGTGCTGCTGGGTACAAAATTGAAAAATCATGCTTGACACTTGATGATTTCTACAGGTTTTCATATACAAATAATCAAATGTTTGTATTTTGTTTTAATCTAATGTTTTAAGCTTGGTGTTTTTTTGCTAATTATCAAGTGATACTACTCTTTTTATACAATTTTTTTGTATATATCAGGATATTTATCCTTCAAATTTTAAATTGTGACTCTTTCTATTCTTTCTTATTCTTTGTATAACTTTTAAGCTTAATGGTATCAAACATAGATCGGAAAATATTAAGTTCATAATAGCTTATGAATCTGACACAGAATGATAGATTCTTTTCATAGAAATTATAATAATTAGAATTTGAGCTGCTTATTCAGTTTACTCGAAGTAAAATGACAAGTTAAAGAAACAGTGCTTATGGCTATAAAGTATTTTATTTTAACCAAATCATTGGAAATATAGCTTCCCAATGAGGTCTGTTCACATGGCCTACATCCAAGAATTCTTAAATACTATAAGGACATGTCTATACTGTTTTTCAAATTGTTCTCATCAGCCTTCAATTTTCAGTCTGTTCAAAATGTTCTCCATCTATTGTTACTTGATACCATGTTGGCACTAATTTGTATACAATTCTAATAATGTAATTTAATCACACTTTAAAAATGATGTATGGCACACAACATTGACATTTTTTTTCTTTTTTTCATTGATAACAAGTAAGACTGTTCTTAGTAATTACTGTTTTGTTTAGTACAGAATAAGGCCACCAGTTAGGATTGAACTCATTACAATCGTAATGGTCCACAAGAACAGCTTGTTAATTCCAACTCTGAGGCCAGGTGCCAATCAAGGCTGTTCTTATCTCACCTGTTATTACTTTGAGTGAGAAGTGGGAAGGAAGCATGGCTAATCATGTTGATATTGGCACCAACTTGTACCCTCATGCTTTTTGCCACACAGAGAATGGGAAGACGACTCATGCATAAGCTTTTTGACCCTGCATGTCTAAGTGTAGTTTTGAACACTCCATCACCATAAGCTTAATGTTAATCTATTTGTTAGTTTAATTTTTTTCAGTTCTTTTCTTCAGACTTTCTCCCCAATTGTCCTTTCTCTTTCCAGGCAATGGTTTTCTCATTGATTTTTTGCTTCTTGTTTCCAATCTGTTCATTTTGGGGTTTATTTTCATTTTCTTTTTTGCTCCCAGCCTTCCTTCTATTTATACAAAAGGCTGCATTCTTGGCTAATCTATCAATTTAAGCAGTATTTTGTTTGTAATACAAACTACTCATGATTTTATTGCAAGGCATCATTTATAACAACTGGTTTGGATAGATGATTGTTTGGATTAATAATAAAAGCAGTTAACTGCTAGTCTTCGACATTGAGCAATTATTTCTTGTGTTCATTATTTATACTATTTACATTTGGACTATTATCTTCATCTTTGTTGTTATCAGAACATTCTGGACAGTTTGCCCTCCAGCCTTCGTTTTATACCTGATTGAAGCTGGAGGGCACAACAGCTGAAATAATAGTCCAAATGAAAATAGTGTAAGTAATAACACCTCATCCCAGAAATTAAGACAGAAATTCTTGTGTTCAGTTGGAATTTTCTTATTGCAAATTCACTGAACAGAAGAGAAATTTGTAAATAAAAGTTTAATGAAAATCTGTTTAGTTTTGATATTTTTTTTTTTTAATAAATATTTGTATAAATTTTATAAGTTTTATGATTTTTAGATGCACATCTTAAAAATATATGGATTTCAAGAAACCATATAGATATGCTAGGATAATTTTCTAACATAGCACAGTCCTAGGTCAAGGGTTGTTGGAAACACTTTGAATACAGTATTTGCCTTTTCTACAAGCAAGTCAGAGAGCTTTCCAACCAAGCTGTGTATTTTACAAAATATATACTTTTTTTTTTTTTTTTTTTTCATTTGTAGAAATGTGTGCCTGTGTATTATATCGGAAACTTTTCTTTTGAGCTCAGAACTTTGTCTTGTCAATGGTGAGGCAATAAAACAAGTTTAACACTAACTTAATTTTTTTTATCAGAACCTGAAGAGTATCCAATACAAAGTAGTAAACACTGGTATTTGCTACAAAATAATGATTAGTAAGCTAATCTTGCAGACCTCCATTCTTGTAGCCATGTGCCAGACAAACTAAAACTTTGTGAATGTTTCAGTGACTGTTTCGCAATAACATTTTTGTTGAAAGTATAATTTCTTGACATATTTTCAACTTTTCTTTGTATTACATTGCTTAGATTCATTTCTTAACAAAAATCATTTAAAAAACTTTAAATAGATTCTTTTTAGCAGGAGATGTGATTGTTAAAATATCAATGATTACTTTGAAAAATATAAATGTAATAATATTGTATATCACTATATTTTAAGTACTTTACCATAAAGTTTCTAACATCAAATGTTGATCATGACTTGCAAAACTTCTTTCATGAAGTTTTAATGTAAAATAGAATGTACCTTTTCTTTTTTTTCAATTTACAATAAAAGGAATTACATTTTATACCAGCAAAGAAACTTTTACTTTGACTTTATTACAATTTAGATATAACTGACTTTACCGTCTTATTCAAAATTAATGCCGTTTGCAGCATTGTCCTCTCTTATTAATGGTAAATTAAACACACATTTAAGATATTATAATGTTGAAAGACTCAAAACTACCAATGAAACCAGCTTTAATATCACTGGCATATCTTTGACATATTTCATCAGTGGTTGTATTGCATTAGCTTGCTTAGACATTTTCTATTCTTCTTTATGTAGACGATCATTGCTCTCCACAATTTCCTGTCCCTTGTAACTCTTAATAAACCATGTCCTTCTGCTATTTCTCCCAAGCTCTGTTCCGCCATCCATTTACTCAAGCTCATCTATTGGGATTTTCCCAACTATATTTGGTAACAAAAATATTGTGACGCCGGCAAGAAGAAAGGAACACAAACGCAGATGAAAATGGTTGAAAATACTTGTATTGGTAGGAAAAGAGAGGAAAGTTTCTTGCAAACAGTCGGGTTTGCGGAACTTATCTGAAAGATGCGTCCTTTTAACAGTTATACATTTCCCGTATCGTTTTGGCTGGGTTGAAGAAATAGAGCCTTGACTTCTGTGCTTCAGTTGCTGTCCAAATCCTCACACGTCATGGTATTTAGATGACGGAGAGTGCAGACGGGGAACATGTTGTCTCTGAAGTTCCCAACAAGCAAAAGAGGAAGAGGGTTCGTAAAAAACGCTCTTGTGAGGGTTTGGTGAAGATCTAAAAAGGTAGCCTGTGATTGGTTGTTTTTCACCCAATCACAGGGCACCCAGTTAGCGACTCCGTAATAATTTCAATACATCATGTATTTCATGCATTGTCTTCCTCTGTGCCTCTTGCAAAATGAATTGTATTTATATTTGAGGAAGGAGGGCTTGGAAAATATGATACTCACTGGACAGATTTGCAGATTTTTCAAGCTCTCCTTCCCCATTATATGCCCTATAAACATGAACTGTCTCTTCCTGATATTAAGTATTTGTTTCGTTTTTGTTTCCATTTTTCCAAAACTTAGTTGTTACTCACATGTTCAGTCCATGATTTCCTCAGCATCCTTCTGTAGAATCACATTTCTGTTACTTCAAGTCTCCTCTTCATCTTTGAAGGGATCATCCAGCCCGATTGACTTCTTTCACAATGTATTTTTAAACCAAAGTTTAATTTTGTGATTTCACATTCATACAGTATTTGCACTTGAATCCTGTTCTTGCTCATAAATTCTATATTTGATTATATTTTAACCTTTAGCACACTGAATTATTATTTCCCTTTCCACTGCATTCTTTTTCAATGCCTCTCAGTTGCAATAACCTTATTGTTAATTTCACTCAAAGTTGTTTTCTGTTGCCATAGCAGGATATGACATCACAACTATGAAATTCAAACAAATTCAAATTCAGGAATCAGTCACCTTCAGTAGCAGGATAAACTTTTTGTACAGCAAATGAAGTCATATACAGAGTGATAAAGGTTAACTGCCTGTAAGAAATTTCTAAGAACTACTGCTCCAATTCAATAAGGCTTTTGAGAAAGTTCATTAAAAGGGGGAAAAAAGATGGACATTCTAAGACCCCATTATTTCTATGATATGTCTACTTTATAAAGATCTTGAGAATCGGATATTCTGCAAGACAAGAAATTGAGACAAATTCCTGACGATACTTATTGCATCTAATCAGTAAGCATAAAAATATGCATCTTGTATATTTTATAATGAGAATAATTTACACTTTGATTAATTAGGAATTATTAATATCTGGTTTAGCGCTTATAGATTAATTATAAGTTCAAATCTTACTTGAGGCATATAAATATTTACTTATACATTTCTGTAACAAATGCACTATTTGTGATCTATTCTAGAATAATGGGTTGATGAAACTTGTTGAGTTCAGGTACAAGGAAAGTCTAAATTATACCAGAAATCCATTTTAAAAAATTTAAAGGAATTCTTTCAAACATTTATAACTGCTCAATAGTTGGGTGAAATTTAATTTCACTAGATTGGTGAATTCATTTTTGAACTCAAGAAAATAGTCTTGAAGCTAAAAGAAAAAGTCTCCCTTTAAAGTATTCCTTTTATTATTCGCAAATGTTTACAAAATATTTAAAACCAAATGGTTGATATTTATGATACATAATAAAAGTATAGATAGGTAATACAAATTTTTTATGAATTATTATAGTTTCATTTTCTTTTATCATTCATTTTACTTTATAAGATATAGAATAATGAATATTAAAAGATAATTGTTATAATTTTTTTTTTTATGTGATGATTTTGGATACCAATTATTTCAGACGGTTATATACATTATATTTCTGATCTTTTAGTCACTATAATGAGTCAGAGCTGAGATAAAAGAACAATTTTGCTGACTTTTTCTATTTCACCATTTCTGTTTTGCATCAACATCCAACTTCTTTCCTCCTACCCACTTTTCTTATTGTAATACATTCCCAGCACCCACCACACTCCCGTTGTCGGTGGGAGGTGAATATTGATCTGGTGCTTAGCTTACTGATCTGTATTTAGTGTAGAAATTGAAACTGAAAATTTATTTTTGTTATTGTTGTTTGATTTTTAATACTTCAACTATCTTTGTTTATTTTGGGTATTTTTTTTTTCCTCATATTTTATGCTTTCTCTTTGACTTTCTCCAGACACACTTTTACTTTGTTTCTTTTTCTTAGACCTTGTCTTTTTCTGCTTAAAATCAACATATAATTTTTCCATCTATATGCAATTTCATGATTTTTTTTTTTTTTCAGAGTTGCCAGTGGAGTATGTTCTTAATTTCTTTTTTTTTTTTCCTCCTCTTTAAATTAACAAGAACTATTCACTTCTTGAAATCAATAAAATTTATTTTTTGTTTTTGTTTTTTTCTCCTTTTTTTCTCCTTTTTATTCAATTACAATTTCTTGAATTAGAATCAATTCTAAAAGGTAACTTTCAGTATGGCAGCATTAGAAACCTTAAAAAAACAATTCTAATATTTTTTTAAATATCTTTACTTTTATCATTTTTTTTTTAATTTTTAAGCAAAGTATCACATTCTTCTTTGGATAATTCCTTTGGCTGCAATTGTTAAAATAAATATTTGATTACTATTTCAATTGATATCTTCAAATTTTAACCGCATTAAAAAATACATTTCGTAAAATGCTTGTTTAATATTGTATACTTTGGCCATCAAAACATTTAATAGTAATCTGAAATTATAATGCTCACTATGTAGGTTAAAAAAATAATAATGTAAATTTTTCCACACTTATTTATTTTTATATTTTTATTAAATAAGTTATAAAGCTTCTTAAAAAAAATTTTAATTTTTAAATTGTTTGATTTTGCATAAATTTTATTTGTATTTATAATCAAAATATATTTTGCCATTTTAAAAAAAAAAAAAAAAAGAAAAAAAAGGGGTCATGGGAGTTGCCAAATTGTTGTGTTCATTCTCATTGTGCTTCTTTTCACTCATAAAGTTGGGTTTTTGCCAGGTTATGGCATTTTAAAGTTTATGGTTCATGTTTCAATTTGAAACATTAATAATTAAATATTGTGTGGAAATTCATTCCTTTTTTTTTTTTTTTTTTTTTTTTTTTTAAGATAAATGGTGCTTTACTGTGTTAACAAGCTACTCCAGCTGATCATTACTATTGTATAGCGAATTTGATCCTCAGCAGGTCTCACACATGTAGTCTCGTGTCAACCATTAGTAAATACTCATAAGTGAATCTTGTGCGTAACCTCATGATTTTCTATGTGAGAATTAAAATAGAATAATTTTGTTTATTTTTACAACATATTATTCAAGCATAAGCATTTACCTAAAGTATAATCGTTATAAACTCAAATTGCTTAAGAATTAAAATTATTCAAGGAAAAAGCTTGAGTAATATAAAAAATGTCACTAACACTGCACTATTTTGGTCAGTACCAATGCTTACCTCTATTCTCAATCACTGACACTTTTTCAGAATTTTTTATTTTCAGTAATTACTTATCCAATTTTCCCTATATTTTTAATCTGTTAGTAGGTAAGTTGTACCATCAAAGTAAAAACGGTAGACAGATAGACGCTGAAACCAGGATGCTACAAACTGCAATTGGCACTAAAACACAATCATGATTTTTATTTTTACTTTCTACTGCCAGAAATTACAATATTATCACTCACACTTTTTATTATTCAGTGAAGTTATTTTGAACATTCATGAGTTTATCACACCAACCATCACAGTCCTGCATCAAGGTTGAAAGGTCATTAGGGTGGCATTCTGTGTCATAACATAGCTGGTCAATGTAGGTGGTTGCTGGGCAACCAACTTATTTTACTTCATGGCTAGGTGTCCAGAGCAGTACATCACTCGCAAGTTCTTGTTTTGCTCACTAGCAATGACCTGCAAAGCACATTCTGTGTTTGCATAAGATTTTAGAATTATCAGGGATCGGTCTATAGAGCTGTGATTTAGTTGGATGTTGTCTCCAAGAGATGTTAAGTATAGCTCTTAGCATCCAAGTGTAGGTTCCATTAAGCTCAGAATCTAAGGTTTTAGTTAATGTCCAACCAGTGACACCATACATTAACACCGCCTCTACAGTGGCTCAAAAGAATCTCTGCTTGAGGTTGTCTGGCAAATTGGATTTCCAGATTACATCCATTATATTCAAGGTGGCCCGGGCTTTAGCTATGTGAATTTTCACATAATTTTCAGTAGAATTTATTTCTCTTCCTAGGCATGTAAATGATTTGATAGATTTTATTGATTAACCTGAGACAGTTTGTATTAAGCATTGCTGGTTCAAACCTATGAATTCAGTTTTAGAGGCATTGATATAGTCAAACATCATTGGCAACATTTTCTAGATGATGTAGGCGTACTGTGGCATTGGTAATGGTATCTGCATTTATAGCTAGGTCATCTGCATAGTCAATATCTGTCAACTTTTTTGCAGGGTATCAACTTGAGTCTTGGGGGATAAAGTAAAACCTAGATGATGTTTGTTGAGGGAAGTTCTCAGTATGTAGTCAAGGATGATATATATATATGTGTGTGTGTGTTGCTGCAATCATTAGAGTGAATGAAAATTGTAACATATCTATATAAATAAAGCACATTGTGTGTGTCTGTTTATCTATCCATTTTTCATAATCATAAACAACCTAAAGTAACAGGTAGTAACTACTGTAAAATACCAAACAGTGAAAGGTTTAAAAAAAAAACAATTCTTTATTAAAGGTTTAACTTTAATTTTGCTTTTTGTCACAATTGCAATTGATATTGTCTAATTAAACTGTAATTAAAACTTAAGCAGGTCATGGTATGTTGCCCATACATTTTTTTTTTTTTTTTTAAGCATGTGTACTGTGACATATTCAAAATATTACATAGTTCAGGTTCCCTGTCTTTTAAGAATGACTTTATGTGAAGGAATCATAAAGAATGGTGATTTGGAAAGAAAATAAAAATTGTGTACAAAATAAATATAAACAAGCTATAGAGATCAGTTGTGTATATGAAGAACGATTATGCCGAATTAAGGTGTCAAATAAAGATAAATTAATTTCATTATTTCTAAATTCTTACAACTTTTACATATATAGAATGCTGAAGGTAAAAAGCCAAAAGCCCTCCACAGGAGTTAGCTTAAAGTGCACCCAAAGAATGGCTTCTAGGCTTTTATAAATAAATCCTACCTATGATATGTAAATAGTTGGTTATTAGGCGCTATTTGCTATATATTAGTTTTGTTACATGATCTATACTGTTGTGTTAAATTGATGATGCAATCCTCCTGAGGCTAACATACTCTCATGAGCAGTTTTCAATTATGTAGTACCAGTCAACACCATAACATTATCAAATTATTTTCCTTATTATAATTATCAAATTTACAGGAACCACCTGTTGTTAACATTTGTTGATTTCAATGCTCTAAGTTTTAAAACAGTTTTCTGCTTTCTTATTGTCATCTGCAAAAGAGCTTAATAAATACTGTTCTTCTTACACATAGATACACACACACACACACACACACACACACACACACACACACACACACACACACACATATATATAATATAACGGGCACAATGGTTAAATTGTCACCATTTTATATTTTTAATTTTGTGCATGCGTGTTGTTTGTTTGATTTTGTCAATTGCACAGTATAGTAGGGTCAGTTGTGCACTATCTATGAAAAAAAAGAACACCATGATCCAATTGACTCTGCCAGAAATTTGAAAACAGCATGCTGTAGTGCTTGGCATTCATGTTGGAAGCGCCAATATGAATATTTCCGAGTGTATGAGGACAATGCAGAGGATTCAGAAAGATTTGGATGATATATCCAGTCAACATCAAAGTGATCACTAGTGATGGTGACATTATGTCTCCATTCATCTTCCCACAAGGCTTCGTACTCGACATGGAGGCCAACATAAAGTGCTTTGAGGAGGTAGTGCTGCCTCATGTCAAGATGGTGGCTGCTGGAAGTTCTATGTCTGGCAACAGGATTCTGCACCATGCCACACAAGCAGGAGAACCCAGTCATGGCAATTTCTGCAACTACATCGCCACTTACATCTGTCTACCTAACTCCCTAGACTGTAGCCCCTTGATTATTATGGGAGAGGCGCAGTTGAGTGAGAGACCAACAAATCAACTTGTAACACCAAAGATGAACTGAAGCCAAGGATTATGGCAGCATTCATCAACTTAAAGAAGGAGACTGTCCAGAAGAGTTAAAGGAGATTCTGAAGTCATCTGGTGTGATTAAAACCAATGACAAT
>OZ038494.1:90221893-90291893 GCA_964036315.1 Acanthosepion esculentum | reverse complement strand
TTATGTTGTATCATAAAAGTTATAAGCATTTTCCTTTCAGGATTTCCAGAATACAAATTTTATATCATAATTTTATTAACAAAGTATCTATTGGTGGTACCATTTACTAAATCAGTTCCTTTTATTACTTATTTCAGTTTTCTACTCATCAAAAAAAAAAAAAAAATTGTATCTGTTCTTTATTGCAGAACTTACATTCTGATTGCCTCTTTTAAACTTGGCTTTCTGGTAATAAAGTGGCTGATAAATTTAGCCGTTTTTTTTTTTTTTTTTCTCCTCTTTTTCTTATCGATGAACAAGAATCATTTTCCACTTTATTCCATTTTGTCCTGTCCAGTCTGTCAATAATCACTTTCTGTCAGTGCCAAATTCTAAAAATAAGAACAAGCCACAAGGAAAGTAAACTAATAAATGTGAAATCGGTTCCCAATCGATATAATCCTTATCTTTTTAACCCTTTACTCACTATATAGAGAAATGTTACTTACTTCAATCTTCAGCATGAACAGTCAACTGTTGTTTAATTTTTTTATGTTTTAGGCTACTAAAAATGTTAAGTTTCTTTTCTCACACTTCTCGCTTGTGAAACTCTCTTCCGGTTTCTTGCTTTCCAGCCAAGTTTGATCTACAAAAATTTAAATGCAATGCCAATCGTTATCTTCTGCATTTCTGTTCTTTTATTATTCTCACTTCTTACTGTTTTTCTTTTTCTTATATTCTTTTACACTCAATACCCACCCCCTGCATCTTAGTGGCTTTGTTGCATTGCTTGCAGTGAAATGATTAAAAAAAAACATGTATTTAGTTTTGTTTCTAAATAATACCAAGATATGGGGGAGGGGAGAGAGATTACTCATAAATTGAAGGTTTCTAATCATTTTATCATTTACACCTGATGAAGTACACATAAAACTAATCAGTGTCCTTACCTGAAGAATGTAGTTAAAATCCAAAGTCTGTTTAACAGGTGTCATTTTTTTAAGGTAGTAAAAAGAAAGTCTTCTAGGCAATAAAATCATTAGTAGCTAATTTTATCATCCTTTTGCTAACAAAAAAAGTGTTAGTGCTAAAAGAAAACTATTTGCCATTAAATGCTTTATACAATTGTTATTTGAGTAAATAGTTTAATAACTTTATGAATGTTGACATTATAGTACTAGAAATAATATTATTTGTCACATTTTATTTTGCTATGTCTACAAATTTTACATATTTTACAAATATTAGTAGAAAATAACAAAATACTATACACCTCACTGTAAAGAAAGACTGAAAATACTATAACCTATTATACAGAAAAAACAACTGACATTAAATATTTACACCGACTGCATTTTATAATGTGTATGAAATATTTAATATATTCCTTTTCTGGTACTGTCAAATGCAGTGTAACTATTTTACATATAACATTGCTTATTTGATACACTCAACACTCGCCCAACTCCAGGTAGGTCTTGCAACCTGTCAGTCCAGAAGTACCTCCACATATCAAGGTCTTCTGCTAGCATAAGTAGTGAGATTATATTTATTATGGGTTTGCTAGGCCTATCATGTAGTTTACAGAACCTGGTATTCCCCACCAGTGGGGTTACCTTTCTGAGTACTTACCTGGCTCAATGTTGCTTAACTTTGGTGAACAGATGAGAACTGGTGTTTCAATATGAGATGGCTGTAAACTATGACATATGTATTTAAATTAGAACTGTAATGTTCCAAAAAAAAAAAACCAAAAAAACATTAGGATGGAACTTACAAAACTTTTGTCGATGATACTAAAATCATTTAGTTCTTGATGATAACTGTGGTGGTGAAACATACTCAAACAAAAATGAATTTTGGACAATTTATCCTCAGTTCTGGTCTGTGCAATAACTTAGTTGAAAACTGAAAAAATACAAAAAAACGAAAATGGACAGATCTTGTTGGTTGAATTTGATAAAACTTGTTAGTTATATATAATTCAATGTTTACACTATTTACATCATTTGGACTGTTGTCCTCATTTTTATTGCCTTATTCACAATGTTTCAGCCATTGTACGCTCTGACCTTCTTCAGGTGATATAAAGTTGGAGTGTACAACAGCTGAAACATCATAATTATGGCAGTAAAAATGAGGACATTAGTCTGAATGATGTAAAAAGTTACAATTGCTCAATATCTCTCTCTAATCATAGCAAACGAAAAATTTGTAAATATATTTCTGCATGTACCATGTTTCACTGATACAACATTCTGCTCCTCGTCAAGGGACCAGGGAGTGACACTTTGTCAGCAGAATATACATTTACTCTGATCTAAATTAAAAGTGCTGATCTTTTTATATGAAACAGCGGTAAGTTGCAAGCACATTAAAGAATTGGCCTTGCAATCCTGCTAAATTTCTTTACTCAAGGAACAATTTTATGTTTATTATCTTTATAAACATTTTAATGTTATCATCATTAATTTATTCTAGTTTTGGGTATTATATTGGTTAATATTCGTAATTTATTAGCAGTATGATTAGCTATGAATTAGCTTATTATTTTAATTTTATATTTATTTTAATTTTAATTTTTTATTTATTTTAATTTTTTATTTATTTTAATTTTTTATTTATTTTAATTTTTTATTTATTTTAATTTTTTATTTATTTTAATTTTTTATTTATTTTAATTTTTTATTTATTTTAATTTTTTATTTATTTTAATTTTTTATTTATTTTAATTTTTTATTTATTTTAATTTTTTATTTATTTTAATTTTTTATTTATTTTAATTTTTTATTTATTTTAATTTTTTATTTATTTTAATTTTTTATTTATTTTAATTTTTTATTTATTTTAATTTTTTATTTATTTTAATTTTTTATTTATTTTAATTTTTTATTTATTTTAATTTTTTATTTTAATTTTTTATTTTAATTTTTTATTTTAATTTTTTATTTTAATTTTTTATTTTAATTTTTTATTTTAATTTTTTATTTTAATTTTTTATTTTAATTTTTTATTTTAATTTTTTATTTTAATTTTTTATTTTAATTTTTTATTTTAATTTTTTATTTTAATTTTTTATTTTAATTTTTTATTTTAATTTTTTATTTATTTTAATTTTTTATTTATTTTAATTTTTATATTTTTCTTGCTGTTTTAATAATAGTTTCTAATTTAAAATTAATATAGTAATATAAGTTTAAAATTTATTTTGTATTCTATTTTATAATGTAATGTAGATTTTGTTATTGCTTCTTAAAGTGTCTTTTTTTACATTCTATGGATAATTTTGTTTGAATATATGATTTCATATAAAATGCCATAAAATTTGAAATGCGACATTGTTAAACAATGTATCCATTTACGCCACATTTCCGTTCAAATTTGAATTCTCTTAATGTAATTTCATTGGCTTAATTTGTGCCAATATCTTTCAATATACTACCTTAACTTTTCTCTTTCTGTGTAATTTTGAATATATTTCTCTATTTCTTTTGCCTTTCTTTATTTTTTGTGTTTTCTCTTGGTAGTAGGGTTAATTTCTTATGCTTTCTCTTGTATTTCTTTTCTTTCCACTTTGTCTTTCTTTTCTTTCCACTTTATTTGTCTTTTCTTTTCTTTCCAATTGATTTCTTATTTTCTTTTCTTTCCAATTGATTTCTTATTTTCTTTTCTTTCCAATTGATTTCTTATTTTCTTTTCTTTCCAATTGATTTCTTATTTTCTTTTCTTTCCAATTGATTTCTTATTTTCTTTTCTTTCCAATTGATTTCTTATTTTCTTTTCTTTCCAATTGATTTCTTATTTTCTTTTCTTTCCAATTGATTTCTTATTTTCTTTTCTTTCCAATTGATTTCTTATTTTCTTTTCTTTCCAATTGATTTCTTATTTTCTTTTCTTTCCAATTGATTTCTTATTTTCTTTTCTTTCCAATTGATTTCTTATTTTCTTTTCTTTCCAATTGATTTCTTATTTTCTTTTCTTTCCAATTGATTTCTTATTTTCTTTTCTTTCCAATTGATTTCTTATTTTCTTTTCTTTCCAATTGATTTCTTATTTTCTTTTCTTTCCAATTGATTTCTTATTTTCTTTTCTTTCCAATTGATTTCTTATTTTCTTTTCTTTCCAATTGATTTCTTATTTTCTTTTCTTTCCAATTGATTTCTTATTTTCTTTTCTTTCCAATTGATTTCTTATTTTCTTTTCTTTCCAATTGATTTCTTATTTTCTTTTCTTTCCAATTGATTTCTTATTTTCTTTTCTTTCCAATTGATTTCTTATTTTCTTTTCTTTCCAATTGATTTCTTATTTTCTTTTCCTTTTCTTTATAGAAATCCTTTTTACCTTTTTATGGACAATTTTCCAAAAATTGAAATTGAAGTGATGTTTCATTAATTGCAATTTTAAATGATTGTTTATTACCATCATTGTTAACCACCTGAAGAGATGTTTTATTTCAAACATTGAAACAAAATGTACAATTTTGTAGTGGATACTTACATGTTCTAATGTAACAGTGTATAATAAACATAACCCAACATGTACTATGCTAGTACATAATTAAATCTAACATTGATAATTCACAAATTCATGTGACAAATGTGTATCTTTTGTGATTCTGTTTCGTCAAAGATAAATAAGACCAAACAAGCTGTCATTGGATTTGTTGGGTTAAATCTTATTAATTTACTTATTTTTATTTATTTTTTGAATTTTATTTTATTTTATTTTTTTTTTTTTTATTCTTTTTATTTTTTTTTTTTTTTTTTAATTTCAAATTTGTTTGTGTTATGTGTGTACACTGAAATAATCAATTTGTTATGAAATTACATAAACATGTGACTGATATTCTCATTTCTGGCATGAGGAGTTATCATTATTCACATATTTATATGTGGACTGTTGTCCTCATCTTTGTTGTTATTATCACATTACTTACCTGAATCAACAAGGACCTGAAGTAGGCTGAAGAGGATGATAGCCAAAACATTGTGATAATAACATTAAAGATGGGAAAAATAGTTCAAATGTAAATAATATTTTAATGTTGAAATTTTGGTATTGACTGCCTAAAAATTGTTTATTTATTTAAAGTATAGCATATTTAATTAAAGCATTTAGGATATGTTCTACTCGTTTTATTAAAGCTATAAAACTTTGAATTTGATGCTGTAAAAGACATGAGATTATCATAGTAGCAAAAATTACTTTTACAAAAGTGAATTGTATGCTTGCTATATGTCAAAACCTCTTGAATCCAACTCCCCATTCTAAACAATTGTTGCATTGATATTTAACCTTAATATTTATAGGATGGTTATAGTTGCTATTCAAAATTGTACATTTTCGGTAATATGCAATTTTAGACAACAAAAATTTAAAATGAAATGTTTTCTTTTAATTATAAAAAGGTCAAAAGCTGCTAAATCTACAGTAAAAAAAAAACAAAAAACAAATGTCTATTTGTAGCATAAATTCTATTGCAGTCTGGCACATGCCAGAGAAGTTTAAAATATATTACACCCAAGCCCCAGGAGACCTTACCACTCCCCCCACCCAGACATTACCTCTCCTTCACAAGGGACAAGGTTTATTGCCCAGTGCCTGAGGCATCCCCAAAAGAGCAATTTTTCCATGGTATTGCAGTTAAACCCACTCTAAACTGTGACCTTGTATCACATTTGGTAGTGATGTGCACATGCTGAAAATAGCTGTAGCTATAGGAAGAAAGTGCATGTGTGTGTGTATGTATAATTGGGTAGAGGAAACCGTTTGGAAGCTATTGATGATTGTGCTGGTGCAAAGTCACCAACTGAGGATTTGAGTATATTGGCTTTGTTCAAATTGGTGATCAGGGCAGATTATATGCCCACCCAAATCTGTAGCTTTCGCCTGCTCAGCACAGTTGCACTGTAAACACAAGTTAGGTTTGTGAGTGTTGAAGAAAATTAAACATGCCTGAGTGGATGTTTGCAACAAGGATTAGCTAGCTGTCCTAGCAGGTAGGGGTACTCAGAAATAAGTAACCATTTATTTATATATATATATATATATATAAAGAAATATACTCTTAAGGTGTGCTATATTTATGGGATAAAGGGCTCAATATCAGAGATAGTGTGTGTAAATACAAAAGTGGACATTGAAGTCAACACTTAGAGGCGACAGGCTGTTTCATGCTAGATGCAATCGTCAGGCTATGACGATTGCGTCTAGCATGAAACAGCCTGTTGCCTCTAAGTGTTGACTTCAGTGTTCACTTTTGTATTTTTATATATACATACATACATACATATATATATATAATTATTTAAAAAAAAATATGATTCCATTGCAACACAGAAATTACTGTGTTTCAAAAATGGTCAGCAGTATTCAGGTTTAATTTCAATATTAAACCCTAACTACCAGGTGGCAGTCTTTTCCTCAGGTGATGTTTGGAATAACTATGCTACAGAATGTTTTACTCATTTATAGTTTTGAAATGGGGGTGTGATCTAGGGTTTGTTTTTCATTATCAAGAGGTCACTGCTTTGATTGAAGTAGGGGTGTTTGTTATATGCCAAGTTTTTGGAGTCATGTAAGGTTGGGTTGGTTTTTTGTCTGGCTACAATGGCTAATCTTATCCAACTCTCTGCTAAAACTCTAACTGATTGATGTTGTAGTTCTGTTTTTTTTTCTTCTTTTTAGATTACTTTCTGTTACTCCTATGTATATTTTTCTTCATTATCTGGTTATTTTACTGTGGCTTGGTATATTACATTGTTTTGTTACCTTTTAAGGAACATAAATTCTTTATTCTACAGTTACATGTGGATTTAATTTGTTTGGGTGGTTTGTCGATAGTTTAAAACAAACTATCAACAAACCACCTGAACAAATTAAAGCCATGTTTATATATATAAGCCACTCCCACCAAAATAACCGCCAGAATGGATTACCCATAATGCACCACTGACCCACACACACATATATATATATATATATATATATATAAATAGTCAAGAAAAAATCCAACACTCGTGTCTTGACGATTTGCCTCTGAGTATTGACTTCAATGTTCACTTTTATATTTACATATGCTCTATCTCTGATATTGAGCACTTTATCCTATAAATATAGCACACCTTAAAACTATATTTCTTCATATATATATATATATATATATATATATATATATATATATATATAGTAAACATTGAAGTCAACACCCAGAGGCAACAGTCTGTTTCATGCTTAAATGTCATCATCAGACCTAAGGATTGCTTTTAAGCATGAAGCAAACTGTCGCCTCTGGATGTTGTCTTCAATATTCACTTTTATATTTACATACGCTCTTTCCCTTATATTGACCACTTTAACCCATAAATATAGCATACCATAAAACTATATTTTATCATGTTTTATATATATATATATATATATATATATACACACACACACAAACACACACAAAGTGTGCGATGAGTAAATTGTCACTATTTTAGATTTTAAATTTGGCTCATGTGCATTGTTTTTGATTTTGTCGATTACACAGTATAGTAGGGTCAGTTGGGCACTGTCTATGAGAAAAAGAGCACCATGCACAATTCACTCCAAACAGAAATGTGGAAATGGCAAGCTGTACTGCCTGGCATTCATGTCAGAAGCTCTAATATGAACATTTCAGAGTGTTTGGGTGTCAATCTGAGGACATGAGTCTAATGGTGATTACGAAGGTGTTTGTAGTAATCACTAGTGATGGCAACATTATGCCTCCATTCATCTTCCCCACAGGGTCTCAAACTCAACACAGAGGCCTACATCAAGTGCCTTGAAGAGGTAGTGCTGCCCTGGGTTAAGAAGGTGACTGTTGGAAGACTCTATATCTGCAACAGGACTTTGCACCATGCCACACAAGCAGGAGAACCCATTCATGGCTGTCAGATAATTTCTGTAGCCACATCACCCCTGACATCTGGCCGCATCACCCCTGACATCTGGGCACTTAACTTCCCAGACTGCAACCCCCTTGATTATGTGTGGTGCAGTTAAGCAAGAGACCAACAAACTCCTTGTAACACCAAACATAAACTGAAGGCAAAGATTATGGCAGCATTCACCAATTTAAACAAGGAGACCATCCAGAAGAATTGCAGGAGATTTCAAAATTGTCATGAGGCCATGGTTGAAGCCAATGGCAATTTTATTGAATAAATTTATTCTTTAGTATTTCAAGATATTTTTGTATAATTTTGATAAATATATCTGTAAAAATGAAATATTAGTGTTGTTTTCATTCTGGCATAGTTTAGATGACAATTTATCCATTGTGCCCAGTATATCCAGAGAAGTTTGAAGAAAAAACATTAAATTTAAAATTTCAGCATTCCCACATCTTCAGCATTTCCTCTCAGTACATTATTATTGTAACTGACGCTCATGTTTTTATATCTCCCCTCTCCCACACATATATAATTCCATCAACAAAAACATTACTCTAGTCTGAAGTCTTTCTAGGGGACTGAACTCATTACACAGAATTTTTTCCACTTTGTCTTTCATTTACCTAACATTGTTCTGATATACACAAATTTATTTATGATATTCTCATATCTATATCTATATAAAAATTTCTCAGAATTAACCTATAGAAAAAAACAATAGGAAAACTTGTTTTAGCCAACGCATTTCATCCAATGTGAACTTTTCAAGGCAAAAAACAAAATGTTTTTTGCCTTGAAAAAGTTCACATTGGATGAAGCATGTTGGCTAAAACAAGTTTTCCTATTGTCTTTTTCCTCTCTCTCTCTCTCTCTCTCTCTCTCTATATATATATATATATATATATATATATATATATATATATATATATATATAGTAGATAGATTTGCTTATCATCCAGTTCACACTCCTCCCTGTTCTATTGGACAGGAATAGAGACTTATCCCTTGTTTCCTGTTTAGGATTGAGTTTCTGATTTCTTCTAAAGTCTACTTCAATGTCTCCATCTAAACTCTGAAATTTTATTTATTACTATTTTTTATTTTGTAGTTTTTTTTTTAATGAAGACTTAATATTCTGAGAAGTGTTTTAACAGAGGATGAAAAATGTGATGCCAAAATATGAATGTCCATTGGAATAGCAAAATTTGCTTTCTGAAAGCTAAGCAAAATATTAACAGGAAAATTTTGTTAGAAACAAAAAAGTGCCTAATGGTAATATAATGTCAGTTCTCCCATGTGGCAGTGAATGCTGGACAATCTCACCTGAAGAAGAGACTTGAAGCAACAAATTTGTGGCTATATTGAAGGATACGGAGAATACCATAGACTGAACATGTGAGTAATGAGGAAGTTTTAAGGAAAATGGAAATAAAAATGGCAGATATTTAGAATCAGAAAGAGACAGTTTAAATTTCTAGGGCACATAATGTGGAATGAGGGCTTGGAGAATTTGATACTCATGGAACATTGAAGGCAAGAAGGGCAGAGGAAAGCAGCAAGTAACCTATCTACTGAGTTTTTGTAAATGGATAGCAGCACAGGGAATCGGGGGGGAATGATGAAAAGAAAAACCTTTCTAAGATTTGCAAAGTACAGGAAGTTATAGAGAGCCATGATCACCTACGTCCTTAATGGACATGACACAGAAAAATAATACTGACTTTCTTGTGTACATAAAATAGATAGGTGTACTTCCTCTCACAAAAAAAACCCCAAAACACTCTAAGAGTATTTAGATTCAAAATACCATTTCAATTAGTTTTAGATAGATGTAAGCTTACCAAATACTTGTTTTATGTGCTAATAGAAAAGTATGAATTGTAATTGAATGTTACTCTTGAAAAGTCAAGTTGTAAATTGGCCAAAAGTCAGACGAAGGAAAATTACAGCTTGAAATAGCTTCTAGACACACTGTATACCCCCAACTTTCTTGCCTTACCCCACACCATGTCATGTGAAGAAATGAGTATGTCTAGTGAGCAGCAGGTGAGAGAGAGAGAGAGAGCATTTTTGTGGGTGTTGTAGGAGGCTCAGCTTGTCAATTGTGCATTTATATAGTACAAAGATTGAATGGAATCACATACTTAACTTTCTGTCCTGTCTTGACAGACAAAAATGAATGACTTATTTCAGTCAACTAAGATTGAAAACTGAATGGTTACATTGTCTTTTCAGTGTGTATGTATGTATGTATGTATGTGTGTGTGAGGATAATCCAATATGGGGGTTGAATTTAATGGTTATTTTGCCAAGTATGCAAACATTATTGCTATTCGTAATTGTTCATTTTGAATTAAAAACCTGAAATTTAAAATAATCTGTTGGTGAAAATAAGTGTTAATTTAATAATGATTGCGTGGTTATCATCTGCATTCTTTGGGCATTTGGATTGATAATAATGATTTCTAATGACTTGAACAGGACCACTCATAGCAAAATTGGCATTTTCTATAATTAGGGATGTCATTTTGAAATTAATGGGCCACCTGTCATAGCCTTTTTGTTTGTAGGCATACTTCACAAGCCATTGTTGATGAATTTATTCTTGATTACATGCTCCATGAATGTTACTGTCTACAAAACTTGGTTTTGTCTATCAACATTACCACCAGAGTATTTCAATAAAAACCAAGAAACATAAGGTGAAAGAAAGTTAAGGATGCTGAGAATATGACAGACCAAACTTGACAAATTTTTATAGAAAATGACAACACTTATACTTAACATTAGGAAGAGACAGTTGATGTTTCTAGGGCATATGATGTGGAAAGAGGGCTTGGAAAATTTTATACTCACAGGACATATTGAAGGAAAGAGGAACAGAGGAAAAACAAAATGCATAACCTACTTAGATGGTGTAAATGAATAGCAGAACAATTTTTAGGAAATATAACAAAAAGACAAAATTTATTAAGAGCTACAATGGACAGGAAACTGGAGTCATGATTGCCAACATCCTGAACAGCACATAGAAGTAAAAAAAAATTAATGATAATGCTTCATCTCTGAAACTCAGACGACTTACAACACCAATTGTCTCTATTATTACTATATGTTGATTAAAGAACATTTGCTTATATGACTAAATTTAAATTACATGTTTAACGTTCATGGTATAATTGATAAAACATTTTTTTTATGATAGGCTCATAAAACTAGGGTTTACAAGTGTCAAATTTTGTCAAAAACCAATTCTTTATTTCAGATTTATCCTGTTTCATTAAGAATTGTAAAATATAAAATATTCAATAAAAATCTGTAAAGAAAACTCTTAAAAAATCTCAATGGTTAATGCGAGGAACTTGGACAATTTAATAAACATCCATAGACATTTGCCTTTTAACTTAGTTCACTTTGGACAAAGATTGGTGTAACAACCTCCATACAGAAGACGCCAATTTGGTACTAAAATATTGTGTGAATGTTTTCAGGAAACATCTTTCAATAGTAACCATATATAGCACTGCTTTTCTCCTATTACACTTTTATGGATTGATGAAAAACAATCATTTCATAGTCATTATCTGAAAAACAATTCAAATTGGTTGTATAATTACTATATCTAAAAATAAAAAAAAAATAGTTTTCCTTGTGTCTTTTTCTGTGTCACTTCAGGATGTAAATGATTCATGGCTTTTCGCTTCCTGTTCCTTGTAGATCTTGGTAATGTATGCATTTTTACCATTCCTCCTACTCTGTTTCAACATCCATTCACACACTCATCAGATAGGTGGCCTTTTGCCTTCGATATGGCCTGTGAGTGACAAATTCTGTACGCCCTTTCTCATGATGTATCTAAGAAATTTCAGATGTTTCTTTCCAATTCTGAGCATAAGTCTTTTTTAATTCCTATTCTTTATTGCTTACATTCTCTATCTATATTTCTGTAGTCTCTCTTTTATACATTACCTATCGTCCAGACCAGGCACTCTCCACCCTGCAAGAAATATCTTTCAAAAATCACTTTGTGTCTTAGGCTAACAATATTAAGCTAATACACTTGTTTGACTCACTACAACAAGTACATTTCATTCTCATTGCATACAATCTAATTTTTCAAACACAGGAGTTTGTTTAAAATATATCATAAGTAGATTATATTTAATGTTAATCACTACTTATTTGATATTAAATTGTGTTTTTAATGATCTCATCTGGAAATTTAGAATTGTCCATCACCAATAATCTCATGTAAATCTAGTGAGCAAGTCAAAATAATTACAATTCTATTTTATGTTAATTTATAATTTAAGATACTATTTCATGGCCTCTTGTATGTATGTATGTATGTGTGTGTGTGTGTGTGTGTATTACGGTCAAATCACACTGAACACACCGGTTCCCGTTCGATCACCGAAGTTAAGCATCGTAGAGCCAGGTCAGTACTTAGATGGGGGACCGCTTGGGAACACCTGGTACTGTAAGCAGTGTGGCTGTGTGGCTGAGTGGTCTAAGGCGTTGCTTTAGAATCACGAGGCACCGAGTTCGAATCCTGGCTGGAATTAATTTCAGCAGCTATCGGACTCCAAGCACAGGGCACCTTTGGCAAGTGTCTGTTCCATAGCCACGGGTCCACCAAAACCATGTGAGTGAATTTGGGAGAGGAAACTGTGTGGAAGACCTCGTTGGCCAAAGCTAGCACGATATCACAAAACACCGTGATTGCGAGTTGAGGTGGCCAGCCTTGTTCATTTATGATCACGCTGGGTTCGCACCAACGCTCTAAAACTGTTAATTGGTTCTGCACATGCCAATAACAGTATAAACTGCAGGTGGGCTCTGTGGGCAGAATATTAATCAGAGTTGCTTACGGCCTGAAAGCAACCACATCAGCAGTTTTAAGCAAGCAGCACAAAGATAAACATGTCAAATGGATGAAGAAGTACATGAAAACCAATTTTTCAACTAACTTTTAAATCAGAATGTACAACTATATTGGGTGGAACTGGTTGGGTCCTTCATGGAAATAGTCAACATGGCTTAGAAGACAACAGGATTCTATTTTAAACAGAAAAAGTGTAAGGAGCAGTTGATTCACACTCTTCCTAGATGAACAGCACCATAATCTTGAATTTGAGCTATATTCCATTTTTCTTGCAAATTCACTTTTATACAGGATGCAACAAAAATACTCCCTACATAATGGTAAGGCATTAGCTAGATGAAGACACCCTTGCCACTGATGTCTTACCATTAGGTGGGAGGTATTTCTATCACACGGTATAATACTTACAAATTAAATCTTCTGTCTTATTGACAATGCTAGTAAAAGATTTTTATTAAATTATTAAAATTGTACAATTTTTCAGAAATAATTAGAAAAGCAATGAAAAATCGAGAATGTAAGTTAGTTTTCATCTATGTCACATTTTGCAATGCAGTATAAAATTTTGGGAAACTAAGAACTCATCCTCTCTCACTCTCTCATATATATATATATATATATATATATATATATAGGTTATTTTATGCACATTTTTATTCAGTATCAATTTAAAACTAATGTTCAGGTGATATAAACAAACTAGACAAGTTTCCAGTCCAGTATTTGGCACTATGACTTCTAGTCGGCTTCTCGGATTATTTGGATGGAAAAAAAAACCCAAAAAAAACATTTACATTTAACCAACACAAGATTTTCATTGATCAACATTTCTGGACTTTTCTCTAATGAAGCTATCCACTTTATCATTGAATCCTGTCATGAGCCTGTAAACAAAGTGTTGATACTTGCATTAAAATTTAAAGCAAGCTGCTGGACATATTAGCAAATGAATAACAAAATAATTATATCTCATCATACGTTCTCAAATGTCTTGTTTCTCAATAAAAATTGATTTTTGAGAAATGCAGTTATTCAACTATTGTCTTCATCTTTATTGTTGCTATCTTTTATTTAATCTGGTAGACTGTTCGCATTCCACTGCCCATGTTTAAGGATATCTCATCTTGTTCTTATTTTTAGTACTGCTCAGTTATTGCTTGCCTCATTTCCACTGAGTCCAGATACATACTGCCTGGCTCAGGGATTGAACTCATAATTACTGTGTCACTAAATTCTTGAACCTTCCTACAGGATATATACTTATCTAGCTCTTCAAAATAGATTTTGTATTCACTGTTTTGTCTATGTTTGCATATTTTTTTGTATTTATATAGTAACAATTATTCCGAGGTTGTCTTCCTTGGGGAACTATTGAATTGTTGCCAATCTAAACAAAATAAAAAAATAAATGCAAACAGGCACAATAAAAATGGTAACTCTTGATAGTTTATTTATTTATTTATTTTTTGTGCTTTTAACACAATAACCCGTCAGCTCTCTGGTCTTCATTAGGAAATTGTTGCATTGATTACCTTAACACACATTCAGAACATCAGCATTGTAATATTCAGGACATATATTTAGAATATTAAGATGTTTAGATAGTTATATTTGTTCGTCTACCAGCCAGAGGACTCTCTTGGCTTTAGTGATAGAGCAGCACTACAGAAAAACGTGCATTCTAAGACAAGGTATGCAAATTCAAATCTCTTGGGAACTTATTCTTTATTTCCAATCCATGATGTCTGCTAATGGCTGACAGTTCAAGTAGTTATGATGAAATGCCACTAAAATAAAGATTGAAATCTGTCTATATTTCTGAGATGAGGCATTTACACTATTTGGACTGTTGTCCTTATTTTGTTGCCATATTCACAATGTTTCAGCCATTGTACATTCTGGCCTTTCTCTGGTGATTGGAATTTCAAACTGAACCCTTTATTTCATCCACCGGGGTAGATTGTTCTGGTTCTACGTGCCATGCCTCTTCCAAAGGTCTCAGTATCAGTTATCTCCCTTTAACTCAACTCGTCAAGTTTTTGTTCACCTCAGCTGTAGCTCATGCACTGATGTCCTCCAGGACACATGGCCCAGTGGATAAAAGCATTGGTTGAATCCACTGACTTGACCCAAAGAGTTGCGAGTTCAATACTTGGCTACAGCTGAGGTGAACAAAAATCTCTATTTCTGAGTAACTATTTACACTATTTACATTGTTCGGACTTTATTCTCATATTCACAACATTTTGGCCGTTGCACACTGACCTTCTTCAGGCAATATATGTTGGAATTTTGAATCAAAGACCTTTTAGTCCATGAGGGTAGATTGTTTAGTTCCACATGCCATGCCTTTTCTGGATATCTCAATTTTAGTTATTTCCCTTTAGTAACTCAATTGAACTCATAACTCTTTGGGTCAAGTCACTGGCTTGCTTCAACCAGCACTTTTATCCACATGACCCACTTTTATTTCCATGGACACATGGCCTAGTAGATAAAAACGTTGCTTGAAGTAATCCAGTGACTTACAGCAGAGGTGAACAAACACTTGGAGAGTTGAGCTAATAAAGGGAATTAACTGAAATTTAGACATCCAAAAAAGGCATGGCATGTGGAACTAGAACACTCTAGCCCCATGGACCAAATAAAGGGTTCAGTTCGAAATTTCAGTGTACATCACCTGATGAAGGCTGAAGCATACAACAGCCGAAACGTTAATATGACAATAATATTACTATTAATTACCAGACTTATAGTCTGAGTAATTGTGATGAAAAGCAACTAAAATAAAGATGTATACAAGTAAAAAAAAAAAAAAAAAATGAATGATAGTTATCAATGCTTCATCTAAGATAATGTTACTATCAATGTTGTATTGTTCACAAAAATAAGTCCATGTCTCCATTTCTGTTTTGAAGAAAATATTGAAGATGTATTTTTGCTGTTGATTTTAGGATTTAAATTTTTTTTTACCTTACTATGTAATAATTGGTGCTTACTAACCTTAGCTTGGTCAAGCACAATGACCCAATGAGGATTAAGCTTACTACAGTTGGTATTGTCTGCTTGCTTACCATTACACTAAGATAGCCTTCTTGTGTTATTGTCCTGTATTAGACTAGGCCTTTCAGTTTTCAGCCCAGGGTTCAAATCCCAGTTTTAATCCCAAGTTCAAATATATATTTTGTAGCTAGAAATAATATAGCAGGTGCTGTACATTGTTGAAAGTCATGTATGTTGAGTAATTTACAAAATGGACTGCTTAGAGGAAATGTACTTTCGTTTTCATTTTTAAGTTGCTATTGCTTTCTAAGAGTGTCAGCTAATGAGACTCTAATTTGGAACTTGTAAGGAGCCTCCAGCTCTTCTGGTATTCAGCTTCTCCTTCTTTTTTTCTTCTTCTTTTTTTCTTTTTTTCTACTTTTTTTAAAACACTGAGTCATATTTAGAAGTAGAATTGATTAAGTCAAGAACATGAAGCTAATTCATTATGGTCTGGGGCAATTGGCCAGCAATGGTGAATGACTGGTTTAGTCATTCACTATGCTAATGCCTGATTGTTAAAAAAAAACTGGTTTGTGAAGCTATGGTCAACTTGTAAGTTAGAATCTTGCTGTTATTAGCTTTGATTGTTTTTTGTTTATGCATATTAAAAATAAATTGACATTTTTTTAAATTTTTTTACAAAGAATATATTTGCATGAACAGGGCAGACATCTGAAAATCATAAATACAGAGTTGTATCAAGTTATAAATATATACATAAATCATTGCATTGTTATATTTCTGATATGATTGCTTGCAAAACCTTAAAGCAAAAAGATTCCCCACTCTTGTGACACAAGGACAGTTTTGGTCTCTATATTTAACAATGTTAAAGAAAACACATTTTTTTTTATTTATCCATATTGATATACCACAAAATTGTATACATTTTTAGTATTAGTTGAAGATAGTATTTTTCTTTGATTTGTTCTAAAGTGATTCCAAAGACACGGAGACTAGATGAAAATGGTATTTGTTCTTATTTTGTTCTTAGTTTGACTTTGTCTTTATTATTCTTTGATTCCCCCCCCCCTTTTTTTTTTTCCTTTTTTCCCTCTTTTTTCCTCTTTTTTTTCTCTTTTTTTTCTCTTTTTTTCTCTCTTTTTTTTTCTCTTTTTTTTTTCTCTTTTTTTTTCTCTTTTTTTTCTCTTTTTTCTTCTTTTTTCTTCTCTTTTTTCTTCTCTTTTTTCTTCTCTTTTTTCTTCTCTTTTTTCTTCTCTTTTTTCTTCTCTTTTTTCTTCTCTTTTTTCTTCTCTTTTTTTTCTTCTCTTTTTTTCTTCTCTTTTTTTCTTCTTTTTTTCTTCTCTTTTTTCTTCTCTTTTTTTCTCTTTTTTTCTTCTCTTTTTTCTTCTCTTTTTTTCTTCTCTTTTTTCTTCTCTTTTTTCTTCTCTTTTTTTCTTCTCTTTTTTTCTTCTCTTTTTTTCTTCTCTTTTTTTCTTCTCTTTTTTTCCTCTCTTTTTTTTCCTCTCTTTTTTTTCCTCTCTTTTTTTTCCTCTCTTTTTTTTCCTCTCTTTTTTTTCCTCTCTTTTTTTTCCTCTCTTTTTTTTCCTCTCTTTTTTTTCCTCTCTTTTTTTTCCTCTCTTTTTTTCTCTCTCTTTTTTTCTCTCTCTTTTTTTCTCTCTCTTTTTTTCTCTCTCTTTTTTTCTCTCTCTTTTTTCTCTCTCTTTTTTTCTCTCTCTTTTTTCTCTTTTTTTCCTCTCTTTTTTTCTCTCTCTTTTTCTCTCTTTTTTTCTCCCCCCCCCTTTTAAAAATGCAATCATTCTTCGCTATTAAACATTTTGGCTACTAGAACAGAGTGCAAAACCAAAAGTGATAATAATATGTTGTAATGAAATGTCCCATGCTCCCTCTCGCCTATGTAGCCTGACTATATCAGTAGATATATATAGTAAGCACAGGATATACTGGCGACTTACTTCAGGAATTACTAGCTTGCTGACCGATTCTCTGTCTTTCAGTAGTATATTCTCTTTTACAATAAACCTCTCTTTCTTTCATTTATGCCCATGTTGCCGTTTCTTTCACTCGAGTACCACCTTTGTCTGTTTGTAATCTTCTTTAAGGATACAACATAATAAAAAAGGGGAAAAGGTGCCTTCTAATGATACTTGATCTTGCATCTACATCTCAAAAGCCTGATTTTCAGGGATATTGCCATAAGCACTTTGACTGTGGAAGTATAAAACTTGTCATAATAGGGAAAATATTAAGATTGTAATAGGAAAAATGCTTCATCTAAGATTTAAAAATGAACTTTTCTCATTTCTTGAAGAATCCTAGCTTTATTTACATTTAAGTCAATCTTTGGATAATTTATTTTTCAGCTTTATTTTCTTTCAAAGTTAAACTCATCATGATAGTTGATTACAATTTCAAATAAATATCTTTCCAATTCCATAATTTTGAAAGAAATGGCTATCCGTCTTTTCAGTTGTTTTGAAGGAGTCTGTTGAAACTACTTTGTTCCCAATGATTGATAATGTTTGAACTGTCAGCGAAGAAGTGTTGCTACCTAAACTTTTATAGAAGGGGAAAAATATTTGTCCAGTTTCACTTGTCCATTAAATAAGGGACAAGTCTCTATGAAAACTGACAGGACTATTTACATATGGATCAGCATTTCTGTATTACAGTATCAGAATGTGTGGATCTTGTAATGGTTATAAACACGAAAAGTTGAATTGGTAATCTGGGTTCAAATTATAGCTTAATCTGCTGCATTCACTTTCGCATTGAGAGAAAGACATGAGTCCATTTCTTTCTTCAGCAAGGGATTAATTAGCAGGGTAAATTGGACTCTTTAGCCTTTGGATAGCAGCCAGTTTAGGAGAAAGAAAATCCTGAGCTCAAACTGTGAAGGCAATGGAAACCACTCCATTATCTTTTTAAAGAATTTATGGTAATTCAAAAGAAAAGGAATTTATAGAGAGCCATCATTTCCTGAAAAGACATGGCCTTTAAAAAAAATAAATAAATAAAATAGTTGCACATGAGTATCAACGTAAACAAGCTTAGTCTGATGAAGTCCTAAAGAACAAAACGTGTCACATTTGAAAACTTCTTACACTTTGTCGAAAAAAATATTGTTATCCCATATATATATATATATATATATATATATATTTTTTTTTTAAATTTTTTTTTTTTGCTTAAATATTACTTTTTAGTGGATACCTACATGTGATTAGATGGTTTTAGATCTTAAACAGTATATTTATTTATTCCTATGCCCTGGACGAAATTCATTAGGTCCTTTGTAGCCGGGAGGTTAAAGCACATCAGATCTAATACACACACACACACACACACACACACACACACACACACACACACACACAGGGTCCAATGGATAAATTGTCATCTAAATTACACAAAAATGAAAATAACACTGACATCTCATTTTAACAGATATATTTACCAAAATTACAGAAAAGGTTTTGTTGGTCTCTTGCTTAACTGTGTCACATGCATAGTCAATGGGGTTGTAGTCTGGGGAGGTAAGTGGTCAGATGTTAGGGTTAATGTGGTTGCAGAAATTGTCTGACAGCCATGACTAGGTTTTCCTGCTTGTGTGGTATGATGCAGAGTACTGTTGCCAGATATAGGTTCTGCCAGCAGTCACCTTCTTGACCTAGGGCAGCCTTACCTCCTCAAGGCACTTGCTGTAGGCATCCATGTTGAGTTTGAGTCCCTGTGGGAAGATGAATGGAGGCATAACGTCACCATTGCTAGTGATCACTCCAAACACCTTCGTAATCACCATTAGACTCCTCCACCTTTTTCTGAATCCTCTGCACTGTCCTCAGATTGACACCCAAACACTGAAATGTTTGTATTTGAGCTTCCGGTGCAAATGCCAAGCGGTACATTATGCTGTTTCCAAATTTCTGTTCAGAGTGAATGGTGCTCTTTTTCTCACAGACGGTGCCCAACTGAATGTATTATTTGCAGTCAACAAAAATCAAAAACAAACAACACAGATGAATGAAATTAAAAATATAAAATGGCAACAATTTACCCATTGCACCCTGTACACACACACACACACACACACACATATATATATATACAGTGTAACCCGGATATAAGAGAGTTGTCGGGACCAGATAAGAAGTATCTTATATCCGGGTTTCTCTTATATCCGGGTTTTGTCTATTTTATATACATTAACACAGGCTCTAATTTGGGACCAGAGAGAATCTCTCTTATATCCGGGTTACACTATATATATATATATATATATATATATATATATAGTGTAACCCGGATATAAGAGAGATTCTCTCTGGTCCCAAATATATATATATATATATATAAAGTGAACATTGAAGTCAACATCCAGAGGCAACAGTCTGTTTCATACTCAATGCAATTGTCAGGTCATGTGCCTGACAATTGCATTTGGAATGAAGCAGACTGTTGCCACTTGATGCTGACTTCAGTGTCCACTTTTATATTTATATATCGGCTCTATCCCTGTTATTGAGCACTTTAACCCATAAATATAGCATACCTTAAAACTATATTTTATCATATATATATATATATATATATATATATATATATATATAGGTAAGATGAAATCATTCACTCACCAGTAATTTGCAATCATTTGATGAGATACATTGATATGCACCAAAACACAACTTCAATTGTGTAGCAATTTTGACATGTTTTCAGTGTAATATCCTAAAATTTTTTATATATATATATATATATATATATATATGCATGCACACACAATTTTATGTATGTAGCTGTTAGCATTATTTTATCATACTCTACCCCCCCCCCCCCACTGAATAAAAACCTACATCTTTATCTCCGGTTCATGAAAGTGTCAAAAAAATGTAATGAAAAAAAAAGGTATTAACATATAAAAAGGAAAAGAAGGAAAAGGTAATTTTCTTCAGGTCTCATTTTCATATTGATAGCTCGCTACCATGTCAATAGATTTTATTTTAGCTCTTGAAAAATATATTGATTAAAGTTGCTTTACATGTTATGACTTTAAAATACAGAAAGAAACAGGATGAGTTTGTTTAAAGTACAAGACTTTATTTAGAGTGTACCCTGCTCTCTCCTGTATTCAGTGAATGCTCTGTTTAAAGAAATTGTTAATCAAATCATTTGATGTTTGTTATTAAGACTTTGATAAAAAAAAAAAAGATAGGTTTTAGCAGGTGTGCATAAATAAACTAATTACAATTTCCTAATTGCTTTTCAAAAAATGAGCACTATTACAAAAGGTATTTCCACCTGTAAGCCTTAGAAAAATCTTCATTCTTTGAATGTTGAACTCTTACTTAAAAAGTTTTAATCATTTTTGTACCCATTTGTTTCTCCGTCCCTACCTGGCTACCTGCTAAGAGGTGAAATGGTGAGCTCAGGTATGTGATGAATGTTTAGAGAGAAGATTATTTTCTTTTTTTATATCACCTGTTCATTTTTATGATTTTTTTTCTTTTTGTTTTTGTTTTTTTTTGTTACGTCTTTGTTATCTTATAAACATTTGTTGATTCAAATTTAACTGTCACTTTCCTGCTCCTTACCTGCAGTTGTCACATTCAAATTGAAATCTTTTTGCTCAGATTGGCCAGGTGTATTTTACCTGAGGGTTTAAGCAATAGCATCTCACTTCTATTAATATTGAATAACAACGTCTATGTAGGCAGTGTGTGAGAAGATAGACTAGGGGAGAGTTTGTTTTCTAAAGGTGGGTCATTATCTTCTTGACGATGGACCAATACTTTCCTTGCTCAGCCTCCAGCTAAATATTCAGTTTTTAACCCCTACCTCAATTCAGCATATTTTGTATTTTCAATATGACTTAGTAAAGCTATTTATCTAAGTTGACCTTGTCATGTGTTTTTCTTTTTTTAAAAAAACAAATCTAAAAAATAGAGATGCAGAAAGGCTTAATGGTTATTAGCAGGAAAAATGGAATTGGTGAATAAAATTTAGTTTCCAACTCACACTGTTTATATACACTTTACATTAATATTCTTGTGAAAGGCATGAATCCAATGTACCCTGTCCTATTGTCAGATGCAACAAAAAATATCTTCTCACTGGCATGCTACAAAAGATAATGGGTGAGTGACAATCTTGGCAAATCACTCTCCTATAATTACCTTAACCTGTGTAGGGGCAAACAGCTGAAAAGTATTATTGCCATTGTCAATTTTGACATGGTTCAATAACAAAAAACCAAAAATGGTAACGTAAGATAAATGTGAACAAAATTATCATACAGAAGTACTAGTTATGATTTTTTGGTGAAAGATTTTGCCAGAAGAGCCTTTATTAATAAAACTGTCATTAAAGATATGCTATTTTCAATATATTTTCTTTTAGCAACTAATGACGATTTTAATTTTTTTAAATTTTTTTTTTAAGCATCTGAAAAAATTACTTATATATTCAATTATATATTTACAATAGAAGGCATGGTAAAAAAAAAAAAAAAAAAATGTAAAAATATCCAGATTCGGTCTTATCTACCTCTGTGTGTGTGTGTATTTTTTAAAAATCCCCAGTACTTTATCTATACAATAATTGGGTATGGCCTGGGCTGGGTATGGCTCTCTATAGTGTGCTGACTGTCTCATTTCATGCACTATTTAACAAAGCCAGTTTATAAAATCTACCACTCTGATCTACTTCCTGATGAGATAGTTATTTTTTGTGAGAGCCACCCCACTGGAATCTTTTACTTTCATATGTATGTACATACATAATATATATATATATATATATGCATACATTAGACACCCTCCCTTCCTGGCGACTGAATGTATGGTTGGTTGATGGTATGTTGGGTGGAGGAAAAATGAGTATAGCGATAAATTAGACAAACCCATCCACTTCTTTTAGGGTCTTTACCATGTGCAGATATAGTGCCACCTGGGTTAGATTTGTAATCTGTCATTTACATTCTTGAAGATTCCGGCTGCCATGGAAATTGTCAGGGTTTACCAGCTGAAATCTTACATTGGGCAGTATGTCAGTAACCTGCAGATTTGCAAGTATGTACAAATTTATTTTTCGAATTATTATTTTTAATTATCTTTTTGGCAGGGTGATCTTTATTCATTGTAAATTGTTCTGCTGATTTTTTTTTTCTTTTTAATTGCTTAAAATATTGGTTAATTAATTTGTGAAGCTTGGGTCTCAACAGGTCAGCATTACTGAAAATTCCAATTCATTACTACTGAATTCTTTTTTATATAAAAAATATTTATTTTTATCCTTTTATAGTTTTACTGTTTGGATCTCACTAGGTGCTCTATACTTGTGTTAAAAGTAAGCTAAGCTTAGTAAATAGAAAAATGATCTTACCTAATGTATAGGATGTCGGAAAGTGTGACTGACAAAATTAAACTTCATACTTTGCTTACTGATTACCAATATTATTTTGTACTCGTATCCATGGGAAAAGACGTCAAGAATTTAACATTCTTTTGATCTACCTTGTTTAGTTATTCTAGTTTTGTCACATCACTGGTATCTTATTTAGTGACTGATAGTGTTTTGTTGTAAGCCAATATGCAGATTCCCATCTACAGTGAGGAGTTTTCTATATAGAGAGGAGTAAGCACTTGTTATATAAACAGAAACTTACTTTGATTTAAAATAAATAGCTTCAAATATATAACAAATAAAAAGAATTGTATATTACAATTGTTTTTGTTTTTTTTTTTTGTTTTTTTTGTCATATAAAAAATTCTCTAATGTCAACAGAAACCAATTGATTCCAAATGAAAAGAAATTGAATTTATGCTTATTTCTCTCCCTGGCAAGAAATATTTCTCTATTTTGTATCTCGGTCTATAAAAGGCAACAAAAGGATAGTCCTGTTTGGTGTTGATTATATACAGTATTATCTCTATGAGAAAGACATATCTGGTCATTTATCTATTTACCTATTCATTTATTGATAAGCTAAAAAAAAAAAAAAAAATCATATATATATATATATATATATATATATGGTATGCTATATTTATGTGCTATCAGGAATAGTGTATGTAAATATAAAAGGGGACTCTGAGGTCACCGCTCTGTGTTGACCTCAGTGTTCACTTATATATAAAGTCATTTTTTTTTTCTGTCCACAACAAGGCTCACATCTTTCTATGAGATATTGGGAGTAATCTGCCTTATCCTGCTACAATGACCCCTAAGATGTTTGTAAAGGGATTTAAATTCAGAGTTATCCACCTTATAAACTGGCTGCCTTCCTAAGAATAAAGGACGCTCTTTCTCACACATGCACACACACCTCAGTTTTAGATTAATTTATTTTTTGTTTTCTTATCAATGTTATACATAGCATCTCTGTCCTCTTTTTAAAATTTCTTTTTTCACCTGCAAAGTAAACGTGAAAGTATTTCTGTGTATTTTAAAATATACAAAGAATAAAATGGAAAATTGTGACAGGAATGTTTGCAGGTTTACTTCTGGTACTTGGTGTTTGTGATTGAACTGCAACATAGAATGCTCTTTCAAATACTGTTTTTCAACACACATCAATTTTCCCCACTTGAAAGATTTGGCAAAAATATGTTATCGCTATATCTATGTACTTGTAAAATTTGAACAACAAAGTAAATTGTGTGTCATTTTGTATTTGCTGTACATGTGTGAATAGTTTCCTTTCCCATGTTCATATTGTGACATTAGATAAATGGAATGATTATAGTTATAATTGGTAATGTTTTGTTTTTTAAATTTACAAATCCTACAATTTGTATCTGTTGAAGTATAATCATCTTTTTGTATGGAATTATCGATAAATATGTATATTTTTGTAATGTGTAAAATTCATTTTTTTTTTTCTTTTTTTTTTTTTTTAAAATTCAAATTGCTTCTCTTTCTTAATATAAAGGAAATCTGAAATCTCGGTTGTAAAAATGAAATTACTAATATAACAAAAGAAATGTTTTCAGTAGTTTGTGTATTTTGTTCTCTTTAAATTATCTATGCACATATATTTGAGGTTCATGTTTGTTTATATAAAAAAAATGTCTTTATTTGTTATCTTGTATGTACCCCAGAAACATTACTTTATCACAGTTGCCTACTCAACTTGTTTTTTTATCAACTGTAATTTTTTTGACATTTATTAGTTAAAATTATTAGTAAGATATTTTTGATTCATTAAAAAAAATCATTCATTGTAGTTTTGCTACCTTCAGTATAAGATTTTTACAAATCACTGATCATACACACACACAAATATAATGCTTAATTTGGTATTCATTTCAATGTGAGATTTGAAACATTTCTCACAGAATACTGATTATTAACCTAAAATTCTTGTAACAAATTTTCCTTCATTTTCCTGCCCTTCTTTCTTTTTTCTTTCTTTTTCTCTCTTTTTTCTTTCTTTTTCTTCCTTTTTCTCTCTTTTTCTTCCTTTTTCTCTCTTTTTCTTCCTTTTTCTCTTTTTCTTCCTTTTTCTCCCTTTTTCTCCCTTTTTCTCTCCTTTTTTTGCCTCCTTTTTTTTTTTCTTTTTTGCCTCTTCCATCTTTCTGTTTTTATATTTATATTTATATTCTTTTCCCTAGTGCTGGAAGTGACAACATGAATGAAGACGGAGACAGCCAGGAATGGCTGTATGAGCTGCTTGCTGAAGTACAGTTGGAACAATTCTATACCAAACTGAGAGATGACTTGCAGGTTACCAGGTTAGTGGGGCTGTCTTCATCTGCTACTGTTTATTATTTCAAAAAGACATGGCTTGTATTACTCAAAAGCCTGACCACCTACTTAGCTACATCTACCTGACAAGAACTCATTCCAAATGATTAAGTAATCATTGTCCATTCAAGCTAGACTGACTGAACAAGTAGCATTGTCCCTTCATTAATTCAGTTTAGAACTGCTTGAAAAATAACCGTGGGCAACAAAGATTTTGCTGCTATAGTGAAAGCATATGTTTGAGACAAAAATTGAGTAGGCTGATTACAAATTTGTATTCAGAATTGTTTTTTGTAACATGTCTGATTTAAGGGAGTATCTTCTGTATTATTAGGTTGGTGCAAAAATAATGTCGTTTTTTGACTGAAGTTGAACGTCAAAAAACAACATTATTTTTGCACCAACCTAATAATTTCACTGGCTAGCCCCATACCACAAAAAACAAAATGATGCTGTACTAGACAAAATCAAATATGTTAATTCTAAAATTTACTTAGAATTGTCCTAACAGGTAAGGTTTTTGAAATGCATCACATTTATATTTAGGGTAAATCACATAATTCTGCTTGTTCCTTAGTACGTACGTAATGCCTGCCTCATAAATAATGGACTATTCCATTCTGATCATGAGGAAAGATGGAAAAGGAAAAAAAACAGAGCCACTGTTTGGTTTCAATGAGAAAAAGAAAGAAAATAGTGTAGGTGATAATGCTCTCGTATGTTTGTTTGCTTCAGTGAAATTTAAAAACTTGTCAATGCCAAATCTTTTCATTTGTACCCTCTTACTTCTTTAAATAATGACTTGCATTCATACTTGTGATCGTTATTGCAATATTTGGCTGAAGTTGTTAAACTCAAATATTTACGAATGCAATGGGGGAATTTCCACAGGTATTTCATAAGCATAGAACTCACAAGAAGCTTATTAACTTGAGAATTATAATTCATCAGAAAATTAAAATAGCAAAAATGATCAAATTTTCATGGGTATACCTGGCATCATATTAATAGTCTATTCATATCTCTTGGTTCACCTAGAGCTGCAAACTATGCTAGTTTTTTTTTTTTTTTTTTTTACTAATTTTCACCCAATACAAGGCCCAAGAGCCACCCAAGGTAGAGGGTTACTGTGCGGTGTCATATGAGCGTAAGAAAGGGCAAGAAGTAAAGTTCTTGGGGACTATACAGGAAACATAATGGTTAACTCTAGACTTGAAGAGGTCAAGATTTAATTAGTGAGTAACATTTCCAAGTTCAGTCAGGAACTTTAGTAGTATAATGTGGAAGTAAACTTTAGAAGGAATTGGAAATTCACTCTGAAGCAGGAAACACGGGATAAACCTCTATTCCTGTTCAAAAGACTGGGGAAGATTACAAACTGGATGATAGAACCTATCTACTCCTATTAAATGAGAATGGCCTAACGGATGTCTCTTAAAAGGTATTTTCATGTGAATTAATTGTTTTATGGATCTGGGTAAGTGATGAGTGTAGTGAGAGGTCCCACCAGGACATATGAGATGGAAATGAAGTACCAAAGCTGGTTCATTCCAAACATAAGTGACAACTGTTAGTTTCCTTTAACAGGAGACGGACTCAATGCACAAACACAAGAGTTTCAAACAGTTTTGAAGATGTATTTAAAAGACTTTATTTTGTATTGCTTATTTCTCATTATCTGAATTACATATATAAAAATATGACACGCTCTTCACAAATTTTCCCTTAAAATCATAGATAAACAGAGCATTTACTTAAAAAAAAAAAAAATTATATATATATATATATATATATATATATATATAAAAAACAATAAAATATATAAAGATAGTTATCAGACTTGGTCCATTTCGTAGTGTGTGATGTCATTTGTTTGTTAAAATACACATTGAGCAGATATGGACATTCGAGGGAAATCATGGGAAGTTTGTAGTTTAAAAGCAGTAAAATCGACCTTGCTAACCAGATGCTTCCTTCATAGCTAAAGTGTTATAGTATGTCAGGCTGTATGATGTGTGGGATACAAATTCGATTCCTGTTGTAGGATGCATATTTTCTATGAAATTTCTTGGGCATTCTGGCTGGTAAATGTTGTTAACTGTTTATTATAAACAGAGCATTTACTTAAATATTTGTGTGTATATATAAATAACGTATAACAATAAAATATATTAAAATATAAAGATATGTATATAAAGATTTGCATGTCTTTTGTATAAATGGCTATGAAAAAGGGATTTGTTTATGCACTTTTAAAATCTAAAAACAAGATTTGTATGTACATAGTTTGTATTTTAATATACCAGCTAATATAATCTTAATTTATATACTCAATAGTAAAGTATTAGTATGTCTTTGTATATCCAATATTCAAAAAGTAATTCATTTTAAAATTTCAAGATTTAACACTTTAGCATTCAACCTGCCCCATAAATATCAGCTCTCAATGTTCAGCCTGCCGTAACCCGCCAATATATATACTCTGCCATAATATATGACAACATCATCGCAAATAATGCAGAAAGTCACACAGACTTTACAAGCCAATATTTATGGAGCAGGTTCGAGCATGTTGAATGCTAAATGGTTACTAATGAGTATATAACTTAAGGCTATATTAGTTGGTCTCTGATATCTCTCACCTTCCTCCAATATCCAAATTTGGAATTCTGAGTAAGAGGTTGAAGCTCTGGAGTCATAGACAGGAGTTCAAAAATAACATTTAAAAATATTTTCTGTTTAAAATGTTTTCTTATTTATAAATATAAAAATGTTTATTTACATTATTTATATCATCCGGACTGTTGTCCTCATCTTTATTGTCATATTAACAATGTTTTGGTTGTACACGCCAGCCTTCTTTATTTAGTCCAATTGGGTATATTGTTTCCACTAATTCCACTTTTCAAACTATATTTTGTGAACAATATGATATTGATAGTAATATTATCTTGTTTCTGTTAGATGAAGCATTGATAACTGTTGTAACCTAGGGAAAGTTACTGAATAGAATAAGCAAACAAGGGTTGATAATGCACAAAAATACTTAGGACAAAAACAATACACAAAAGATTCGACAGCGGCATGTAGAAGAAGTAGTCAACTGCTAGAAGTGAGTCAAGTGAATTCTACAATGAATCTCCGCTGCAGACCAACATACAGTATTTACTACCGTAAATATATGAATGGGGACATTCCCATTATCGTCCATAGGTATGCGACAACAATAACTATTGTTAATTTTGTTTTCTTTTTTTACATGCATACATCTTTATTGTAATTGCTTTTCATCACAACTACTCAGTCTGGTAATTAATAGTAATATTATTGTCATATTCACAACGTTTCGACTGTTGTATGCTCCTGCCTTCTTCAGGTGATATATGTTTGAATTTTGAACTGAACCCTTTATTTAGTCCATGTGGGTAGATTGTTCTAATTTCACATGCCATGTGAAACATTGTGAATATAGCAATAAAGATGAGGACTTTTGGAACGATGTAAATAGTGTAAATAGTTAGAATACCTCCTCTCAGAAATAGACAGGTAAAAATGTTTTTGGGGGGGGGGGGGTTCCATTGTTGTATTTATTTACATGTGGACTATTGTCCTCATCTTTGTTGTTGTTATCACCTTCATCATGTGCTTGGTAATCAATGTAACCATCATGCAATTTCAAACTGAACCCTTTATTTAAAGGAGATTACAGAAGATAAATTGCTCTCATTCTCCCAACCATGTCTGGGGATATCTTGTCTAGACCTTCTTTAGTATTTTATGTATCTCTCCATTGTAAGTTTGAATGGAATGTGTGTGAAACAGATTTCAATGTGTGCAACACATTCATTGATTAAAGAAATCGCTTGAAGCGAATCCTGTAGGTCTTTAAGAAGACTGTCCTTCATCAGATCTCAAAGACTGGTGGCACAAGATAAAACTCAAAGAAGTTTACCAAATAACAAAAAACTACATTACTTGAAAACTTCCAACAGCAGCAACAACTAAAATGGATAGCACATATAACGAGAAGAGAAAATAACAATATATTCAAGATGTTGACTTTCTACATTACTTCTTGCACCCCCACCCCCCAAAAAAGTTATGAAAGAAACCCCATCAATACTAAAAAGAGCAATAACAGTGGATTTGAGAAGCATATTTTCTTGAAAAACTGTTTTAAGAAAAAGAATTTATAAATTTCAATCAACAGTAATGCTAACTGTTGGGTCAATGAATGCTGAATCTTTTCTTATAAGGAAACAGCTAATCTCGCCATTACCATTGTAACATGTGGACTTTGGCTGATTAATAGGAGCAAATATGACAATTTCTACTATAAGGCAACATCCATCAGTCATGTGTAAGTGTTGTTATTTCATTAATACAAAAGAACAAAATTGCTGAAATATTATATCCGTATAATGCAGACCCCCATTTAGGATTTTAATTCTGATACAAAATTTCTCATTATATATGGCATCAAATTAGTATGCAAAGACAGGAGTTTATTTTGATTGTTTTTTTTTTTGTATTTTTTTAAAGTTACGGTGTCGATATGCAATAATGCATACATTTTCTTATTTAGATGAAAACACGTGTTTTTTTAAATGCAGGCAAATGTTATAAGTGTTAAAACTTGCATAATCGACCTTGATGGCATCATCATTTCCTTATTATTGTGTTTTCCAAGATGCTTTTCTTTATCTTCTGCTTCATCTTCTTTTCTTTTCCTTGGTTTTACTTTTATCGTATCTTGCTGCATTTCTTGGCTGTACACGTTTTTCATGAGGAGACAACTCAATCTTTTTTTTTTCTTTTCTTTCTTTCCTTTCTCTCTTTTCTTTCATGCATCTTTTTATTTTCAACGTGCTAGCTCAGCAGATTATTTGATTTGGGGGACCAGCTGTTCCAAAGCAGGAGGTGGGTAAAGTGTCTGACACCACCAATTGTAGATTTTTATATTAATTCTTTATTACATCCTGATCCTGTCTCTCTCTTCCACGTCATAGAACAAAGTTAATGCATTCCATCTTTACTCAAAGACTTTTCATAGTCAATGTTCTAGTTCTCTGTGGAGTCAGGACTATGATTACTGTGTATCAGTAGGTTTGTTTGTGTGCATGCATGCGTATGTATGTATGTATGTATGTATGTATGTATGTGTGTGTGTGTGTGTGTATATATATATATATATATATATGTGTGTGTACATATACATACATATATATATATATATATATATATATATATATATATAAAAAATTCCAAGAGGATAGAATCCAGGTACAACTCAATGTCCAGGACAGAGTAAGAATATAATAAAAAGGCTTAAACATGGTTATAATTTATTACATTGGAATTATAATTACGATCCAATTCATCAGACCTACAATTTCAAAAAGAAATCAGAAAAAATAACTCCGGGAATAAAAAAAAATAAAAATTTAGCAAGAGTGTATGTAGGAGAGTGGGGGAAGAATGTGAGAGTTAAAAGAAAGTTCTAGAGAGGGGTAACAGACGAGAGAAGAACAGGAAGGCTTAAAAGTAAAGGTGGGGATTAAAATTTAATAGAGAGAAATATATACCCCCCCCCCCCCCCAAATGTAAATACAGAATTAGTAATGTCAGGATTTGGGTTGTGAAGATTTTTTAAAATTATTGTTAGATTTTCTTTTCTTTTTTCTTTTTTTAAATAAAATTTTGTCTTGAAGCACTTTTAGAAAATAGTTTATATTTCAATCAGATAAAATAAAATTCTTGTTTTTCCCTTTTCTTCATGTCATTTTTTGAAACTCAAAATTATATTGTTCTATTTACAAAACATCTTTTACGAAATACTTTAATCGTTTAGAAATTTATTTTTATCCATTAATTTTTGACTAGTATTTGCTGGAATAGCTCAATGGTAAAGCATTTTATTGTAAACTGTGCAGATGTGTTTTCAATAACCAGTAATTCTTTAAAAAATTAATAAATACTATTTCTGTCCCATAATAGTTTTGACATTCATATACACATATTATACACTAAAAACTATTACAACTGCTGTCATGAAAACACTTGTCATTTTTAAAGGAATAATTTTGAGAATCAAAAACCACAAGGTGAACTGTTCAGTTTTTCGACAAAGTAGATGAAAGATTTTCTTTAACTAAAAGGAATCTCTAATGTTTCTTACATTGGTTGGATGCTTTTTAGTGGACAGTAACAAACTATTATCTTAGCATGTGAAGTAATAATACACATGCTAGAAAGGGCTTTCTTGATGAAATCTGCAAGGCTGTCAAATGAGTCCTGCCTCAGTACTCTTCTTCTTCCTCTTTTTATTTTGTTAGTCGTCTGTAGAAGTTGCTAAGTGTTTGAGAAAATATGAGATGTCCAGAATATATCCAGCCATTTGAATCTCTTGAAAACAAGACCAGCAACCTTGATGACACTTGACAACCTATCAAAGGAAGACCTACTATGCATGTGTAAAAACAAACAAAAACAAAAAATAAAACAAAATGCTTTTCTAGTGAAAAGCAGTGAGACACCATTGAGTGTACTTACTCATGGACTGTGAGACTATCACATCCTCATTTACTAAAATATCACATAAAAGACCTATCAGCCTACAATCTTCAGATTTAACTACTTGCAAATTCTGTTTTTTTCCCCAAAGTACAAATTCTCATTGAAAAGTCATGGTTGAGATTAAGGGGAACACTGCAAAGCAGCTGATGTCAATCCTAAAAGAGGATTTTGCAAAATGTTTTTTCTTATCTTCGTTTTTTTCTTTTTTCTTTCCCCTTTCCCTTTTTCTTTTTTCTTTCCCCTTTCCCTTTTTCTTTCCTTCTTTTCACCTTTCTTTCTTTTCATCATTTTTCTTTACCCTTTCGCCTTTTTCTTTCCTCTTTTCCTTCTCTTTTCTCCTTTCTTTTCCTTCTCTTTTCTGTTTTCTCTTTGCCTTCTCTTTTCCCTTTTCCTTCTCTTTTCCTTCTCTTTTCTCTTTTCCTTCTCTTTTCTATATTCCTTTTGTTTTCTCTATCTTTTCCTTCTCTTTTCCCTTTTCCTTCTGTTTTCTCTTTTCCTTCTCTTTTCTCTTTTCCTTCTCTTTTCTCTTTTCTATATTCCTTTTGTTTTTTCTTTCTCTTCTCTTTTTTCTTTCTCTTCTCTTTTTTCTTTCTCTTCTCTTTTTTCTTTCTCTTTCTTCTCTTTTTTCTTTCTCTTTCTTTCTCTTTTTTCTTTCTCTTTCTTTCTCTTTTTTCTTTCTCTTTTTTCTTTCTCTTCTCTTTTTTCTTTCTCTTTCTTCTCTTTTTTCTTTCTCTTCTCTTTTTTCTTTCTCTTCTCTTTTTTCTTTCTCTTTCTTCTCTTTTTTCTTTCTCTTTCTTCTCTTTTTTCTTTCTCTTTCTTCTCTTTTTTCTTTCTCTTTCTTCTCTTTTTTCTTTCTCTTTCTTCTCTTTTTTCTTTCTCTTTCTTCTCTTTTTTCTTTCTCTTTCTTCTCTTTTTTCTTTCTCTTTCTTCTCTTTTAATATTGTATGGTTGGATATTTTCTAAACAAATCTTATAGATATTTATAAATTTTGGGTTATAAGTCCCGTGTATAAATAAAATCATTTTAGGTGACACTTTAGTTATCCATGCAAAAGTGTGGAGAATAAAAGTGATCAATACTTTAATTATGATACTAAACATAAATATACTGTAGAAAATTCTGAAGTTAGTGCACTTTCACTGTAAATTACTTTTTCTGTTAATCAAAACGTCATTCCTTAAGTCAAAATTATAGGCAGACTTATCACTAATGTATGGAATACATTGTTTTGTAAAATATGTGTTCAGGTCTTTTATTTAAATTCATATTTTATCTTGAGACATTTTGTGTGTTTTTTTTTATTTATGTATTTATTTTTCCATCTATTTTGCAAATTCCTGCTTCAGATCTACTTTTGTGTTAAATCTCTTTTATTGTTTTTGAAATAGACATGAGAAATTTTATATTGAGTTAGATAAATTCTTTTCTGTTATAGATACTATTCAATCCTTAGGTGGCATTGTGTGTGCCTAGTTTTATCATGGTTATTTGTCTTAGTTTTTTTTTTTTTTTTGTGGATTTGTTAAGCTTTCCTTTGTGCATTGTATATGAAGTTAAGTATTTTCAGTGTATTTCTCTTCATTATATGATTATTGATGGATACAAATTCTAAGTACTCTTAACTAGAAACTTGAATTTTCAATAGACATTTACGGATCATTTTTGGGGGGTTGGGGTGGCTTCATAGATAAATTTGTATGTTCAGTGTTGTTTGATTTATCAGGTAATATTGTTTTGTGGGGCTATATTAAAATATTTTGAAAAGGACTAATTATTACAGACTCTAAAACATTACTAAAAAGTAATCCCATTGACAATCCAGATTTGTCTATAAAATTATCAAAAATAAAATAACTTGGATTTGTAATAAGTTAGTAAATTTTTATAATTTTGTCAGTTCTTTTTTTCTTTTTGTGTGAATGTAATGTGAATTACCATCCTCTGTTTTCTTGAACCCCCGTTTTGTCCTTTCCTCAATCATCCCCATTCTCAGTTTTCTCATTCTCTTTCACTTTCACTCCCTGTGACACCCTGCATTCTAGTGGTGTATATTCTATTTATGCATTATTTTAATAGATACATTTTATTTAAATAATTGTCAGACTTAATCCATTTCATAATATGTTGTCAATGTTTACGGTAAGGTACGTTTTGTGAGCAGATATGATCATTCGGGGAAAATCGTTGAAGATTTGTTGTTTATAAGCAGTAATTTGAACTTTGCTAACCAGACGCTTTTCTGTAACTGAGTGGTATAACATGTCAGATAAATTGATGGTTCCATATAGAGCACAGGTTTGATTCTTCTCGGGGAATACATATTTTCTATTAAATTTCTGAAACATTCAGCCTGGTAAATGTAATTAATACTGTTTATTTACTTAAATAAATTGTATCTATTAAAATAATGTATAAACAGAAAATATATTAAATAATTGTTGAATTTAATCCATTTCATTATATATATATATATATATATATATATATATATATATATATATAATTTTGAGATTTTAGCAAACAAACTCTGTTTTATCATCATGATATTGTCTTCCTATCATTGTTATTATGGAGGAAGGTGAAATCACTGCAATATGTATTTCTTTTCACTATTGTGAGATGTGTAGAAAGACCTATCAAATAAAATGTGAAATAGTTTAATGCTTGGAATGCCAAATTAAGAAAGGAATGTGTCATAAAAGAAAGTAAAACTGATTTTAATTTATTGGAAAGATATCCTCACTTGGTGACTAACACTCATGGTCTTCTGTAATTGTCACATTGAGATACGTTTTCCCATCTCTTGCAGTTTACAAATATAAACACTGACATGGTTTCTACATTTACACTTCTTACAAATACACATTGAGATGAATCACCCACCCACATCTTAGTTTCAGGAAGGCTCCAAATTATATTTATTCAAAGGAAGTAACCGGGATTGAGTGACGTGTATTTCAAGGCCTGGTGAGTGTTCAAAATGATGAAGACAATTTGACTAATCACCGATAAAATGCCAGAAAATATGACCGAATTTGCCAAATGGTCAATCAGCTTTCTTACATGATTGGAATTGGTTATGGAGTCTGCCATGAAATCCTTGCAGAAAAGCCTGAACATTGAATTGATGTAATATTTGTCTGCTGGCTGGGATTGCTGTGTATACTACAGAAGGGACTATTTTGAAAAGCTTTTAAAGAATACATGGAATATATTATTTACTGGAGTATTTTTTTAAAGACTTAAACTAGGAATTTTCTGACCACACTTTGCATAATTAAATTTATGGAAATTGTATTCCTTAAAGAGCTTTTATATAGAATGATGATGACTTGGAAAAGTCATATGGTATCTTTAGCAACAATAGCTCTGTCACATATGATATAACCTTTCATTAAAATGCTATTTACATTAAGAAATGATAATAGTTCAATCATTGATAGTAAATGTTAACATGCATTCTGCTCAAAGGTTCCGGGGCCACCTATTCTTTTTTATTTCTGTTGACATGGCTAGTCCACCTATAGGACAGTCAAAACTGCCTTCATAGATATTCATTAGCAGCAGATGTTACTGCAATATTATAATTGATTAGATTAGCAAAGTTGCCTGCAGTCATTCTGATTAAATGGTTTTAGAATCATTAAGCTTTGCATTTACAAATGGGAAAAGCATTTAGTTTTCTGTCCATGAAAAATAGAAGACATGAAATAGTAAAATAGGGGGTTTATTGAATTAATTTATCTTAATATTGAATTAAGTGTTGTATTTATCAGACTTTTATACTGTCAAAATATTTATTCTGAAATGCAATAATACCTCGGCTTAAGTCATTTCGAGTTAAGTCATTTTCAAAGATACATCAGTTTTTTTTTTTCCAAATATTATATGGAAAATTAAAACTTGCCTTAGGTTGTTTTACTCAAGTTTATGTTGGCTGTTAAAAATATTAGAAATGTCAAAACACTAAAATAACAAAAGACACATATAAAATTATATTTAAATAAATTTAAAAATAATATTATATATCAGAAAATCATCACAAACAAAATATTAGCATAATAAAGTATGTTCAGAAGATGTTCTTATTTCAAATTCCTGCTGACAGGTGGCACTTGTGCGTTGTCTTCTACTCTAACATCAGTTTTGAATTCAGACTTGTTTACATCTGTGCTCTGCCTTTGAGGTTCCTTCAATTGCATTTCAATTGTGTTTTAGAATACATTTTCCCATGGCTCCAAAGAAAAGTTCCAGTTCTAATGCTAAGCATAAGACTATATCACTGGAAGATAAAATGGAAATTAATTATTTTATTCAGAATACTGTATGTACATATCATAAATACTGTAATAGGCAAGGGGGGTGCTTATTTGTAGTTTATAGTGTGTTTATTTTAACCCATCATTTTTTTTTTCAACCTAACTTGTGACCTCTGGAACCAATTATTGACATATGGTGAGGTATATCTGTATAGGCAACATTTAACTTCTAAATTTGAAACCTTAAAACTTCTGGTTAAAAAATGTGTTGATGGGGGTATCAAAGCAGCTTAAATTTAATAAAAATGATTTCGTATTGAAAAATAATCCCCAAAATGTATTTTATTAGTTAGGTGTTATACTTTATTATTTTCTCTAATAGCAAATAGTTCTTTATTATTTTAAACTTTACTTAATATTACTAATCATATGGATGTATGACCAATCCTGTCATCTCTGGATATTCCTCCCTTATTGTGCCTTTCATAAACTTTGTTGATAAGATAAAAGGAAATAGCTGTTATTCATGTGTAGATTACAGGATTGAAAATTCAATTTCTGCTTTTGCCACCCACTCAATTTACTTAAAAAAAAATTTTTTTTTTAAAGTGTTAGTCTTTTCTCAAAAGTTTTAACAATGGGATTTCATAGTCTCTGATTATTAGAGCATTCATCTGGAAATTGAAAGATCTATAGTTCAATTCACACTGTATATTGCTACCCACACATTGTGGGAGGGACTCAGTTTATTTTTTTTTTATTTTTTAAAATACTGGAAGTAATGCTTTTTTTGCAGTTTCATCTTAACAATATGTGTTGAATTACTCAGCAAACCATAAAAAACTTTTGGAGGGATGGTCACTTCCAAATCTTAAAATAATTAAAAAAAAAAAAAAAACAAAAAAAAAACAAAAAAAACTGTTAAATAAAAATATAATACACACCTAACAAACAATATTTGGTGCCCCAGTGACCTAGTGTCAAATCTTTCTGTATCTTATCCTTATACTTTCCAGGCCCTTCCTTAACAGCTAAGAAGTGGCTCATGTTAAGAAATGTCAAATTCAGTCTTATCAGGTAAAACAAATATTGATAGAATTTGGTTGTTATTGGTATCCTAAGTACATGAATGGGTTGATTACTATGAGCTTTAAGTGTGAAAGGCTTGTTCAAGGTTTTCATATATTATTCGTTTGAATGTCCTATGGCTGATTAAAAGAGGGAAATCTTTTGACGGCAGGAAGGTCTATATAAAATCTAATCAATGTAGATAGAATCATAATAGCTGTTCTTTTCTTTTTTTTTATAAGGAATAAATGTAAATTGCTATTTTTATTCCATTTGAAGTATTCTAATTTAGTATTATTGTTATGAACATATAATTGCTCTGTCTGTTTGTATTACATTATTTTCTCTTGGATTAATTCCTAATAATTGACAGTATCATTTCTAATACATAACTGACTGTAGCAATTTACTAAAAAATGAGCATAATTGTTTAATCATCAAATCTATCCTGCATCCACCACTATATTTAGCTTTAATCATCGTTGTACAAAGTGGTTGCGGTGTCCTGGATAAGACTATAAACTAAATCTGGCAGCAAGGTCTCTGATCAGGAGGTTTTGAGGAGTGTGGAACCACCTTTTGGTTGCTGGTGTTCCCAGGTCCACTCTGACCCCCCAGGGTGGTAGCACCTGTTATGATCCCAGCTATGGGCAAATAGTTAACCCCCAAACTGGGGTCAAAACACTATGAAAGTAAAAATAGGTTTTAATACCAGCAATACATTTTTATATAAATTATTACCAGCAATGAATTTTTGAAGGAAAAAAATATTACCAGCAATAAAAATCTTGTCAGCATTAAATGACCCATTGAGGTTGATATGCCACAAAACGAACCAAACTACTTTTAACAAGGAAAAAAAGATTTATAAAAGAAAGAAAAATCCATAAAATCTGTAAACCAAACCTAACGGAGGGAGAAGTGAGGAATTGGAAGATGAGTTGGAAATTTAATGACTAATGATAAAAAAAGAATAATATCCTGGTGATCTATATACCAGGTTCGAATGCAGTAAGTTTACGGCCATATCACATTGAAACACCACTTCCCACTGAAGTCACTGAAGTTAAGCAACGTTGAGCCTGGTCAGTACCTAGATGGTTGAATGCTTGGGAATACCAGGTGCTGTAAGCTTGCGTGTGGTGTAATTGATAATGGCCCCAAAATTATTAATTGGAGAGCTGAGTTTCAATTCCAGTTGGGTCCATATATTCACTTATTCACAAATACCCTTGTCCAGCTATTGGTAATTAGTAAGTCTTGTATTACTAAAATCATTATCTCAAAAAAAAAAAAAAAAATTAATCATCTTAAAGAATCGTTTTGGCCTTCCATCAGCAAAGGCTGATGCTAACCTCTAGGAGAGTAAATCATTGCACCTTCTCAGACTAACATTTTTTGCTGATATGAAATGGAAAGCTTATATTGAGTCAATTGCTAGGTCTGTTGCTAGGAAAGTTGGTTTATTGTGTTGTGCCATAATTTTTCTTGCCAGAATCTTAACTTAAAACTTATCCCTCAAAAATCCTAGAAAAAGAACATAATATATTTGACCATCTCCCACAATTTACCTTATCATAAAATAACCTCGGACGAGTTGACATGCTGTTAAAATCAATCGATCAATATATTGCCAAAATCTTTTATATTTATAAGTCTACCATTCATCTATGCATTGAATACTGCTGTCCCATTTAGGGCTGGCACTAGGGTCTTGGGGGCCCCCTCTGAAACTTTGATACACTACATATCGATTTCAAAGCTTCCCAACCTGGGGGCAACAAACCCTTGAAGGAAAATTGGGAGGGAACAAAAAAAGAGCTCACCAAGCATTATTTTTTTTACCCCAGTTTAGTGATACTGATTATTACAAACTCCTCTCATCAACAAAAAAAGAAAAGACTTTCAAAACAGGATTAAAAAGGAAAAAAAAAATTCCATTCATTGTATGAGTCAAACACTTTTAAAATCCCCAATAGTTTTTAAGTTCCTGTAAGGAATGTTTTGTAGATGTTTATTTTTAACCAAAAGTGATCAAATTCTGGTTACCATTAGTTCTATGTTTTGTCTGCACAATAAAGTAAGTATAGTACAGGGAGTTATGGCCGATCACTGCTCTCCACAACTTCCTATCCTTTGTAAGTTGTGGAGATCCATGATTGCCCATAGATGATACAGGAAGTTAGATTAACTCATTCTAGTGCTTATAAAATCTTAAAATTCTTTAAAAAGTAACATAGAAAACAACCAATATTGTTAATAGTGCTGTTACTACTTATCTCATTAGTAATATAGTTCCTTTATTCCTGTCAACTTATTTTGCATTTCTATATAAAAAAAAAATGTTCAACCTACACTCCACCCCCACCAACCTGGTGGTTAGCGGAAATGCCATTCCTGAACTCTGCAGCTTCTGACCTCATCTCTCCCTTCATGGTTGACTGCAGCTGTTACTCTCTTCAGAATGACAAAGAACTTACAGTCAGTCAGTCAGTCAGTTGTTGCTACCACCAGCTAACAAATTTTAAAGAGTGAGTTGCCATTTCTGTACTATTAGCCACAAATAGAATTTCATTCTGATTTCTGCTGTTGCCACCTTTGTTACTGTTGTCACCTGTGGCTGATGTGTAGTATAACTTTTCTGAAGTGAGACATTGTGTCTCTGTCTAGATAAATATCTACTTACCTATCTGTTTTGTATAGACTTGTATTGTCATATTGATTCACTCAGATGCTGTCTAATTACTTAAAGAACAAAATTTTGTATACTTGTTTTGATGTTTATTTACAAGAAAAGGAAATACCTGGTATGTCTCTTTAAAAGCTTTCTACTGATTAGAATGCAGTGCTGAAAAGTTCTCAGCTCAGCTAAGTAGAGAATGACCTAGAGCCATGTAATGTATATGTTAATCATATATTCACCTCAAAGTTGAATACAGTTGGCATATTGTTTCTTGAGTCTCTTTAACCCTTACAATTCCTGATATTTGTTAATTGAAATATAGCTCTATCCACTCTTAAGGTTTGTAAACAGGAAATAGATGGAGAAAGATCTGAAGAAAGGTGAAGGGTCAATAAACTCAAATTCCACATTCTTCAAAACGTCTATTGTCTTGCCGACCCTGTGAGCAGGATTCTGCAAAGAGAACAACTTTTGTCAGATTCCTTAGCTGTTTTTCTTTCACTGTACCTCCTTTTTGGCCCAGGTGAAAATAGTCATCAAAACACCTTCCTTATCTCAAACAAACCATGACCTGTCCTGCTGATTTTAGGGTCTTAAATTTCTTTCACTGTCGATGAAACTTGGTTAAACCACTCATTTCTAACCTGGAAGTCTCCATGCTGAAAGTTGGTATGCCACTTCTTCATAGTTGAGTATGACAAGCACTTGTTTGCATCATACACTTCTGCAGGAACAGGAACTTCATGATGGTCTGGAGTTTGACACTTGGAAATTCCACACTTTCTATTGACATGGTTCAGTCGATGATCTCAAAAAAGAAAAGAAACAAACAAACACAGTCGCCCTGCAATATAAAAGAATGCTCTTTTGAATTACAAGAACAAAATAAAATTCAAATTTTTGGAATTTGGTTGGGCAGAGAACTTTTTAGCAGACCCATATATGTATACATGAGAATCTTATAGATTCACATATAAAAACAGTCTGTTTTATTTTAACAATAGATAACTTCAGGTTGGGTGTTTTCTTTTTCTTTGCTTTTTTTCTCTCAAAGCAAAGATGCTTACTCATTCATGGTCATAAGTTACATTAGTTAAGAATTAGGAAAAAACCTTAAAAATCCATAGTCAGTAATAAATTCATTTCGATGAATATAAGCATATTCATCTCCTTAGACTGAATACATTTTACAAAAAAATAAAATTTTTATATATATACTAGCAGCATGGACCAGCGTTGCCCATGCTTGATTCAAAAACCGTACAACTCATACAGTAATCGCTATCACTTGACTTAAAATATTTTTGCCCTGCCTTGCCTTTAAATGAGTGCCTTTTACCGTACTGATGTTGCTACATGCCTTACTTCTTGCCTATCTCACACTTCAAATTTTTTCTAAGCTCTATACTAAACATTAAATCTGTTACAAAAAAAGAACTAAACAAAATGAACACAAAACGATCAGCTTTTAAAAAAGGACTTGTAACTGGAAAAACCAAATGAAAAAAGAATGTTAACAACAAATACTTTTTCACACCCAACCCAGTTCTGCGGAATCAGAATCAACGTTGAGTTTAAGCAAGCGAATGAGCCAATTGGAGTAAAGTGCCATGCAGATTTAAATTTTTCCCACTTGTGACGAATGCAGCTATCAATTTTTTTTTTGCATGCTAGTTAACATTCATGTCAGTCAGCTGTTGGCTCTCACGCTGACGAATAGAATCTTCCTGCCTATTTGTGACAGCCAGCTATAGGCTCTCACTTTGGCCAGTAGAAAATGGCCGCAAACTACATGAAAACTGCCGTAGAAGCATGAAAAAATCGATTATTTCCACTATCGATGGGAGTTGGGAAATGCACAGTCGGTCTTGGCCTTGCTGCTAACTTGGAGCATGTGCATGTAAATTTTGGTGCAAATCCGTTGAAAATTGCAGTCGTGCATTCGTTACACACACACACACACACACATCCTGCCTTTTATAGATAAAGATAAAAAGCAACCTTCGTGCTACTGTGATTTCTACCAACTAGGTATCGTCAAAAATACTATTCTTAAAAGAATGCTCAATACAGAGTACAGCAAATATAATTTATTGGACAATTATAACAAATATCTTATAAAATCACTACAAAATAGCCATTTTGTATCAACACTTCTGGTGTCTTATCAAGTGATGGTGTTGAAACATTCAACACCATCACTTGATAAGACACCAGAAGTGTTGAAACAAAATAGCTATTTTTGTAGTGATTTTATAACATATTTATGTTATAATTTTCCAATAAATTATATATATATATATATATATATATATATATATATATATATATATATAATTACACAAACACACACAAAAGATGGGTGCTGAAAAGTTCTCAGCTTGGCTCAGTTTCCAAAATAAGTATTCTGATGTTTGGTCATTGAAATAATGATTCTGAGAAGTGAGTCAAACTGAGAACATTTCAGCACACTCTTTTTGATTATGATTTTCCACCAACTTATGAAAGCATATTTGACTATGAAGACCAGTTTTATTGATCTGTGTTTTTATTTGTCTTTTTTAAAGGGTAACTAATTTTCTTTTTTTACAAAGATATGAGTGGTTTTAATTTTCTATTTTGTATATTTGCAAATATTTGATATTGTACCGTAAGTAAAATACTTAAATAGCAGTAATATTATCTGTGAACATTTTTATATGACCACAGTTTGTTTCATTTTTGTCTAGGTTGGCTCATTTTGAATATGTCAAAAGTGAGGATCTGGAGAAGATTGGGATGGGAAAGCCTGCTATTCGACGTCTGCTGGATGCTGTGAAGAGGAAAAAAGCCTTGAGGAAAAAGGGAGGGATCTTTGAAAAGGTAGGTGCAATAGAGTTACGTAGAAATAATTTTATTTTGCTTAAAATATTGTAAAGTAGAAATTGACATAATTTTAAAAAAAAATGTCTGAAGAATTCCTATTAGCATTTGTAACCACCATGGTTTCTGACATTCTCTCTCTGTTAAATGTTCGACAAACTTCTTAAGCACATTACCACTGCAGCCATATAGCTGTCATTTCTCATGCTGTTGTTTTGGTTCTACACGTTTCAGATGATTCCTTGGCCCTATGCTTGTCTGTCTTAAGCCTTGACTTTATAAGATTGCAACAGTTAAACGGTAAAAAATTGTCATGTTCCTGTGGCAATCCATTTTTGGCAAATTTTTATCTGGCAATTTAAACTTCTGATTAAACACACATTGACACTGTAAAATCAACATTTGATAGTATGTGTGCTTTTTTAATAATCTTGACCATATTGAGTTGTGAAGGAAGAAACCAGTCACCAAATCTTTTTCCCACTACTGTTCTCAAAGATTTTTCTGTAATGGTCACAGTGTATGATATATAAAAAAAAAAAAATTAAGCTGATTTATTGATGTTTAACTTTAAGGAACACACTTTGATAAGGAAAAAAAAATGCTTTTTCATTTGAATTTCTTACTAATATCCTTATGTTTTATCTAGGAAATTTGAGAGCAAGAATATTTTCAATTGACAGATTTTGATATAAAATAAGAAATTGTCTTAACCCATTACTGCCTGGTGGGCATTAATAGGCTATAGGAAGAAACATAATTCTGGATTTATAGTTTCATTTTCATAATTAATGCTGGATTATTATGAGTGTCATTGATAAATTAACTACCAACATTTTACTTTTTAATTAAGTTTTAAATCACTTTACAGTTTACATTTCAAGTAGAAATATATTCTTAATGAAAAAAGAACCCCAAAAAACCACGCAATTCAATAGTACAAAGGTGATGTTTGTAAAAATAAATCTACATGAATACCATTCTCTCAAATGACAATTGTAAAAGCTAAATAGAAGTAAAGAAAAAAAAACTGAAGTTGGTTTATTGAAAGTAAACTACTAGAATAAAAATAGTGAAAATGGTTAAGTGTTTTCTAGAAAAGAAATCAAACCAAATAATCTGGTTGACTGAGAGACAAAAATAAGAATTCTAAAAATTAATTATACAGTCAACTACATTTACTTATTAGTCTGAATTCTGGTTGGGTTTGTTACATTTACTTACAGAAAAATACCCCTGGAAAAGGTATGAATCTTATCCCTACAGCTATGGGTTAAATAGTAGAAATTGTATCTAGAAAAATAATTTCTCCAAAACATTGTTAATGCAATATTCATTTGTGAAAATAAAAAAAAAAAAAAAAAAAAAAGAATTTGTTTCAGTTTCAAATAATTCATAAAAGGGTTGCTAAGCCATAAAATACAAATCAAAAGACACATTGCTAATGTCTTTCAGAACAGTGGTGTAGTGGATATAGGAGTTGATTATACATATGTTACACGAGTTCAATCCTTGGATCTGGTAATGACAAACCAATTCAACAATAACTGATATTACAGAAAAAAATATAACAATCAACATATATCCCATAACACATGACAAATGAATATTTAATTTCATTGATTCATTTTCTACGGCTTATCGACCCTCTGCAGGTTATTTAAAGCCAGAAAATATTTTTAGATAGTAAGATTTTTCTTTTTAATAGATAATAATGATTTTGGTGATACAAGTCTTACTAATTAACCCCTAGCTGGGGGGAGAAGTGGTTTCATATCTTTCTCAAAGGTATTTTCATGTAAGTGAATATAACAGATCCAACTGAAATTGGAACTGGGCTCTATAATGAAATATTCCAAGCCATTATCCATTACACCAGCCACACATCCAAGCTTACAGCACCTGGTATTCTCAAGCAGTCATCCATCTAGTTACTGACCAGGCTCAACATTGTTTAACTTTGGTGATTGTATGGGAACCGGTGTTTCAACACTGTGACCATAAGCTGTACACATGAAGAGCTTTACCAAATGACTTCCAGTAGCAGCAAGAACAAAAATGTATAACACATGTGGCTACAAAAGAAAATAATGATATAATGAAACTGTTAACTTTCCACATTACCAAAATCAAAAAGATTGAAAGGAAATTTCCATCAATATCAGAAAGAGTTATAACATTTCCTCAACTTGAGTGTAATTTCTTGAAAAATTATTTTAATGAAAAAAAAAAAATTGAATTTCAACTGACAATAACACAAACTGTGCAATCAGTGAACACTGTTTCCTATAGGGAAATGACTAATTTTAACTTTACAATAACCAACCTGAAAAATTCAGATATTTTCTAATATGCACACATTAAATAATCAACAATGTTAAAACTATTGATGGCAATGATATATTGTATCATTTAGGTTTTAATATTATTTAATATATGCATGCTCACTATGCAAGGAGCTATAAAAATGGTTACTGCAGCTGAATTGATAAAACAAAAAAAATTGTTTTCAGTTTTTGAACTACAAAGTAATGGGCTCTTGCATACATTAACAATTTTTGTGTAAACCCCAACATTTAACTTCATGGGGACATAGTCACACATTTTTAGAGTGCCCCTTCTCTTTGTCTCAAGGTTCTTGATAAGATCCAGAGACGGATATATAATGTAATTGGCCCTGATCTAGCATCTCGTCTGCAGTCGGTCTCTCACAGACGTGCCGTCGCCTCCCTCTGTCTTTTATACAAATACTTTCATGGTAATTGCTCCGATGAGCTGCTTTTGCTGATTCCCAGACTTCATGAATTTAAGCATTCTACTAGGCTGGCATTTCGCTCACACCCGTTCACTGTCGCAACTGTTAAATGTAGCCGTCTATTCTACGCCAATAGCTTCATGTCTCGCCTGTGGAACTTCCTCCTCTTTTCCTGTTTCCCTGATAGCTATAATCTCCAACTATTCAAATGTAATGACAATCGACATCTCCAGATGCCTTGATCCATCCCCTGTCCTTCTCTTCATCCTTTCCTCTATCACTCCTATTTGGACTCACTCCAATTCTCTGTAACCCCTTGCATGCTAGTGGCTTCCTGCCTTGCTTGGAGTGAAACCCTTAAAAAAAACAAAAAACTTCTTGTTATTTTTTCTGATGACTCTATGTATGGAAAAGTTGGCTGAAGTAGCAATATGGCTGACATCATGTGCACTTGGGCATCTTCTGTGGTCTACATTGGTGGTTTGGAATCTGAACCAGTGGCTAAAATACTGGAAGGTCAAAAGAAGCTGGAAGCTTGCCTTAATGACTTTTCCGTGCTAGGAATCATTCAAGGGAGAGGGTTAAGAATCCTGTTTTGGAAGCACAGAAAATAAAAAAGGGTGATAATGCTAACATGTACAATTCACCTTGTTCTTTCAAATCAAGGAAAATAATAAGCTGGCAACTGGAAACAGTATAAAAGTATGTTGCTTTTTATTTTTATGGGATCAGCCAACTAGTATTCACTTTCTGGTGAATAGTAGTACCCAGGTGCCTATAATTCTTGCTACTGCAGCAGACAAACTTAAGGGCCACACAAGTTTACCCTTCAGGCAGTAAATAAGTCTCTGATCAAAACTTACGGTTAGAGGGACCTGCAACTTAATTTAGGCTTACACTAGGATTTCACATTTTGTTTTTTATTTTTTTGTAGTTGCTGATGTTGATTAGGCTGGGTGACGATTTTCTGTACAAATATGGTTTGATTGTAGACATTCATAAACAATACTTAATAGATTCTACAACACATCTTGTGCCATTGGGCTTGATTTTGTAGTACTGTCTCTTTTATGCCCTACTGTGGTGAATCCTGTAGAGGATTTCCATTTTCAGTAACATATTGGAGAAACTGCTTTCCATCACTATTCTCTTTTTCCCATAAAGAGACATAACCTCACACTGTTACCCATCATATATACACAAATGGCCCTCTGTTCATCGTCATATCAGGCGGTTGGTGCCTAAGTAATTGAAGGTAGCCCAAGCAGAATCTAAACAAATATTAAAACTTGGGATTATTTCTCTATTTAATAGTGATTGGACTTCTCTTTTACATTTTTTACCCCAAGGTAGTGATTCGTGGCTGCTTGAAAAGATTATTGGATTTTGAATTTAGTCACTAAAAAGGACTGATACCCTATTACTTATATTCATTACAGTCATTAACAAGAGTAAACATTTTTCACAAGGCTTAACTTTATAGAATGTCATCAGAATTCTGTTGACCCTGAATATATTCAAAGACAACAACAATAACTCCTTTCAGCTTTTTTTTTGTCTTTAGGTATTTTATTTGGCATTTGGAATGCTTCACAATCTTTTCAGAATGTCGTTGACCATATATTGTTTAATCATTCTTTTGTTTGTACTTAACATGGATGAGGTCTTGATAGTGATACAGTTGAGGAACACATATTTGTTGTGTTTTTAGCATTTCAGACAATTTGGTGTAGTTGTAAATCCAGATAAATGTGAATTTGGTAGATCTGAAGTTGTTTTTCTTGGACACTGCATTTCCTCAGCCTGCATATCTCAATCTGAGGAGGAGGAGGAGGCGGGGGTGAAAACTATTGATATATTTCCTGTACCAACCAACATCAGTTGCATCAATTTTGAGGCATGATCAAGTTTTATTTTCAACACCAGTTTTGAATTCAGATTTGTTTACATCTGTGCTCTGCCTTTGAGGTTCCTTCAATTGCATTTCAATTGTGTTTTAGAAGACATTTTTCCCATGGCTCCAAAGAAAAGTTCCAGTTCTAATGCTAAGCATAAGACTATATCACTGGAAGATAAAATGGAAATTAATTATTTTATTCAGAATACTGTATGTACATATCATAAATACTGTAATAGGCAACGGGGGGGGTGCTTATTTGTAGTTTATAGTGTGATTATTTCGACTTGTCATATATTTTGCTCCACTGTGCAAACATACTCAAAGCATTAACTGACATGTTAAAAAATTGTAACTTCATTCTTTCAGATTCTGCTTTCTGTGGCATTTTGAGAAATCAAGTCTGTATTATTGCATGCCGTGAAAAACTCACATATTGTCCTTGACCATGAATTATGTTTGGCAGCGGATGAAGTAGGATTGGTGCTGTTCTTCAGCAATGTATTGACAAGGACTGGAACCCCATTTTCTTTATTTCTTCTGTAAATTGTCTTTTACAGAAATAAGATATAGAAAGTCTGGATATAAGCTTGTAGTTGCTTATTCTGTAATCCACAACTTTATCAACTTTTAGAAGTCTGGACATTCTACATTTTGATAGACCACAAGCCTTTATTAGATGCGTTTCAGTCTTCTTCAAACAAGTTCTTACCCAGTATTTACCTCATCTCAGAAATATAGACAGACTCTGAAGTTCTTACCCTGTAAAATATGACATCTGGAACACATGCTCCAATTCACCTTCAATATTTGTTGCATAAAATCTATGGATAATGTGCCTGTAGACACCATGTCCTGGGGCATTCATTCCTTCTTTTTCAATCCTTCTGTTGATTGCCAATCATTCTTTGACAAACAACAAAACAAAATGAGCACCTATAACAATTACTTTTAGAAAATTTATACATTTTTAAAATTTCAGAAAAATCATAATTTCTGCAAGTGATGTAGAAATTATCTGGGTTTTCAGTACAAGTTCCCTGCCCTCCAGTTGTATCTAAATCTATACACAGATTTTTCTCTTTATTACATAACCTGGTATCAATAAGACTGATCACTGATTTGATATTTGTCTTTGATCAAAGACTTCAATACAATGCTAAAAGGCTAAAGACAGTCGCCACACACATTCTTCATATGTTCCTGATGAAAGATTCATGTGGATAATACTGGGCCTCTGCCAACATGTTTACTCTTCCTTCCTAACATGTGAGGACAGATTTTTACATTGTTGTGAAGCCCTTTTCAATGGTGAACATCACAGCCCATACAACAGTGAAAACTTTCCTTTTTGAATGGATAGCATGTTTTTGAGTTCCAAATGTCCTCACTAAGGACAGAACATAAATTGGAGTCAGACCTTTTCTGTCAATTGATGAGCTTAGTTGCAAAAAAATTCACATAACTTCATACTAACCAGAAGTTAATGGTTTGGTGGATAGATTTCATTGCAATCTGAAATATACTTTGTGTGCTATTGTAGACCAATCAATTTGGTTGGAACACCTGCCTTTGGTCTTTTTAGGATTTTACACTGTTGGGTAATAAAAAAAATAATATAAAAAAAAAAAGGAATAAATTGTTTATTTGTATAGATTGTGTATAGTAGGGATGGCCAAACTTGCTTAAGGTAATAGCTACATATAATAAAATTCAGATGTCTGAGAGCTGCAGGACATGAACAAAATTTACACATGTTTTTGTTACATACACATTAACTTATGTTTCAATCCAATGGGGTCCCAATTCACACCCAGTAAATAATTATAAAGCTTGAAATTTTTCTTATTTACCTTTTTATATTAACCGTGATGAAAGAAGGAGCTCAGCTAACATATTTCTACAAGCTTCATGTTAAAGGTCAAAGAGCTGGGTCAAAGAGCTGCACGTGGCTTGCGAGCCACAGTTTGGTCACTCCTTGTGTATAGTATGAGTTTTCGTCTACCAGGACAATATTTTTAGGAACCACCTGAAAAAGTCTTGAATTTTATTTGTGGACAGGCTTGCAATTAAAATGGCCAACTCTGCCTATCATTCTTCTGGTTGAGCTGATAAAAAGATTTATATACCTAAACTTTTGAAACTTTGCATCATGTATTTGTGTGTGATCCTGTTTGGGCTCATGCCCTGTAACCTTCTTATAATGAACCTTTTTGTGTTATTAAGAGATATGACAAATATTTTGCCATTCTTTTTTTAATCATTCTCTGATAAATGTTTAATTATACAAGCTGAAACCTGCCTTTTTAGATGTCTCTGTTGAACATACACCTCACAACTGCATAAAATAGTACCTGATGAGCCAAAACAAATAGTAATACATTTAGGTCAGCAGGTAAAGTGGCCCATATACCTTCTGTTGTGATTATTCTATTTTTGTATTTGGCCATATGTTTGCTACATGCTTTCATTTTCATACTCTGTATATATTTAGTAGGGAGAGGAATATTATTGGGATAACATAGCACTTGGTTGATCATGTGACCTTTAATGGCCAGTCAGCATAACCCTATTTTTACAGAGGGGAAAAATGTTTCTGTAGACACCAGAGAGAAAAAAAATGTTCCTGACTTGTGAGTAAAGACAGCTTTTTTGCAACACCCACTAGTCTTTCTTTCTATGGTTGGAGAGAAGGCATAGAGTACATTTTTAATACTTTGTTGACTTGTTCTTATCTTAGAAAATAAAAACTTTACTTATGTTCTTCCAACTTTGCTGTAGTCATTTTTTATTGTATGTGTTTGAGTAATTATCTGTTCTGATGGCTAGATATCACCAAGGCCACCTAACATAAATTTGGTAACTTAACCTATACTTGCAGCAAACATTTTTATTGCCACATCTTTATTTTAACCCTAAATTACCTAACACTAAATTAATTCTACTCTTGCTTTACATAAATATGTATTTATATATAAATAGATTTTTAAAGATATATTGAAATTCAATTTCTGTTAATTCACCCCCAAATAATGTAAAGTTATTGCAAATATTAATTCATCCCAAGAAATTATAAATTTTAAATCAAAGTTTTTTTGTTTTTTTTATTAAATTTTTGGCATTCTTTTGAAATTATAAATTTTAAGTCAATATTGTTTAGCTTGCCTTGTAACAACTCCAACCTTCAGAATTACCAAAAAAATTACCAAAAATCTGGGGGTTGTTCACATTTTGTAAGTGCAGATACAAGGAATTTTTACAATTTAAAAAGAAAAAAAATTTTTGGTTTGTTTATTGGGGTGGGAGTAAACATAGACCCCACACTTAGAAATACCGCACCCGAGTTGCCTACATTTGGGACATTTACAACAGTCAACCCAACCAGAGAGCAATGGAAGTGCCTCACTCTGGGGAAAATCTTGGTGTAAATTTTAGTAAATATAAATTCTTTTTATTTTGGCATGGATTAACAGAAAAGATCTGAAATATGATCTACACATAAAATTTATCGTATATAAAATTTATAAAAATTAAACTTTTGCTTTGAATCATCGACATTTAATGTCCTAAAATATTTAATAAAAAAATAAAATGAAAAAAAAAATTCTGTCTTAAGTACAATTTGTTATTTTATTTACAGATTGATAAAACCTTTGCCTGATTGAAACTTCAGGTATTTGGGTCCTTGTTTTTAGAATTTCTAAAAAGAAATGCATTTTTTTCTTTTTCTTTTTTTTTTCTTCTTGCAGACTGATGCCATAAACTTTCTCCATTATGGAGTCTGTACATTAAAAAAGGTAGTATCTGTTGTGAATTGTCTCTATGCTTTGGACTTACTACCAAAACTTGTTTTGTTTTTTCGTCCCCCCCCTCTCACACTTCCTCCCAGTCATCAACCATCACTCAGCCCTCGAAAACACAACACTGCTTAAACCTGTTTGATCATCTGGAGACACTATCATTACTGTTTCTCTTCTTAGTAGAATGGCGTTCAATTTAGAATGGAAAATATTTTATATAGTGGCAAGTTTTAATTGTGGTCATTGTTGTAAAAATGGCCCCAGTGATATTTTTTTATCAACTGAGGACATTTTGAATACATTTAAGAACCTAGAAAACAATATAGTCATCATTATTATTATTATTATTATTTAAACCCATCCTGCTTCAGTTAACTCTTTCAATCCCATACCCATTTATGTACAAAGCAGACAATGTTCTTCTCAATCTTTCTATCTTTGCAAGGGGATAGGCAGTAGGGGCAGTATATGCCTTAATCAGTATTTTGGGAAAACCCAGACTAGCTTTGCAAATGACTCACTTCCAGAATTTAGTTTGAGGAAATTATTTATTTGAAAAAGAAAAACGAACAAAAAAATAACGGTGACTTCTGACAGGATTCGAGATTTGGGATTTTCTTTGAAGGGAATTTTTTTTCCTATTTATACTTTTAGTATAAAAATGAAATTTCCAAGAAGTGTGTTCATAGCAGTTATTTTTTTTTCTGTTTCATATTTGTTCATAAAATGTTCAAAATTATTTAATTGAAGCACATAGAAATGTTGTTCAAAGAATAGAAGGACAAAAGATTTGTAATTTCCTACTGATACAAATGTCAATTTGTGAATACCCATCTTTAAGTAAATGCCATGTTTTTTTGTTTTATTACCTTTATAAACTATGTGAATTACCTCTAGTGGCTTGCACATTCAAGAGACTTAATTTGCTTTCTGGCAGGATTTGAACTCGTGTCTCCCCCTTTGTAGGAGAAACCACTGTCTGATTTGGCATGCTCAATCACATAATTGAATTACAAAAAGGAAAAACTGCTACATTGCACATTTCATTTTATAGGTACCTCCACTAATTTGCTTAAAAAAAGCATAACATGATGAAAAAGTACCCCAAACTTGATAGAAACCAAGTTTTATCATCAAACTCTTTTTTATTATTAAGAGGAAAGACGAAAGTATTTTTTTATTTTTATTTTTTTTTTTTTATTAAATTTTTTTATCCTTTCTAGCACATTCAAAATTTTGGTTAAAAATCTTGTTTTTCTTGTGTCAGTGTGTGTCTGGTGGGAGGGGAACCAAAGATTAGTATAGGATCTTTTTTGTGATTAAAAAAACAAACAAAAAACACACACATTAATTTGGACATTCTTGTAAAAAACAAATAATTGTCAGATTTTAATAAAACTTTCTGGAAATGAATGATTTTTTTTTTTTTTTTTTTTTTTTTAAGTTTTGGTAAAAATATTTTTAAAAAAATCTGTTAACCACCCTCCCACCACCATCTAATTACCTAGGTATGTAAAAGATTCAATGATTTTATTAACATGAAACAGTTTGTATTGATCCTTGCTGGTTGAACTTATGAATTCAGTTTCAGGGGCATTGACAATCTAGCATCCTTGGCAGCATTTTCTAGATAATGTATCAGAACTGTGGCATTGGTAATGATGTCTGCAGTGAAGGGAATGTGCTTTCCTTAAAATATAGTAAAAAGAGCCGTACTTACTGTGAAGTCCTTCATGACAGAGCAGTAAAGCATACTGGATCAAAAAGTAGTTTCCTCTACAAAGTGGGGGGTGCAGGTTCAATCTCTTCTGAGGGTACATTTTCTTTACTAAAAGTAGAAGAATACTGTACAGTTGAATGACAAAGTACAAAAATTCAGTGCAATGCATTTCCCTGTCTAAAAGGATTTATTTGAAAATTCCAATGAAGTCCTTTAATGGATGAATTGTGTTACACAGATTAATTGGTTTCTCACTCTGACATTATTTCATATTACTGTATGTATTATATTTATTGGATGCATGTGTCTGAGTAAACACGCCTGCTTTGTTTCATTTTGCTTAAACAGTAAAATTAATATATTAATTATTAATTAGTAGAAGTTTGAAAGGAAACAAATACAAAACATTCTCTTTTTCTTTCTTGAAAGTGTAACAGTATAAGATCTTGTATTAAATACATTTACTGAAGTTTTTAAAATTGCATTTGATAATAATTGTAATAAACAGAAATATACTTTCGGAAATCAACCTAAGGAAAATTTTTATTTTTTTAAATTTTTTCATAAATACTAATTCATTTTTGTATTTGTTCTGCTAGAATTAAGTGCACAGTTTTTCTTATCCTGCAATTGGCACGACAGTAACAACCTATTCCCAAAACTTTTTAAAACCATTAACCCAAATATTGCCAGTATGAACAGCTTATTTCTAAAAGTATTTAGGATCCTTTAGTCACTATTTTCATTTCATATTAGTAATCAGTGTAGTAATCGGTTATATGGGTGTCATTTTTGTTTATTTTATAAGAGAAGAAAAAATTGGAAACATTTTATTGTATTTTTGTAATACAATTCAAACTGAATTGTACATTACTTTAAAAAAAATAACCTAAAAATAATATTTTCTTTACTTTCTGCCAGTTCAAACATAAATGTTCTAAGTTTAATTGGAAGAAAAAGTGATGACATTTTTATAAAGAATGATCTTTCTATGCTTTGTTTTTCCCATTTAATGTTTGAGCTGAAGTTACATGCATGGATTTTATTCATTGTTATTTCATGAAAGTGTGGCCAATTCATAGCTTGTTTGTTTTTAAACCACATAATATCTTGTTCCAATTTTCAGTATTACAGGCCTGTCCTAATTTGTTCATTGTACTAAAAGCAATCAAGTCCTTGACACAGGCATACAGTAATTTCAGTAAAAGTTTGCTTTTCATATATCTTATCAGAAAGAGGTCTGTATTTTACATATTGACTTGAAACCATCTAGCAACTTGGGTATTTCTCGTGTATTGGGTGGTCCAAAAAAATAGGTTCTATATTTGTTATTAGATGACATTAGGAGTGTTTAGTTTTAACTAATTTCATTTAAAAATATTACTTTTGGTAGCATAACGACAGCTCTCAGCAAATTACAGTTTTAAAAATATCAAAAGTGGAGTTTTGTTTATTGATATTAAGCGTACTTTTTTTTATCTTAAAAATGGTAAAAAAATATAACTCAAATGCAAACAAAATTTGTTTTAGAAATGGTCAAACTGTTTAAATGTAAAGTTGTCCTGTTGCATATTCTTTTGCTGAATAAAGTTCTACCAACAGGCAGACCTTTTGAGGTTGACAGCAATTAAATACAGAGACTATCTGAAAAGGACCGACATACTAAAAATGACCAGAATACTCTAAATATCCAATTTAAAATCATTTACATTAGTTTAGTTATGTTAGTCGCTTTGAAGTGTGACTTCCACATTAAAGCAAAAACCTATGGGACTATTTTTGTGTGGAATTCACTTGTAATGAAAATATTATCTTTGAAATTGTGATGTACAATAAAAATAGGGATATTTTACAATATTATGGAATGTAAGTGATTGTGGGGCAAGCAAAATGAACCACCACTCACTGTGCCAAAATCTAGTTTTCATTCAAAGAACATAATGCTGTGTATATGTAAAGATTGAAGGAGAGTTGTCTACTATGAGCTCCTTCCAGATAAGCAAGTGGATGTTTTGGACAAGTTCTACTCCCAGTTAAATTAATAAAAGGTAGCAATCAACAAAAAAGCATTGGATTTTAGTTACTTCAAAAAGGATATCATATTTTATGAGGATGATTTCAAGTGAATGAAGCTTGCGGTTTTTAGAGTGGACTATCCTTATTTGAACTTTGTGGATTGGTGCTACAAAATCACAAAGAACTGTACCAAACAGAAAACACATTACTTTAAGACTTTCAACAGTAGCAACAACTAAAATGGATAGCCCTCTCTTTATGGAGACACAGTGAAGTAATGGATAGTGGCTTGGATTGAGGAATCGGAGCGCCAAGTTTGGACTCTAGTTGGATCCATTACATTCACTTACATGCTAATATTCTGGGTAAAGGTACGAATCCTCTTCTTCTTCTCCCAGCTATGGGTAAATAGCAAGGTAGACTGGGTTATATAGCTTTGAGTGGCAAATGGTCTTGGAGAAGGAAAAACTCTGAATTCAAAACTGGCCTTGGACCTGTCAAGCTATGGGGCTCCGTTCTTGTTAGTTAATCTACTTAAGGAGCCCTTCTCCTCTTCCTCCTCCTTTTCTCTCTCTCTCTCTCTCTCTCATTACAAAAAGAGAAAATAATGACATAATGAAGATGTCGATGTTCCACACTAATTTGAATGGAATTATGAATGAAATCCCGATCAATAGGGGAAAGAGAATTAACAGTTACTAGACTTGAGAAACCTATTTTCTGAAAAAAATTTTTTAATAGAATGATTTTTAGCAATTTCAATCAATAGTTTCACTTTCTACTTTGTCAATGAATGTTAAATGTTTCCATACAAGACAATGGCTAATATCATTATCATTTGATGATTAGGCAAAAATTGTTGCCGTTTGCCTGAGAAATTTCCACTTATTTGTTTTACTCACCAAATATTGCGCTTTTGGATTGCCATTTATTTCGGTCTTTATGGAATTCTCTCAATAGAAAAATAACTAAAAAGTTTGTGGATAATCGGCATTATGAAATTGTTTAAAAGGTGCTGGGGGATACCAAAACAAAGTGGTAAATATGCTGTTCAATAAATGTAAGTAAATGTAAGAAAAAAAAAAAAAAAACTTTTATTTTTACTTAATTGGATGTCCAAAATGTTGCTCCCCCTACCACAACATTTCACTTATATTCTCCAATCATTATCATTGATGGATATGATACACATTACTCATCACTAATTGTTTTTTCATTGATTAAAGTTTAATTAAATGTTTTAATGCTTTGTAAAATACTCATTTTTCTTATTCAAATAATAAACTGACAATCTACTTTACAGAAATGTTATTATAAAATATTGGCAAACTTGGAACTTCATGCCCACAAAAAAAAAAAAAACTGAATGTCAAAAAGACCGTTTTTCCATTGACACCACTATTATTTTAACTACCTTCACTCCTCAGCAATGTTTGTTTTAAAAGCAATGATTAGAATTGTAATGAAAGTGAATTTATACATTTTCAATGTTCTTGAGAATTGACAACAAAACTAATAAACAACATTTATTTATTAGATTGTATATTAGAATGGTTGGCAAAACATTCGCTAATTGCCAATCGATTCAAACTTTATAAAATGGTAAATAATATGGATTTCCTTATAGTTGTTTTACACATTTTAATAATTTAGTAAATGGTTATAAATTTATGAATGAAAAGTTTTCACATTATTTCTAAATTGGTAAATGATAAATATTGCATTGTATTAATTTTAATTGTATTAATTTTTAGAATCTTGTAAATAGAAAATTATTCTTGTAAATAAAAAAAATTAAAAAATAGAAAGAAAATAATGTTACAGAGATTTAAGATTAAAAAATTTTTAATCAGTTCATGGAGGAAAATCCTGAAGTAGATATTTAATAAATGTCTCTTCGATGTCTCTAAGCATCTGTATTGCTATAAAATATCTTAATAGATGGTAATATTGATGGATGGGATTCTAATTCATCACCTATTCTAGCTTATTCTTTTTCAACATATTTGGTACCAACTCTGACTTACTGATTATTTAGTTGATTGATTTTTGACTCTGGGCAAATTCTTTATTGGTATTTGTCTTGGTAGCTGTATATTCATTCAAATAGTTTACTTACCATTAATTTATTCTGTTGTTTATTAATTATACTAGTTATTAACCATAAAAGAATTCATGGATATATTTGAATATAACAAGATATAAATTTTTGTTATTTACATAATCCTCCACCTCCTCCTCTTCTTCAGTTCAATTAGACTTCCTAGTCGTGAGGTCACAGCCTCATCATTGCTATGTGTTGCTGATATGCTTTCTGTATTTTTTTATGTGGTGGAGTTGTCAGCCCAATACCCAACTGGTTTTTAAATTCAGTCATCTTTCTCCTCAGCTGGTTACCAAATCAAAACTAGAAAGTTCGGTCAGTGATGCTACTTAACCTGTAGCTAACGAAAGAAGGGATGGATTCATACCTTTCTTAATCATATTCATGCAAAAGTGAAGACAATAAACTCAACCAAAATTTGAACTTGTTGATAACGGCTATGCCACTCTACAGATCGGATTTACATATTAGTATTATTTAATATTTAGATTATAAATATTTTTGTTGTTCTGGTTACACAATTCATGGTTCGAATTCCAGTTGAATCCATTACATTCACTTAGGTGCTAATACCCTTGGGAAAGGTATGAATCCTCTTCTTCTTCCCCCTAGCTATGGGTAAATAGTACGACAGACCAGGCTGGATGACAATTGGTCTACTGCAGAAAGAAATGGCAACCTACTGCAGGAAAAAATCTGCTTCATCAGTCATGTATCAAAAGATACATGATCACCTGGTTACACAATACTTGCTCTTTTCAAACAGTGTCAGGAATGTTCTGGGTTATCATAACAGATTTTATCATTTAATAAGTAATGAGATCAGGATGCTAATCCTTAGTGAATTAGTCTAGTGTTATAGAAAAAGTTACACCATTATCTAGGTATGCAATTATCACCCATATTTGGTACTTTTCTTTAATATGCAATCTGTAACAAATAATCTCTATTATACAGGATTGTTCAATAATGTGCACCCATTTGCTTTATTTGTCTGTATGAGTTTCATATTTGCTTAGTGTTGAATACTGCCATACCAAACTAATTATTCATATTTGGTGCTTAATTATCATATAAATTATATCCAGATTAAATTAGTCTTCTATTAAGTGTACGCCTTTATGGAGTGTATTAGAAAATCTTGTTAGATATTTCTTTGCACAGCATGGCTTAACCATCCTGGGTATGACGGTAAACTACATCCGCGTCCTGGGTAAGACGATAAACTGAATCCAACGACAAGGCCTCTGATCAGGAGGTTTTGAAGAGCGTGGAACCACCTTTTAATTGCTGGTGTTCCCAGGTCCACCCTGACCCAGGCTGATAGCACCTGTTAGGGTTCCAGCTATAGGTTAAATAGTTGACACTCAAACTGGGGTCAAAACACTGTGAAAGTGTAAAAATAGATTTTGATACATACCAGAAATACTTTGTAAAAATTATTACCAACAATAAATTTTTAGAAAAAAAAGATATTACCAACTGTAGTTTATTTTGATAGAAAATATTACCAGCAATAAATATTTTGTCTGCATTAAATAACCCATTGAGGTTGATATGCTGTAAAACAAACCAAACCACAGCATGGCTTAAGTATAAATTGATGTACCTTTATTCATACAATGCTGTCTTCACAATCGTTTCTGTTACAATAAAGGCATTGCTCTCATATTGGCTTGTAATATATTTAATATTTGATTTTACTCTCACAAACATACTATTTTGTTATACATATGATATGTAATGCATCACACAGTTCTATCTCTGGTCTCTATTGTTATATAGGAAAAAGCACCTACTATAGCACTCACTGACATATTCACTAAAGGAAGATCATTGCAAAAGTTTGTGCCTAATTTTCATTGTTAATATAAAATGACCACAACTTGACATTGGCGTTTGTTTTGGTGCCAATTTCTGTAGTGTTCTAGATTGAAACCTTGCATCATTCAGTTGTGAGTCTGGCCTTTGTTGAATGTTGACATTTTGTCCACAGATGGATGGAGACTGAAAAGATGCACTTTCACCATATGAATTTCGGAAAAGAAGTGTCAGACCTGTGACAAACAACATTTAGAAGTCTGTCTATATTTCTGAGATGAGGTATTATGTACAGTATTTACATTAGTCAGACTATTGTCCTCATCTTTGTTGCCATATTTGTCACAATGTTTCGGCTGTTGTACGCTCCGGCCTTCTTCTTCCTCAAGGACACATGGCACAGTGGATAAAGGCGTTGGTTAGATCCAGTGACAGACCCAAAGAGTGTGAGTTCAATACCCGGTTAAGGCAGTGGAGAACTTTCAGAGGGAAAATTAGCTCGTGGAACTAGAACAGTCTACCCCAGTGATCGAAATAAAGGGTTCAGTTCGAAATTCCAACCACCTGAAGAAGGCCGGAGCGTACAGCGGCTGAAACGTTGTGACAAATATGGCGACAAAGATGAGGACAATAGTCCAACTAATGTAAATACTGAACATTTAGGTTTATTTGGATTGTTCTTCAGCTCTTTGAACAGTCAAAAAGTGGTTTGACAGATTTCTATCATGATTTTAATTTAAATGATCAACCATGCTCTGGGCGAACTTCTGACATTGATGAGGACCCTCTGCTTGCCATCATAGAGAATAAACAGAAGAGAGTGCTAAGAGCTTGAAAATCTATATCTCGACTGCTTTTCACACTTCAAAAAGACTTGGGTTCAAGAAAAACTGACGATTTTGGTAAATGAAAAAGTCATTTTCTACCATGACAACACCTCATGTTGAAAAACAGATCTTGCAGAAGCTTAGAGTTGAACTGAGAACCTGTCCAGCGCTAACCATATTCTCTTGGCTCCTTCAGATTTGTTCTGATCTCTATAGAAGAATTTAAATGACAAAATGTTGATCTTGTACAGTCAGTTAAAAACTGCCTCACAACCTTCTAAGAAAATGCACAAAACTTCTACAAAAACCAGTATCAACAACTGGCAGAATGATAAGAGACAGTTGTTAGAAACAATGGTGACTATGTACTTGACTAATAAATGTTTTGTACAAAATTGTTATGTAAAATTTTGTTTTTAATTTTTTTAATCATGCACAAAGTTTTGAAATGAACTAATAAATGTTGCCATCTTGTCAAAAATGTTTTATACTTTTTGCTCTTAACTTACAGATGGAAACAAATTATCTAGAAGAGAAAAATCCCCGAATTATTATACAAAAGTTATAAATAAATCTTTTTTACAACACTATACATTTGAACTCCTCTCTATAATCAGTTAGTCTTACTTTTTTATTGTCTGCAAGAATCAAAACTATAATTTAAAAAAAGAAAAGATATATGGTAATATTTAAGTATTGTCCATTTGCCACATAATGTCTTAATATTGCATACATTCTATATTGTGCATTTTCTACAGTTTGTTGCTGACAATATTTCTGTTCATTTTCCAATCTCACTCTCTCGTCAGATTTATTGATTAAACAGTCTCCTTTAGGTCAACAGACATTTAAGAGGAATGTATCAATATTCCAGAGGGTTTTTCCCAGAGGAATATGTTGTCGTCATTTTTTTTTCTTTTTCACCCTTAATATCATCCCTTACTCAAATAGCATTTCAGCTCCTTAATTGGCAACCGCATTCTTTGGGTTGTTTGTCAGAGGCTTATGTTAAGTAATGTGAAGTTGAAGTGTGTAACACAATGCAGTTGATGTATTGGCCTGCTATATTGAGTCTTGTAGCTGGAGTAAACAGAGAAAAGTAGTTAAGAGAAGGAGCAAGTCGAGTAGAAAATTGATGAGGAGAGAGAAAACTAGCAATTGAAAGCTTGAGTTACTTTCAGTAATAACCAGTTTGCAACTCTTTTGTTCTTTCGTTCTTAAGATGAATTAAGCATTTTTTTCCTGTAGCCATTCATTTAAAAAGTATTCCAAGCATAGATTCTAATAAGAATGTGAAAGCAATGACAATGATTGATTTGGATATTTTGAAGAATATTCAATAAAATTTTAGTGTTATATGTGATATCTTGTCTGATAAAAACTATCCATACTGGAGATATAAAAAGAAAACTACAACATATATAAATTCAGCATTTAATCTCCTTTGAAGTAGTCTCCTTCTGAAGCCAAACACTTTATTCAGCATTGTTTCTATTAATGGAAACATTTCTGGAACACCTTTTTGGGAGAGCGAGCATCTGCCTTGTCATATTCTCTTGGATGTCCTAGACATCTTGAAATCCTATTCCTTTCAAGTAGAAGAGAAAATAGTTGCAAGGTGCAAAATCTGGTGAATATGGTGCTTGTCGAACCTGGGGAATGTTGTGTTTGGCCAAAAACTACTTCATAAGCCATGGTCACTGATGAAACCTCTGTGACGTGGTGAGACAATCACACTTTCCTTCCAAATACAGCTATAAACAATGGAAGTGAGTGAGAACTTAGTGTGTATGCGTGACAGTTCAAGATCCATCTGTGCCAAGTGGCTTCATCTGTGTATTTAAACTCTGTTGCCATAGCAACAGAACTGATACTTTTTGATCAGACTGGAATAAATTATTGTATCTGAATCGTTCAGATTTAATAGTAAATCTTTCAATATTAAACTGAATTAGAAATAAAATATAGAAATTAATTTCCTACAGAACTTATTATTTTGTTAATATAATTTTAGTTAGATCTTTTTTTGTGTGTGTGTAAATTACAAGAACGGTGATTAAAAGTTCTCAGGCCACTAAAAATCCCTTGAAAAAAAAGGATAAAAATCAGATATCTAGGGGTTTGACCATATTTTGGGAATCCACTCAGCATAGTCTTATACATATATAATGGCTGCCTCTTTAATGTCAAGTATGATCATTACAAGACATCATTGTAAAACTCAGTTGTACTAGGAAAGTTTATGGCTTTTTAAAATGGGCCAACTTTTAAAGCTCTGGCATAAAGTTGACAGACATGAGACACAGATTTTACTTTTGCTTGTGTGTCTACATGTCCTGTGAAATTGGGGACAAATTGTAATTAAAAAACAAATGAAAATGAAAAATTAGGTGGTTGTCATTCATGTTAGCCAACATATCTGCAATGGCAGCCTTCAAAGAGTTCTTGATATTGTAGATGCCACTGGTTAGTCTTCCTCTCTATGATGTAATAAATCAGAGGATTCAGTTAAAGAGGGCAAAGAGACCAAATATTTGAACATTTTGTATTCATCATTCTGGGTACCTCTATGAGGTCCATACAATACCATTTGCCATTCCTCCTGTCAACCAGGTCACATTTAAGAAGTTGGCTATCTTTAAGTTGCAGTTGTTGGTAGCTTATACATTTTCCTTTCCTGTATCGGATTGGAAGCTGTCATATTAACAATATGAAAGAGGAGACAAGAATGTTAAAATTTGGCACATCCCAGGTCATTTTCTGTTGTGCTTCCAGAATCAGACTGTATTGATTTCATATAATATATATATATATATATATATATATATATATATATATATATACACACACACACAAAGTTTAAAAAGAACCGGCATGGTCTGTCACTCTTTCATTTTTTTATTGTATTTTTCCTATTTTCAGATAAGGTGTTAAGTATTGTGATTGAGGTTGTAGATAAACAGTCTGAAGTTGATCCACAACTTTGAACACAATACTTAACATCTTATCCGAAAAATGGAAAAATATAAAAAAAAATTAGACAAACCTTGGTGGTTCTTTTTAATCAAATTTGTTTGGAAATGTACTTGCTACCTAAATATATATATATTTCCGGACTCATAAATAATTACATCGGTTATACAACTACATGCTTATCCAGATGTCTTACATTACACCTATCTGATCACAGCTCCATTAGAACCCATTTAAACACACACACAAACTTACCAGACTCCATTAAAAACATACTAGTAGAAAACACAACTATATTAACTGCATCCACCTGTAAAAAAAGATTAAAAATAATGGAAGCTTTTAATAATAAAAAAGAAAAAGACAACTCTTAACAATATTAACTACGAACAAAGCCACAATGTGCTAACCGTATTCGGAAATTAAAAACATCCCTACCACACACTAGACATACACATAATGCACACACTGAATTAAGCTGAAAAATCAAATCATCCTTGATAATGGCTAAAGTATAGCCGAAAGTGCTCGGAAAAATAAAACATTTGGACATTTTTTACACACCATTTGTCCAGAAAAGAAAGCTCTTGTTAGAACACAAGAAAAATTAAATAAAAAACTTAACCGTAGTACCTTGTCTGTCTTTTTAATGAAACATGCATGCATATATATATATATATATATATATATATATATATATATATATATATATACACACACACACACACACACAGAGGGTCGACACTATTTTTCAGACACTTTATTTTTTCAAGTTTTAGGCAGCACAGGCAGTCTGTACTGTTTTAGTGTAATAGCAATAACATTTAAAAACTGTTTCAATACTATAAATGGAAAAGCAGAATTCAAATTAAAAGAATTTTTTTTTTTTTTTTACAAATTTTCACATTACATAGGCGACAGTATTTTTCGGACATTGCTGAAACAATGCTAATAGTTTATGGCAGCACCCTTTTTTTCAATGACTTCTATCAGTCTATCTTCATAATGTTCGTACATATTGATAATAACGTCTCTTCGTGTTTCTAGCAGTCTATTTTTAGCATCTTTTATGCGCTGCCACAGTTCAGCCTCTCTGGTTATTTCTGGCCCATTGTAAACAAGCTCTGCAAGCATTTCCCATATGTTTTCAATTAAATTTAAGTCTAGACTTCTTGCAGGCCATTCCAGAGTAGTTATATTTGCTTCACACATCCAATTTTTCACTGATTTGGCCACATGGATGCTGCAGTTACCTTGCTGCAAAATAAAATTACTTCCCATTTCTTTTTCTATGAGTGGTAGGGCTCTCTTTTCCAAAAGTTCTCTGTAGCTCAAGCTATTTTGACATCCTTTTAACCACTCGAGCCACAAGTTTCCATTCGGAAATACCATACCCCAAACTATGACTCCTCCTCCTCCCACCTGTCTCTTGTTGAGAATAACAGGTTCACCTTTTCTCAACCATGTACACCACCCGTCAGGTCCATTGAACTTAAAACGTTTTTCATCAGTAAATATCACTTTCTTGAAGTCAACTTGGTTTGTTATCCATCTTTTGGCACTTTCCAGCCTTGCCTCCTCGTGTTTTCTTGTTAGTGTAATTCTTTTCTTGGTTTTAGCATACTTAAGTCCAATTTCGTGTAGCTTTCTTTGTACAGTTCGAACACTGACGTCAAGTTCACACTTCTCCTTTACTTTCTTCGCTGTCACCTTTTCTCCAGATGATAACAAACTCGTAACACTCCTCTTCATTCTTCTTTCTGTTCTCTTGGAAATTGTTTTTTTTCCGTCCTCTCTTCTTCTTCTTCCGCCCATAGTCTGTACTTAGCATGTATTCAACTGTTGACTTCGGTAGCTTCATCTCAGCGGCGATCTTTCGGATGCTGAGCCCGTCTTCTCTCTTCTTTTGGACCAAACTGGTGACTTCTTTTGAATGCATTCTTCTTCAGGATTTTAATATATTTTCGCAGTGAATTCCACAGGATTTGCCAAAGTTTCACTTGATGGAATCTTTCAAGTTTGTGGATGTCTTTTCAGTAGAGTACCTAGGTGTCACAGGCATGCGGGAGAGTCAAGAGTACAACAGCTCAGTAGACTATGAGCTTGGGATACATAAATAGTAGTTCACTGTATTTCTTATGATATATTGATCTCTTTTGAACAGACCACATAAGTACATGTTAGTCTGTTCAATCAATTATGAACGAGTATATAAAAGTATGAATCAAATTGATTGTTTCGGATTCAGATTTTAGGTTTTCATTTGTGTAACGAATTAAACTTTCAATTAAAAACAAAATGATGAATAGATAAGTTTGCCTGTTGCCCGGTTCACACATCTCCCTGGTCTTATGAACAGGAGTAGAAGTTTATCCCTTGTTTCCTGTTTAGAATTGGGTTTCTGATTCCTTCTAAAGTTTTCTAATTATCTTTCACTCTCAATAGCCCCTTTTGTCTTAGTGGCATTATCACCTTGCTTGGGGTGAATTGATTTAAAAAAAAAAAAAAAAAAAAAATCAGTTAAAGGAAACTTTTGCCTGTCCAACAAAATAAGAACAAGCACTCTCTATGTATTGAATAAAGGGCTAGTTTTGAAAGTCTCAGAAGGTTACCAATTATGACAGACCCCTGAAGGTCAGAGGGTATGATAACTAAAACATAATAACCATAAAGACATTAGTCAGAGTAAATGTAATAATAAACTATATTATTTACACTCAAACTAATGTCATCATACAAATAATAACTCCTTATCTTAGAAATTTAGACAAAAAGAAACTATATTATATAGAAATAGTGATTATACTAAAATATCAGAATGAGACAATATTTCTCTGGCCCATAATGAGGCAAGAGGGCTTGGAAAATTTGACACTCACAGGACATATTGAAGGCAAGAGGGACAGAAGGAAACAATGAGTATCCTATCTAACAATGTTTGTAAATGGATGACAGAAGAGAATGTAAAAGGGATGGTGAAAAGACAAACCTTACTGTGAGCTACAAAGGATGGGAAGAGCTATGATTGGCCACATCCTGAAGAGATGCAACACATAGAAGAGGGTTTTAACTATTTCTTATTTTACGTGTAGTAAAAGACTTTTTCTTTAGCAATTGTATGAATCTAAAATTCAATTTTAGTATTATGAGTTCAGTGATAAATACACTGTACACCTTGGTTGTGACGCACACACACGTAAGTTATGGATTTATTCTTTTTCTCTGTTATTTGCCTTTGCTGGAAGTGTGTGTTCCTTTTTTAATTAAAAAGGATAAAGATCTGTTTGTAGTTAATTCCTTGTTCTGCTTCCCTTTATCTATATGTCATATCCCTTCAGAATATTGGTGATCATGGCTCTCCACAATTTCCTGTCCTTTGTAGCTCTTAGTAAGTTTTGTGTTTTTGCTATCTCTCCTAATCCCTGTTCTGCCAAACATTTACATAAACTCATCAAATAGGTTATGTGCTGATTTTCTCTGTCCCTTTTGCCTTTAAGTGAGTCAAATTTTCCAAGCCCTCTTTCCTCATTATGTTTCTGAGAAATTTCAACCATCTGTTTCTGATGTTAAGCACAAGTGTCCTTTTTGTTTTCATTTTCTCTAAACCTTTCAGTTTGTGATATTCTCAGCATCTTTCTGTAGTGCCACATTTATTTTACCCCAAGTCTCTTCATCTCTGAGATTGCTTCTCACTGTCTTTAAAAAGTTAAATATTGACTTTATAGGGTTGGATTTTCTTTATCTGTAAGTACTTGTAGAAATGGAGAGGAGACTATAGTCCTTTGTTTTGTCTTCAGTTTCGTTGAAGTCAATAAATATGTAAAATATGGATTGGTCAAAAAGTTCAGTTGGTTATTAAGTAAATTTTCTAATTAATAAAGTGAACAAACTTTGACAGTGAAGAAATTACTTTTCTACTTAAATGTTTCTTGGTTTTGAAACTGAGTGTTGATTGACTCACAAGTTTTATGGAGTTGGGCTGGGCAACCTGCCTGGTAAAAAAAAAAAAAAAAAAAATCGCATCCAATTTTCTTTTGGCATTATTGGCTGATGTTTGCATCCCAGATAAATATCAGGATTTTGAATTCAGATTTTCAAGGCAGGTAAATTCTCCTAACTTTGAAACCAGGTGAAATGCAATCATCTTTCTTTCTCCATTTATGTAAATATGTTCTTACTTGAGCTCAGCTTTTGTTTGTCAAGCTGTCAGGGTAGGGATGAATTTGTTTATTCATGCATGACAAGCTAGACAGGTTGATGAGAAATATAATTGAGAAAATGCTCAGAATTTTCTATATGCATGCCATATTGACATCAAGTGGGTCTTGTATTTCATTTTTGTAAATACATTGGATTCATAAATAATTTGCAAATTGATTTGTGATGCTAGACTTGGAGATGTTCTAAAATGTCTTGAAATATAAAGGCATTTCTGAGGTATGCATTTATTCATCAATTTCTGTCTTGCCAAGAGATAGGATTTCTAGATAAATATAAAATTGTAGTTTATCAAATAGTTTCTATTAAAAAACAAGCAAGCTTCATTGTAGAATCATGCTTTGCAAGTTTGTCTATTTAACTTTGTACTCTACTCAACTATGCTAAGTAAAACTTTGAAATAAAATCTTTGATTAGGAAAAAAAAAAAAATTTAACTATGCAAAAATGTCTAATAAATTTTCCTGTACACTCTCACTTTTTCATTTTCCAAAATTAAAGTCATGAACATTAATAAATCAAGAAGATTCTAAAACATCTGACTGAATTCTACAACTGAAGGGATTTTAATAATTATGACAAAAAAGCAAATAGTAAATGGCCTCTTTAAGTTGGGTTGCATAATTTATATTTTCAAAGAGTTTATAATCACTGAAGATGCTGGGAGAATTATCAATTCCCTGTCCTCTTTCTATCCTCTACCCTTACAAGAGCCAGATCAGGCCAAAAATGGAGTACTGCTTCCATATATGGGAAGGAGCTGCCCAGTCTTCACTTTTAGTAGAGTCCAAACACATCTTTTACTTGTGAGTGACAAATTATTTTACAACCATTTTCTCACAGATGAAATGTCGAAAGCCACTTGCAGATTTCCATGAAAAATATTCAGGTGAACTACATTTCTAAGCTCCACCAGTTCTAACCTTCACGGCCTAAATGTACCATGCCATGTAGATTATAGTGGGCCACCCTCATTTTCTTCATATTCCATTGGTGAGATGGAAGTTTCACTCAAGCAGCTTCTTCCCATGGGCCGTTGATTTGTGGAACCAACTCCCAAGAAGATGCTTCCCCGATCATTACATTCTTAACCTGTTCATGTCTAGGTTTAACAGATCTCCCTACATATCCACATAATTACTCTGTAACCCTCTACCTCGATTGGCTCTTGGGCCTTGTACAGGGTGAACATCATTGTTAAAAAAAAAAAAAGAATTTTCAGTGGAAAACAAGGATTGAATTTGTTCCTTTACAATCCTTAAGTCCCATTCATTAGGGATTGGTTGTATTTCTAAACGTGTATTTTTCCCCCTTTTTCTAAATTTTATTTTATTTTTTTAACAGGGGATTTCCTGATGTAGCTTTATGTTTAGAATAGAAACTTGCTTGTTGAGTGGCTAGAAATTCAGTCTTTAGTCTCTGGTATTCTTTAATTTTCTCTTAGATAAACAAAATTACAGGTTGTGAGCAAAGAGCACAACCATAACTATCATATATATATATATATATATATATATATATAGGCAGCAATCCTTCTTTCATGCACATTTCATTGAAAATGACAGACAAGGTGCTTTTATTTAGTTTTTTATACAATTTTCTCATGTGATCTAATAATTTTCTTTTCAGATGATAAATTATATAAAAACTGTCCGATCTTCTTTTTATCTGAGCGCTTTTGGCTATACATTTAACCATTTTCAAGGATTATACTTTAACTGTTAAAATAAATAGTTTGTTATATGTATGTTTTATAAAATGTTTTCATTTTTCAAAACACAGTCAAGATATTATGTCCATGTTCAACGTTAATATTATTAAGTGTTGGTTTGTTTGTTTTTATTAATAAGGCTTTCATTATTTTTAGCCTTTTTTTATTTTAACAGTTAAAATATAATCCTTGAAAATGGCTAAATGTATAGCCGAAAGCGCTTGGATAAAAAGAACATTCAGACAGTTTTTATATAATTTATCATCCGAAAAGAAAAAAATTATTAGATCGCATGATAAATTGTATAAAAAACTAAATAAAAGCACTTTGTCTGTTGTTTTCAATGAAATATATATATATATATATATATATATATATATATATATATATATATACTCTTTATAAAGCAGATTCAAGACGCCTATCAGCAGCTTGAAATGTTTGAAATAATTATCTTGAGTTCATTATTAGATGATACTTTTTTACCTGTTTGCAGTCATGCTATGCAAAGCATTTGACTTATGTGTGTGTCCCCCTCCCCAGGTCTCTAAACAGGTTATAGTAGCCTATGATATTTAGACATACCTCACTGATTTTTGATAGGCCCCTCTTCTCCACTTTTAAGAAGTGTCTTCTGAAATGACTAACATAGCAAAAGGGATGGTGGAGGGCTCCATGTGGTCTGGAAACTGACCTAGATTTAAGTTGGCATGATGGTACTGGGGATGGGTTAACAAAAAAAAGGGAGCTACTCAAGCAAAAGTCTTTGCTTATTTGCTTCTTTTGGGGTAATGTCAGCTGGATAAGTTTGTAAAAAAAAATTCCTAATTTGGTGACACTACAGTGACAGTATATTTTCTTGTCATGTGTCTTGAAGAGGCTAATTAATTTAAATGTTTTTTGGGTTTTTTTTTTTAAAAAAATAGATGACTACATATAAAAACAAAATAAAAATCTCTTATTCTAGCTGTTCAAACTAGACACATACACACACACACACACATATTAAGAAATAGATTAGATCTGACAGATTTTTAATTTATTTGTTTAAACATTATTTTTTAAATGGATACTCATATTTGAGTAGATGCTTTGTTTTTATTTATTAAACAGTAGGTTGCTCACAATATTCAGGCCGGTAGATGTAAATAAGTAAATGTGCTGTTTAATAAAT